>JAGFMF010011717.1:1168502-1338412 GCA_019455555.1 Galemys pyrenaicus | reverse complement strand
AGAGAGGGAGGGAGGGAGGGAGGGAGGGAGGACAGGACTCCCTCCAATGAGCTGCACGATCCTACCCCTTCAATGGGAGGCTGTGTTGAATCAAACCAACTCCATCAACCCCAGAAGAGAAATCAGAAAGTCCAAGTGTGACGCTTACCCTCCTGCTAGAGCCTAATTGGTAGTAACTTTGTTCTAGATGCCAAATGGATGAGAAAGACAGTCCTTCAAGAGAGGGAGAGTGAGGGACTGACTGCCTCAGCTACTAGTCTGGTTGGAGAGAGGGAGGAAAGAAATATGACTCGGAATGCTTTCATTTTTATTTTCTTTAAAAGATTGCCTATTGTGGGCCTCCCTCGTGGCACAGCGGGGTAAGCAACACACTATGAAGCAAACTGCAGCCACTGCAGCACGAGTTCGATCCCTGCCTCTGGCCAGGGAGGAGACCCACATGGCACAGCAGACCTCTCCTGTCTCACCCGCTGCTCCCCTCAGCAGTGTGTTTGAGTCCATCTGCCTGTTCTGCTCCCCACTCTGTCTGGTGAATCCTCTCACCTCCCATGACTCTGGCCTGTACCCCAGCTCTTATATGCATAAATAAGTAAATCTTTAAAAAATAAAATAAAAATAAATAAAAGATTGCCCATCAAAAATATGACCTAACCAGTAGCCTGGAAAATGAACCATCTATGAAGATGACTCTTCCTTGGGGAGGAAGGCAGTGGAGAAAGGGAGATAGAAAAGTCTTGAACTCTTGGGAGCTGGTGTGTACCTTGAGATCCAACCTCCGTGCACCCATAGTCTCAGCAGTGGATATTTCTGCTGGTGCTCTTCAAACTAGAGCCTGTGGCATGGGCTGTGGGACTAGACTGGCTTTTTCTGCCACCAATGAAGTGGCAGGATCCTTTGGAAAAGCGGCTGCTCTTCTCCCAGCGCCAGGAGTTGCTTCCTGTGGGCAGCCCCTCCTCCGTTGCCTGGCCCAGAAGCTATGTGTGGGCATTATCCAGCCCACCGCCAGTAGAGCCACTTGGGCTCAGGCTGCAGGCACAGGCAGCAGGGCTGAGGGAGCGGTTTCTACTACCAAGCAGCCCCTCCCGGGCTGCAGAGGCAAGGCTGGCAGTGCAGTGCAGGAAGCATGGGGCCCCACTGGGCCAGCTCATGCTGTGTCTGCCTCTAGCTGTGGGCAGTGGAAAAGCCCATGGATTTGGTGCTTGGAGCAGAGAACGAACCAATCAGGTGCAAGCTCTGAGCTGATTGATAATGGTTTAAGCAGACTAGTAGTGGGGCCCCTAAAAGAGGATGTAAGATAGGACAGGAACCAGCTTGTGACTCTCACAGATGCTGTTCCTGGCCTGGCTTCCAAAGAAGGAAAAAGAAGCATCCAGCAGCTGATTTCTGAATAAAATAAGCCAAAAAGCCACACCTGCCACCAACCTACCATTGATTTCACCTGAAGGGAGTACCAAAGGCCCCCGCCTGGTGTCTCAGAGAGTTCTTGGTTGCTGGTGTGGTCGACAACTCACAAAGAGTTGTTAACCTGGTTTTCTGACACCGCCACCTAATGGTCACCATTCGTGACTGGCACTACTGGCCAGTGCTTGCCCCAGCACTGTCGATGGGTGACCCACATTCAGGCTCCTCGTGTAGGGTAAATGGAAAAGTGATCAGGCTTTTCTGCCCTCCCACCATTGGTGTGATGATGGACACCTGCTGTCATGCACGCGTGCCTAAGTGAGCATGCGCAAGTGGGCATACCTGGGCTGAGACATGGGCCTATAGAAGCGGCATCACGAGGACGCCAGCAGAGGAGAGACCAGAAGCAGAGCATAAGCAGGAGCAGTAGAAGCAGAGACAGGAGACTAGAGAGCCCAGAGAATGAAGCTGCACCAGGGGCTAGGAAACCTGCCAGCTTCCTGGCCCCCTGGCACCCCTGCCTGCTGTGTACCTGGTCGCCTCTGATATAATGATGTATTAAAAGCCTGAAAAAGTCACCGAGGGCTCCAGGACTCCTGCTTTACCTGTCTACTTGGAATCATTGAGAACTTGCCCCGTGCCTTCCTGGCACTATACCTGGACCTTGAGAGCTGGTAACCACTCCTGACTGTCCAGCACCACCTCCTGATGCTGCTGCCTACATTGCTATCTGGTCCCGAATCTGGTGTTGTCCATCCTGCCCTCCAGACTGTTGCTGCAGGTTGCCGCGCCGTCATCTCAGTGGCCCCACGTGTGAGTGCCTCCAGCAAACGTGATCCTGGCCCCCTGCTGGCCAGTGTGCACAAGCTCTAGGCCCTCTTTGACGGAACTGCACCATCTTGAACCAACAACCTTTCGTTTGGGACTTCTGGACACCGTGGACACTCTGGGGTGAGCTAGCTGGCCACTCCTGGCCTTAGAAAGTCTTTATGTCCCCTGTTTGTTAAGTGAACCCCATTCTTGTCATTCCCTGAACCTGAGTGTCTTATAATTGTGCACACCTGCCCACTGTTGGGACTGTCCTAGACCACCACGCCCAGAGCCCTTTAAATTATCAGAAGCTACGTAGGGTATTTTAAGGAACCTCAAACTTTTTCCTTGACTGACAGCAGCGTCTGGTGAGAGGTTCATGTGCAAATTAGCATGCAGTGAGATGTTGGGGAGACACCACCTCAACTTAGAATACCTTGGAATGAGAGGAGGAAATTGGCAAATACCAGAGGATAAGCTAATACTGGACACATAAATAAAATCCATCTAGGAAGACCTCAACCTTTACTAGTAGTATTATTTATTGCATTATTGTTCATTTTTGTACAGTAATTGCTTTCATCTCTCTTTGTAGACTCCATAGTTTCTGCCACCATACCACCCATGATATATCACCATATTCCCTTGTGTTAATCCCTCCTGGGATTAACAGGACTCCTCTTTCTTCCCCTCTCCTGCTGTATTCCTTGAATTTATGGTAACCTCACTACTTTTGTCTTTACTGATTCCTAAGAAAGAATACATTGTGCAAATAATACCACATCTTTTTGATCTGTTCATATACTTTGGGGCATCTGGGTTGTTTCCATGTATTGACTATTGTAAATAGTGCTGTGATAAATAGGTGTGTAGGTTTCCTTTTGAATTCATATTTTGTGTTCTTTGGGTAGATCCCTAGGAGTTGAATTGCTGGATCATATGGTAAATCCATTTCTAGTGTTCTGAGGAAACGCCACAGAGCTTTCCATATTGGCTGGACCAGTTTACATTCTAACCAGTGGGAGAAGCAGTTCATGTTTCTCCGCATCCTCTCCAGCACTAGCTGTATCCAGTTTTTGTTTTTGATTTTTTTCATATGAGCCATTCTAACTTGTGTGAGGTGGATTCTCATTGTAGTTTTGATTTTCATTTCCTGATAATTAGTAATGTTGAGCAATTTTTCATGTGCCTGTTGGCCATTTGCATTTCTTCTTTGGAGAAGTGTCTTTTTAGTTCTGCCCATTTTCAACCTCAACCTTTAAGTGGGAATTTAAATGAAACATAAGGTCCTGCAGTAGCACACAGGGATTAAAAACAGGGTAAAACAAGTTACACGTACTTTGAATAACCATTGGTAGACATAAATGTCTGCTCATAAATTCCTTGAATCTCACACTTGAAAACAAACTTGACAAAGTGCTTAGTCATCAGTTCAACACAGGACCATGAACCAAGGCATTATCTATGGAATAGGCAATGCAATCCAACCATCCAACATGCTTCTGCCTTCCCTTTACCTAGTTAGTATCCACTCCTCCCTAAAGATGTCTATTCCCATTTCCCAATGATGGATTCTTGTTAACATCTGACTTGGCAGCTACTTTCATTTTATCAACCTTAAGTATACTTTTACAAATAGTTCTAAATGATAAATATTTTTAATTTTATCGAAGTAACATTAGTTTGACATTACAGATTTCAGTTGTTTAGCATTATAATAACTGTTTACTACCATTTGATTATCACCAAAAGTCTAGTTTCATCCTTCACTCATACTACTGAGTCTGTTCATCCAATTTACCCACTTTCTTACCCTTTCCTTCTCTGGTAAGTACTGTTTTATTTCTAAATCTAAGAGTTTTCTTTTGCTTTATTTTGCTTGCTTATTTATTAATCGTCAACATATAAGTGAAATGATATGGAATTTGTCTTTCTCAATCTGACATTTCATTTAGCATTATATCTCAAGAACCATCCTATTTTTGCAATAATATGATTTCACTTTTTTATGGTTGAATACTACTCCATTGTTGTATATATCATATCTTCCTTACACGTTTAATTTTCAATGGTCATTTAGGCTGTTTTCAATTTTGGTTATTTTAAAACAATACTTCAGTGAAAATAGGTGTGCATATATCTTTAAAATTAGAGTTTTCATAGTCTTTGGATAAATATCCATTAGTGGAATAGCTGGATGTTTTGTGTTGTTCTCAGTCTGCTGATAAAGTTAATGATTTGAAATACCTGGGAGCAGTCACCTGATTTCTGGTAGTTTTCTCATAGATACTTCACCTTTAAGTCAGTTTTATGACTTAAAGACCAGCTAGGGTTCTTATTACATTGCAAGATACTCCTCAACAATAATCATCATGAAAATCTGAAGAAAAGAGAGTTACTACTTAAAAGACCTGAAAATTACACAGTATAAGGGGCCACAGTGAGGTTTAGAGAGAGTGTGAGAGACAGCGCGAGAGACAGAGAGAGGTACACACGTACCTGGGCCTGGGGTCCTGCTTTTATTGGTGATGAGGGTGGGAGTGTAAAAATTCACGATCTTGTTCTTTACAGGTAAATTTCAATTGTAAGAGCAGGAATTTAAAGCTTAAGAAGAGAGACAAAAGAAAGAAAAAAAAAAAAGGATAAAGATAACTCAGTCCCAGCTGACCAATTATCTATATTATCCAGGTTCTGTAAAATAAACCAGGTTCTGCTTCTGTGAAGCAGCCTGGTTCTTTAGCTAGTCAGGTGCTGGCATAGATGTTTGCTTGAGATAGTCCTTTTTGAGGCAGATGCTTGGGCATCAAACTTAAGTCAGGTACTGACATTGCAATAAAAAGAAAAGTCTACTCCAGGAGCTCATAATAGACTGGGTCATATAGTATTTCTGCTCTTAACTTGTTGAAGAATCTCCATACTGTTTTCCCTTGTGATGGTACCAGTTTACATTCCCACCCACAAGGCACAATGGTTCTCTCTTCTCCACATCTTTGTCAATATTTAGTGTTTCTTCTCACAGGTATAAGGTAATATTTTAGTTTTGATTTTCATTTCCCTAATAAAATATCATGTTCAGCATCTTTTCATGAGCTTGTTTGGCCATTTGTCATCTGTGGAGAAGAGTCTATTAAGATAGTCAGGCTTTTATTTTTTTAAATTCAGTTGTCTGTTTTTGCTATTGTTGCTGGATTATATGAATTCTTTATGCATACAAGAACTGGGGAACAGGCCAGAGTCACAGGAGGTGAGAGGATTCACCAAAGACAGAGTAAGGAACAGAGAAGGCAGATCGACTGAAATTCAATGCTGAGGGGAGCAGGGGGTGAGGCAGGAGAGATCTGCCACGCCATGTGGGTCACCTCCCTGGTGGGGGATTGAACTTGCGCTGCCATGCTGCAGATGCTTCACAGTGGGGCACTCAACCCACTGCACCACCTTGGAAACCCCTGCAGTCTTTATATACCCTTGTTATTTACCCCTGTTGGATATGAAATTTGAGGATATCTTGTCCTACAAAATTGAAAGATGAAATGGTGCCTGGTGCTGACAGAAATGCATTATACTGACCAACATATTTTAGTCTCAAGATTCCTCTGTCTTGACCGCTGATTCTAATTTCTTTAAGACAGAAAAAGAGACAGGGGGATGAAATAGAGTGGAACCTTTGCGGGATGTAGAATTAATTGAAAACTTTGTCACCAGTGACGAGCTATGTGTACTTAGACAAATTATTGTTCCAGCCGACTTTCCCATTGTAACTATGAGGATTGAATATTATAATTTAAGCAATGGCTTAGTGTTACTTTCTGTGAATCAAAAAAAAAGAAAAGAAACTCCATAGTTAAGTGATTATTTCATTATTAAACTACTATTTTCTTGGCAATAGTTCAATATTCTAATTCCTTTCATAAAAAATAATGTTTAGACTTCTAAATCTATAGCATTTTTAGCATTTTCAATGAGAAGAAAATTGTGTATGTATACTTCATTCATTTCTGAAAATCATTTGCCTTGAAACTATTGGCATCTCTAAAATAGTCTTTCAATTTTAACTTTGAAGCAATAAATATGGTTGAAATGTCATTATGGAAAACAGTTAAACATTATAAATGTCAACTGACTTTTAGCATGTCTATGTATAAAATGGCAATTCTCTTTACTCTAGGGGTGATTTCCATATGCTACAGTTGACAAAATTAATGAATTATAAATCAATAGGAGACCTACTTAAAATATACATTTATAACAGACCCAAATCCACCCATTAGAATCAAGCTATAAGACACCTCATTTCCAGAAACTCTTCCTATTACTAAAACTGTTAACTGGACTCTGTCCAATGAAACAAACGATACTAATGAGAGAATAAAACTTTACTATCAAATATCGTTTCCCGTCATAACAACAGGGGAAAACAAACTTTGATTCTGATGCTAGGTCAAAATTTCAGGCTCTGAGAGATCACAAATCAAATTTATATAAATAGAAACCTTAAACCTTCGGACAAATTGTTACACCTGGTTTAATATTTACAGCCATATTATTAATTCTCTAAATGAGTGGACATGGATGCTAGGAAAGAACCCTGGCTTTGAAATCGGGTCCAGACCCCAGTTCTGGCTTTGCCTTCTTGTTACCATCTGAAGTTCAGCATTGCTATGCCTTACTTTGAAAGGTAAAAGAGGCAGGACCTCCCTGGTGGCACAGCGGGTTGAGCACCGCACTGTGAAGCACCCGAGGCACAGCAGCGCAAGTTCGACCCCTGCTGGGTATGGGAACCACATGGCGTAGCAGACCGCCCAATGCCTAGCGCACTGCTCCCCTCAGTAGTGTATTTCAGTCGATCTGCCTGTTCTGCTCCCTGCTCTACCTCCAATGAATACTCTCATATGCATAAATAAATAAATATTTAAAAAAAGAAAAAAGAGAGGTAGTAGATGTCGAGAGTGAGAATGGGTGGGGGATATGAAATAGATGGAATCAGGAGTGACTAGTGCATAGTTTCCAGATCATACTTCTTTTTTTTTCTTATGCCATTCATCAACTTTTAATTCATGGCAGTGGAGTCTTTTTTGGAGGCCAGGAAAGTGGGGGAGGTCAGGAAAAACCTGCATAGCTGAAACCGACCCCCCAAGATTCTCAAGACACTGTTTTAACCCAATCTTTAAAAAATGTCCATTTCCATTTTGTGTTTTATTTGCTATTGCTCAGCTATCCACTTTCCATTTTCTTTTGGAGGCACTAAACCACAGATTAGGCAAAAGCAAAAACAAAAACAAAAAATGATAAGACAAAATAAATAAATAAAACGACCACAAAGTGAATAATTCACAAACTGATAATTAACTTTGGATCTTTCAGACTTGACTACATTTATATGATTCAAAGCTGCCAGAAGGCTAAAGAGTGTCCCCTAACATAAAGCAGGTCCTACACATTTTAACAATTTTTATGGTAAGCCAAGAGGGATAATTCAACAGAGTAATTTCCCTCCAGAGTGTTAGGCTTGTGATAGAATTGTTTAATCATAACACTAAAATCATTTTATGAGGTTCAATTTCAAGTTTGCATAAAAACCAGTGTGCTGAGTAGCAATGGCCACTTGTTATATACATGGCATTACAGAGGAAACTATAAAGAAGTTTAAACTTTTACTTCTCACTTCTTAATGACATCTACTTTACACTGAATGTGATTGTGTTTTAGGGTTTTATAATATAGTTTCATAAAAGGCTCTTTCTCCTTTTGTTTTTTTTTTTCTAATGTTTTTATTTATTGTCTGTGCAATTCTGGGAATTACTCACCTATGGTTCACAGTATTGACAGGTCTGTGTAATGCAGCACAATCTTCAGGGTGACTGTGAAGCTTTTTTAATTATCTGGAAAATCTCTGGTTGCTATGCTCTATTTGGTGCTCATAAAAGGACTTGCCTCTTGCAGTGTAATAGCAAATTCTCAAAAAGATGTATAGAGATATGAAAGAAAATGTCCAAGCTAACAGATGCACAGGAAAGATGATGGGATGAATGGCGAAATGCCCCTGACCCTGACCTTGCTTCGGACCCAGGCTGACCTTGGAAAGGTACACATCTCAGCTGGGGAGGGGATCTCCTTGCACATGAGTCACTTTCTCCTTGTAAGAACCATCAGGTGCCTAGTAATTAAACTCACCATTTGTACTTCAGTAAGCCCAAGAGTGGATCGAGATTTTTTTCTTAAAATGGGGTGGTAGCAAACCACTACCAATCAATGTTCACTGTTATATTCAATAAATTATTTACATACAAGAGCTGGGGTACAGACCGAGGCGGGGGGGGGGGGGGGGGGTGGGGGGGGGGGATTCGGGGCGGTAGTGAGAGAGTTCACCAGAGACAGAAGGGAGCAGAACAGGCAGATGGACTGAAATACACTGCTGGGGGGAGTAGCGGGCGAGGCAGGAGAGGTCTGCTGGGCCATGTGGGTCAGTTCCTTGCCTGGGATCGAACTAGCGCTGCAATAGCTGCGGAAGATTCACAGAGTGCTACTCAACCACTTGCGCTACCAGGGAGGCTCCCAATTTAATACTTTTGAGATTAAGATAATCTTTATAGCATAAACATTTTTCTTTAATTTGGTTAATATATAGAACTAAAATTAGACTTGGGGCCAATCTGATGTTAGAATTTAATTTCTAAAAGATTAAGACCCTCCGTCCCAGTTTATTTTAGATATACCCTATCACAGACTAATGGTGCTATTGTTGAGCTCTAGTTGCCAACTTGGTGGAGGCTGATCTCTTCATGCACTGTTTTCCTGACACCCTTGGCTCCACTTGGTCTCTCTGGGATTCCAGAGTTGTGAAAGTCACGTGACACTGTCAGGGAACCAATAGGCTGATTTATAAAGGGAGAGGGATGACTATCTGATCACTCAGGGCATGTCTGACTTGTGCAGGTCCCATTGAGAGGCGAATATATACCACATATCTAGAGGCTTTCGATATCATGAGGTCACAGGCTCCAAACGACAAGGCTAGGAAAGCGCTAGCCCAATGTTGAATCAAAATAATTTCTAATGTGGCAATAACTACCTAGCAGAGAACATATATTCACTAGCTGACAGCATTGAAGAGCATATTTACAATAACTCAGTGCTGCTAGTGCAGAGAAGGCAGCTCGGAATTAGAAATTGAAGGGCAGCCAAAGTCATAGCTCATTGCAAAATGTGTTTCCACTTTGGACCCAATGCAACATGAAAAAAATCTTGTTATCCAACTTTCCTACTTCACATTGTGTGTTGTGTGTTTCTGTTTTGGTGGGAGAGCACTAGACATTACAGTAAGGCATTAGGCTCTTGCTAAAATATAAACATTTTATAGAAGAGGTGACATTCAAGCTTAATCTGTCAAATCATACTAGTTATGGCATTTGGAGTCATGGAACTTAGAGCTATGCCATTGTTTAGACATAGGATGGAAATAATTGGAAATAAGACTAAAATTTTAAGCCTACCCATTGGCATTTCCTCATGATCTAAGAACACCTTAAATTTAACATACCTAAAAAATGAAATCATTTATTCCTCTAGCAAATGTGGATTTATTTATATCAACTGCCTTCCCAGACACCTGTGATAGAAACTTCAGGATTGTCTGCGACTCTTCCCTCCTGGTCACTCCTCAGATGCCATTTGTTGATGCTCTGAAATCCCAGCTTCTTCTTTTCTGTCTGTTTCTGGCCATATCCCTTGATTCAGGATTTATCACTCAAGTAAACATTGTACTGACCTACTCATGGAACCTCGTACATCAAAATTAATTGATTTGTTTAGCCATTGTCTCTTCTATTAAACTGTGAATTGAATCAAAAACAGAAACCATATTTTAGTCATATTTTTTAAAGATTTATTTATGCATACGAGCACTGGAGTACAGGCCAGAGGTGCAGGGGGTGAGAGGATCCACCAGAGACAGAGTGGGGAACAGAACAGGCGGATCTACTGAAATACATTGCTAAGGGGAGCAGTGAAGGAGGCAGGAGATGTGGGCTGCATCATCTGGAGCCCCTCCCCTGCCAGCAGGAGGGAGCGAACTCATGCTGCAATGGCTGCGATTTGCTTCAGAGTGTTTCTTAACCCACTGCACCACCAGGGAGGCCCTAGTCATATTTTTACATTAATTCTGAAATGTCTGATAAAACCCATTTCCAAGCACTTGTATATATGTTTGTGTTTCTGTACTTATTGTGGATAAGCCTGTGTAATGAAAATAGGACCAAGTTATAAGTCCAGGTGAGCATAAGTTATTATAAGTCCTACTTTTTGAATTTCTACATTGTTCCAGGTACTTGAGGCATAGCTTGTAAGATCAGTTTCATAGCCTCAACAGAGGCAGCTGTTACTAGTTACATATTCCAGATGACTAAATAAAGACTCAGAGGTTAGGTAACAGATCCATCTGACTTCAAAACCTTTATAGTCTCGTAGACAAGAGCTGTGGAAGGAAGGAGAAGGTGCTACAAACAAAAAATAAGGAAGTCTTGATGACAAACTTTGCCTGCTTTAAGTTTTTTGCACAGACTCCCAATCTGTCAGCTAACCTCATTCTTTAGATATACTATCAGAATTATTTTTGTATCTTGAGAATTATTTTTAGATGATCAATAAAAGAGTATAGGACTAGCCTTCCCTGCATGCATACATATAAAATGACTTTTTGATAGTAGAGCTACTATTTTCAAATTGAACGTGGGGTGTGTGTGTGTGTGTATGTGTTCTAATATTTGGAGATAAAACATTTGGATCCCTTCTACTGATTTAACAAAAAAAATTAAAAATTCCCTGACAGAGAAAAATCAGTTCTATACAAAAAAGGAAGGCTCTAGGCTTTGTGTTATTTCTTTATTATGTTTTGAGAATGCTTCAAATTCTTTCTTCTCTTGGCCTGATCTACTAAGCTGTTATCTAAAGTTGATTATACAATTTCATTCTAGAATATTTAAAATTGCTTCCGTATATCTAATCAGATGTGATACATATGGAGAGTGAGAATGTAAGATTTTTCCTTAAACTGAAAATTCTTTTCAGAATCAAATTATAAACTTTCATGTACAACATAAGCCTGAAGTTACTTTGTATCACATTTTTGCTTATATTTGCTATATTAAGATTTATTTTGAAAAGAATAATTCTGTAAGTATCCGCCTGCTGTGCATTAGTAATTTTTTTTGGTTTTTATTTCCTTGGATAATTTTAAAAAAAACCCAGTCAATCAATTTAATAATGCTGGTCATAAGGATCACCCCATTTCCACAGAGCAGTTTGCTATAATTTATCCAACACCTAAGAACTTTCCATATACCAGGAACTGTGCTATAGGTTTTTTTCTTATCTAATCCCTAACAACGCTGTGAGTTGGGTACTGTTATCTCTCTTTTACAGAAAAGGAAGCTGAGACTCAGAAAACTTTAGGGATTTACCAGTGTGAGGCATTTGGTAACAATATGAATTCTATTCTGGTCTTTTAAGACCAGAACAGAATTGCATAGTTTGGTTCCCCAAGTCTCAAAGCCTATTAACCATTACATATCTATTTCAGCACTTGCTTACGGTCTCTGAAGTGTAAAGACAATGAGAACCAAGACACTTTGGGAACTAAATTAAGCTAGATCTCTAGCCAGCTAAATAAACCTGAGATTTGAATGGACATAGCATTTTAAGTACAAATTCAGAGCAACTTTAAAGCAACATAAAACATATTTAATATGCTTCCCTAGTCAGTAATTAATATTGGATAAAAACCTTATTTCCCAGTAATATCAAAGGAAGCTTTTAACTGTACAATTCTCACTAATAAATAGCTCAATCTGTAAAGTCAGAAGCTTGGGATACTTTAGTACTTTCTACCTTGTGAGTTTATGCAAGCTTCTTAACATATCTGTCTCAATTTCATTTTGTGTAATACAGAGATAATAACAGCATTTATGCCATAGAATTATGACTGAGTCATCATTGAGAATTATTGCTATTAACATTCCTTTAAGACCTTAAAAATATAAATTAGATGGTAAAGCTTTTCTAATGGTTATTATTATATCTCAAGATACATGACGGGATCTAAGGTATAAATAATCTATGCAGTGCAATACTCACTTTCCCCTTCAATTTACATTACCTAGAAGATGGAATCACTCTCTTACTTTCTGTTTCTCACAATAAAAACATTTATGGGGAAATTAATGTAAAATACACTTTTCTCTCTAAGAAGCATGTTGTAAACTATTTGGAGAAGTCAATAATTTCCTAAAATCTATATACACCTTTTTAAAATTTCTTCACATGTTTTTATGTATTTTATATTCACATCAAGCCCTGTGATATGAGGAGCTAAATATTACCACTTTTATTTACAAAAGTGAAACTAAATTTGAAAGGGAAGTGTCAACAGAAGGAAGAATAGATCATCTAATTTCTAATTCTTAGTCCCTCCTGTTTTCCTCAGGACCAGAAACAGTAACAGTGTTTTGTTTTCAGTAAATTAGTGTATCCTCTCTTAGCCCATTCTAGTGAATCATTTTTCCTAATGAGGAAAAGACTGATTAACATTTAAAGGTACTAGAACTACTCTATTTGATATTAAAAGCTTCTAGAAGTTTCTGCAACAAACACAGAATCAATTATAAGAGTCCCATTATTTAAAAATTTTATTTTTATTGAGCTAACAATGGTTTGTAACTCTGCATATGATTTAGGGAAATCAGATGTTAAGCATATGTTAGATGTATGTTAACATGCTAGGTCTACCACCAAGGCATCTAGAATCCTCCACCATGATCCAAGAGCCCCGCTTATTAACTAATTAGGTTATTTTTGCCTCAAAACCATCTTCCTTAATGCATTTTCCTGTTAAGTAAAGGTAGGAGAAAGCAAGGCTATCTATAATAAATCTTTGCAAGCAATGTCATTCTTAGGTTATTCACAAGTAATGTCATTCTTGCATATTTTATCTTTTCATTTTGATTCAACATCAAATGAAATTTTAAAGGAAACTTTTTTAGAGGAAAATTATTTTAGCAGATTATTAAATTAAGATTGCTACAATTCTTTATATTGCCTACATGTTATAGGACAATGGTTAGCTTCAAAACAACAAAGTAAAAATATGAACACATAACGGACCACATTCAAATCAAAACCAAAACTCACAAGCACTCTTCTTCCCTTAACAACAAGGAAATCACCAATAAGATATAAACAGAATAATAAAAGTAGACTTTACCTAGAAGCCCCTTTTAAAGTAGAGAACAAACTCATATCCATTGCTTTTTCCCTTTGTAGCTGTCTGAATTGCTGAAGGTCCAACAGAAATGTGAGAAAGTTCAAGAGAATCCAAGAGTCTTTAGTCAGGATACTGCTGGGTGTCCTTTCATCAGCCACAAGTTGCCCACCTCTCAAAGTCTTATTATCACAAAATGCATGTATGAATGGATGAAGAAATAATGAGCAAAAAGTGAATAAATTTTGATTTTTTTAAGTCCTTCAAAAAATCTGGAATTTCTATAATGTAAAATTGATACTGAGCAAGTCACAGGGAACCAGAACTGATACTGGGTAAAACTGAGACATACCCAGGAACCCTAAATTGTTAATAGGAAAAGCCTATATTCCCTGTTCTAACAGCTCATGCCATCTGCACACTTAAAAGCAAAATAATCAAAATCAAGTGTGTTCCAAGATTTGTAAGTGGTGAGAGTTTCGAAGAGAATAGAGAGAAGTGGAGTGGGCGAAAAGGATTTTCAAACTACTCTTGACTGAACTCTGAAATCACCCATCCCCTCATAGGAAAGTGCCAGGATAAAGAGGAGGATCCTAGAGTAGGCAGCCAAGAGCCAAAAACAAAGACACCAGTCACCTCCTGGCAGGGAACACAAGAAGTTGTGCAGGTCCCAGAAGGCTGGGACAGAAGGAAGAACCCAAGTTTAGAAGACTCTGCACAAGCCGAATCCACCAAAGGTCATGCCATGTTGGGAGCTATGTTGAGCCTCAGTCAGAGATGGACAAGATGGCGCTCACCACGCCAGCATGCCTGCTGGGACCCTGGCCATCGTGCTACGGCCTCTAACAAATTTATTCTCAAATTTTAAGTGAAATAAAATCACTAAACAAAAACAAACTCTTAAAGTCAGTGAAATTATTCCCCTACCCACACACACATATACCATCTGTGCAAAAACAATACAAATCAAGTGTCGCCATCTGTAAGGAATCCCTAAAGACCTTTATAAAAGTGGCTCGTTAATATTTAAAGAAATACTTTTTAGTATTTAAAGAAATACTTTTTAAACATGTGGCTTCCATTTTTAGGAAAACCAGTTCTATAATGACTATTTGGATTAAAACAATATTTGTTTTATTGATTTTATATAAGATAAACTAGGGAAACACTACAAAACATCTTTCCATTGTGGTAAGGCGGTACAAAAATAAGATGTTAGGCCCAGGAGCCTAGATTCATACCTGATGTTTGCTAAGAGCAAAGTAGGCTAGACCTACAGACAACAAGAACTTTGTTGGCGGCCCAGACACTGGAATTTGTTAGGCCAGCTCATGTTCAAGATGCCTTCCAGAATTCATTAGAACCCATGGAAAACCTTATAGAAAGCTCCTCAGTTGTTTTATGGTAAGCCCTGGGTATTTTCATGTCTCCTTTAGAATCCTGGCTTAACTTCTACCCTCAAGGGTTTTAAGTAAATGTTAAACTTTAGCATTGATAAATAATGAAACACTGATTAATGACAACACATTGAGTCCTTTGTCATCATTTCAATTAAAAGGGATCTTACAAGTGACCTATTTTGCATATATACTAGATGTGGAAAAGAGTTTTTAGGTACATCAGATTATAAACCTGGAGGTTAATTGGGGAGTATTTGATAATCATGAATGAGGACACAAGTACTATGAAGTAGAAAACACTTTAAGTCATGACTTTTTTTTTGGCCTTCTTAGCAATTGCAACATGTATTTTTGTTTTATCCCAGTTCCCAGTGCAATATATTAACTTTCGAATTAAAATGAATAAAGTGGAATGAAAATTTTGAGAGGTAGAGGAAGACTTGCTTAAGGGGATTATACTAAGTATAGTGCTCCCTTCCAAAGAGAGCTATGCCCTAATTCTTTCAAGCAATGAATATCTTAATTTGCATGGTCAAAGAGACTTTACAGATACAATTATGGTAAGGTTGTTTTCATAGAAGATTATCTGGGTGGTCCCAGTGTTATCCAAAGGATCCCTATAAATGGAATATGGAAGTCAGAGTATGACAGAGTCCTTGCTGACTTTGAAAGGAAAGCATCTATTTTATGAGTCAAGGAATTCAAATGGCCTCTAAAAGTTCCATAGAACCTCTTAAAGGAATGCAGCTCTTGGACCCCTTGACTGTAACTCAGTAAAAGCCATTTTCAAATTCTTGACTTTCACAATTGCAAGATAATAAATACATTTGTGTTGTTTCAAGGTTTTGATTTGGGAACAGTTGTTACACTAAAGAGAAGAAATTAATAGAGACTCATTTTTTATTTGAATCTTGAAGTTCAAATTCAATGGAAAGATAAGGAGAATTATATATTCCCATCAAAGAGATCAGTAAGTTCTAAAATATGAAGGCCAGGAGGAGAATGACAAGTTGATCTAGATGAAGTGAAGACAGTGCATGTGAGAAAGATGTAGCACATGTACAAGAAGTAAAGTGAGTGGATAAGAGGTGCTCACATCCGCAGTTGGTCTGCAGTTCTAAGGAAATGGAGTAATAAGGAACAATGTGGAATGACTTGTTTGGATTTGCATTATGTGGAGATTTTAAAAAGTAGCAGTCACAAGAAGTGGATTGAGACTGAAAAGCAATGGTATCATTTAAAACCCAAGGAACATAATACCTAACCAGAACGGTATATAGAACAGGTAACCTGTAGAGGAACACTAGATGCAGCAAGAGAATGCTAAGGTCACAGTTCGGTACCCAAGAAAAACCTGCTTCTAGTTTTGCTCCTGTAGCAACTGAGAAGACCTGGCAAGACAGGTGAATAACTGGTGTCCAAAGGGCTAGAAGAGTTCCTCCTGCATCTCTGCCAAAAAAGACACACAATAAGAATATTCATTAAGCTGAAAGCCTCACTTTGCAAAATTCGTATTAAATGTATAGTTTAATTACTGTAATCAAAGAAAAACATTCCTATTTATGATCAGAATTCATCAATGTCAGCAAGTAAAACTTGCCATACTGGGTAAATTCACTCATATGTGGAATTAAAGGAAAGCAAAGGAATAACCAAAATCAAAACAAAACCAATGCTTGGATTCTAACTGTAGAACTGAAGTAACCAGAGGTAGAGGGGGGGCCTTTGGGAGCAGAGAGTGGAGAGGATCCCATGATCTGGTGGATGGTTATTGGTGCTTTGGTGATGCACCTAGTGTGGTAACACACATTTAAAGAGGTATGAACTTGTATTCCTAAAACATATCCAGTGTGGTAAACTAAGGTCACTTTTATTTAAAAAAAAAATTTAAATATTCTATTTGTCTTAAACTTTTACCTTGTTGACTTGCATAAGGGGATTCTTTCTGTTTTTGCATAAATACATAAAATGTCATTTTAACAAACTTTTCAGTACTCATTAGTCAACAGCCACAGATTCACCTAGGAAAACTTTTTGTCTTATGTATTCATAATTCGTAATTATGGAAACCTTTTATTTTCACTCTGTAACAGAGCTTGAATCTTCAACAGATTTTCTTTCACTTGAAGCAATTCACAAGAACACAAACACTAAAACATTTCTTATATTTATTCTAATTTATTTATAATTTATAACCCTCGACCAAACCACCCCTGTCCATACCCCATCCACCTCTCTCCCCAGCCCCTCTACCCTTTCCCCTATTCCCTCTAGTAACTATTATCTTATTTTTGATTATCTCCAATCTTTATTTTTCTATTGTTTGCATGTAATTATTTTGGGGTATTTATGTTCTGCAGATGACTGAGCCATCCAAAATCTGTCACTTTTTTACTATTTTGCTGTATTCATTCTATTTTAAAAAACATTTCAAAATATTTTACACACCCTTTATTTTGATGCATCTGAAGTCTAAAATCTAATATTTAAACTTAGTTATACTCCTGAAATGTTTTGACATAGAACAAACGTACTCAACTTTCAGAGCTCACACTCAGGAGTAGACATTTTTGTGACGTGAGAATCTTTAACAGGATTGAGAACTACTTATCAAATGCAACACATTATCTAAATATTCTAAACTTCTTTCTCATTTTTGTAACTGAACATGTCTTTTTACTCTTAATAGAAGTGTGGAGCAGTTATTTGTTAAATCTCACTTGAGTCAACGTGCTTGTAAGATTTTTGAGACAGAGACAGATGCCATTGGAAACAGTGTTTATTGTTTTGGGAGAAAAAAATTTCCCTTTCTCCAGATCTCTGTGAACTATTAATAAATGTATTCCTTCAGCATATTTACTGAAAGAAATCACTATTATATCCACTTTGCATAGTCCTGTAACAGAAATATAATAGGACACATTAAGACTTACTGTGATGATTTTAAGCTCATGATAATTATATAAAAATGATTAGACAGAATAGAAAATTGAAACTGAAAACATGTGGGGACTGTCTTTCTAGTTCTTGGATTAATTTATAGGAGTATCACTCAGCTAGTTGCCCTACTTTCTAGTTTTATTAGACTTTTTTGATATCGACAAGCTCATCTCCCCAAGCAGCAAGTCTGGGTTTAGTTCACCCCCTCGCTCAGAGGATACCCAGATCTGAAAAGAGGAGAGATGTGCTTGATTATGACAAACTAAGAGCTTTCCATGTTGTTTTAATAAAAATGAACAGCTGGATTAGGCATTGAATTTAGTATATATGTGTAATTTAGTGTAATACTTATGAATTTAGAATATATGATGCAAAGATATAGATGACAGCTTAGAAAAGTAAGTAGGTAGGTAGGTAGACAGATAGATAGATAGATAGACAGACAAATAGACAGACAGATACATAAACTTAGATTATTCATTGAAGCCCGGTCAGTGCTTTGAATTGGTGAGAATAAGAGAACTGGGAAGGTATTTTGGAATGAAAGAATAAGGGCAAATTGAGGCTGCCAACTTCAACATGATGAGAGATATAAATTTGAAGATATACCATTTAATTTTATCCCCCATTAAACTGATATTTACTATTTCTTAGCCTTGGTTAATTCTAACACATATCCATTCAACATTAGCTTTAAACCCATCCAGCGTATGTCTCAGTTTGAATTTGCTCAATACAGTTCCAAGCTAAGATTTGAATATGAGCCATGTTTGAGAGGAGATCATTGAAAATGTGCAAAGTAGAATAAAGTGAGGTGAGATTTTATCCCAGAAGCAATGAAAGACTATTCTATGGAGACATGTTGAAGTGTTAATATAGAATTGCATGTAAACCACAAGTAGAAAAAACTATAGAAGGGTTAATTAGTAGAAAGCAAAAGTCAGTATAAGGTTAGATATTAACAGTAGTCCTCGCAATAGTAGGAATAGTAGTCTACTCTGTGCTTATGGCTCTAGGGAGCAAGAAACATGGAAAGATTAGAGGATTTGACAATTAGATGTGGGAGAGACAGGGGAAGGATGGCATCTATATCTCAGGCTTAACCAACGAGGCAGGTGGCGGGGCCCTGCCTGAGTCTGCCAGGGGAGACCCTAAAGAACAGGAACACAAACTTGTAATGCTGAGATTAAAGCACTTGTGACCCATCAAAATAGACCAAAAACGAGAAGCAGGAAACTGTAAGAGGGTGGGAACGGAGGCCTATGTTTTTGGCTTTGTCTTTGTAGAGATGGTAGATCTAGCTGTGAATACCATGGCTGAGATTTAACATGAACTAAAGGACCTGTAACATTTCCAGGTGTGCCCAGCTTATGTGTACACTTACACAATCTATTAATAAACTATTTTTCTAATAGTGACAAAAATTGTTTCTTAGATGTTTTCAGGTGCCTCTCAGCTCACTACTAGTTCCTTGAGAGCCAAAATTGCAACAACCTAAAACTGTAAATGCCATTTTTTGTGTTTATACTTCTGCCTGACATTTCCACCATTTCATTCATTCATCCACATATACAATTATTCCTTTACCTGTGCAGGGGGACTATTAAGTACCTATTACATGCCAGCTACTCTCCTGAGCACTAGAGATATGATAATTTCAAAATGGAAAGATTAGAGGATTTGACAATTAGATGTGGGAGAGACAGGGGAAGGGGAAGTGGGGCCTCCCAGGTGGCGCACTGGGTTAAGCAACACACTATGAAGCAAACCGCAGCCACTGAAGCACGAGTTCGATCCCTGCCGCCGGCCAGGGAGGAACCCACATGGTGCAGCAGACCTCTCCTGCCTCGCCCGCTGCTCCCCTCAGCAGTGCGTTTCAGTCCATCTGCCTGTTCTGCTCCCCACTCTGTCTGGTGAATCCTCTTAACCTCCTGTGACTCTGGCCTGTACCCCAGCACTTATATGCATAAATAAATAAATCTTTAAAATATATATATATATATATGTAGGAGCCACACCCCAGGAGCTTAAGTTTTAAAGGAAGGAGTTGCATTAATAAACAAACATATAATGTATCAAAAACTCTGAAGGGAAAGATAGTAGGATCAGAGGTCTAGGCTTAGAGGGGATAATAATTTTCTGTAGAGTCAAAGAAGGTATTTCTGAAAAGATGATTTTTTAAATAGAAACCTGCTATAGATGAAAGAATGAGTCACCTTAAGGATGAACATCTCAAGTGGAAGAAATCACAAGTGCAAAGTCCCTGAGGTGAGATCTGAGCGTAAGAAAGGGATGGCACAGAGATTGGTAAGATGGGGCCAGCAGGCAAGGGTGAAATCTGTGGAAGACATCAGAGACAGGAGAGTGGCCAGACTTTGTGGACTTGGAGCTAATTGTGAGTAATTTGAATTTTCGTATAGATAAAAGATTATTCAAGGACCTTGTCTAATGAGTCATGTGACTTCATATTGTGAATCAAGAAATGTGAACTCATTGATGTTTGGAGAGTACATTATAGATAGGAAAGTAAGGAGGGGGAGAAGTAGGTGTAGTTAGGTCTAAGTACTAAAGGAAGTGAAGTGTGAGAAGTGCTTAGATTCTTGGTTATGTTTTGAAAGACAAGTCAAAAGTACCTCCCAGTGGTTTGTGTATGGCGTTATGTGGAAATGGAAGGAGTGGTGGTTAAGGAGACACAAACATGGCCAAAACTGTCTCTTCACATGTATGCTTAGGAATGTGGTTGCAATTGGTTTTTCTTTTGAATCTAATCTGGTTGGATGTCTCAAATAAAATGAAGCAGAACGAAGTGACTGGCTGCCAGTCCTAGTTGAGACCATGGGAGGCCATGTGTGCTTCTGTTGACTCTGGGCTTCTGAATCCATGTGAACCAGCCAAGGACAGACAGCCTTCTGGAAGTGAGGGGCCCGTCGATCACCCTTTCAACTGTGGACATGTTAGGAGGTTATCAGAGAGGACCAGCCTGGAGCAACAGACTTAAGTGGCTGATATTTTAACCATTAGATTAAGTGTCATCTTGGCTTTTCGTGGTAACAAATAATTTATACTAAAATAGGTATCTAGGAGGGGTGATAATAGAACAAAATGCTAAAATAGGTTTTGGCTTTGAAACCACATGTCGGAAAAAAAAACTAAACAAAATGGCAAGAAAATTATGAGCAAAATTTGGGTGGAAATGGTAAAAATAGCATTATAAAGCTATAAAAGTGAAAATCAGGGTAGGTAGTAGCAGAACTACCTGTGTTCACTTGGAAGAGGAACAAAGAAAAGGACCTAGTAAACTGTCAGATTTGGTTAAGAATAATTCAGGAAGAATATTGAAATGTTAACTATCTGTTTTTAGCTGTGGATGATAAAATATAGAAACAGAGATGAACTAAAGAAAGAACTGAACAGTTTGTAAGACAAATTGGAAGAGAAAGGACATGACGGCTTGGAAAACAGTATTGTTTTCCTATCTAACCAGCTAAAAATTCTAAAAGTGAAATGCCTATCTAACCAGCTAAAAATTCTAAAAGTGAAATGCGGTGTAGGGAGGAGGGCAAATAAAGCATGTGTTCTATAATCCTTTGTAATACTTATGAAGGAATTAAGTTGGTTCCTAGTGGACCATCTCGACTCTGAAAAGGACTTTTGGAAATATTAACGAAATTATCCTATAAGGACTTAATGTGACCTAAACCTTTATAATGAAATCTAGAGAAAGGTTTTTGTTTTTTTGGTTTTTTTTTTTTTGGCTTTTTTAATAGAGTTGAATGAAATCAGATTCATTGAAAACCTTAAAAGTTTTTTAGAAACCTACCTAGGTAAAAATGTTGCAGACTAAAATGAAAGTATTGCCAATTTAAAAAGACTTCTGGGCTTTTAACTTTCTAAAGGTAAGAAGGAATGGGGGAAGATTCTCAAGACCCTGTTTTTCAGTGTTCTCTTCAGAAGTGAACAAGTTGTGGAGAAAGCAAGAAAGTCTCAGATGGTAAAGCCAGGAACCCAAGAGAGAGAGCCAAGAGTCACAGAGAACAATTGATCCATAATCACTTACAGATAAAAGAACTAAGACCCAATTAAAGAATACTCCCTACTGCCAAATCTGGGACTAGCAATACTTGCTCCAGATTTCACAATGCTGAGGTTCAGACTATTTCTCTTACCTGTCACTTTTCACATCAGAATGTTTATTAAGATATCATACTGCTTTTCTTTCTTTGTATGTTAAGAAGTCTTTTGGGAACAGACACCTTGTCTTTTGGTTCTTAACTCTTTGAAAAAAAAATAACCATATTATGACCTGATGTAGATCTAAGATATTGAATTCTGAGGCTCATACTACAAATGGCTAACACTGGGGATGCTGAAAAGGTGAGGCAATTGTATGCGGAAGGGATATGATGACTGGGTGGGAGACAAGACTGTTGTATATTAATGACAAGAAGGCCCACAGTTCTGCACTCTGACTTCATTTCACCTCTGCAATGCAATTTTTTCAGTACCTCCCATCAAAAGGATGGTCTTGAATTTCCATTGATCTAGGGGTCTCCATTTTATGTCAGTGCTTTGCTGTCTTGATTACTATTGCTTTGTAGTAAATTTTAAAATTTGGAAGTGTAAATCCTCCACCTTTGCTCTTTCTTCTTTTACGATTGTTTTGGATATCCAGCATTGGACTGTAATTTGAGTATACACTATCAAAAGATTTTTTGAAAAATGGAGTCAAAATCTAGTCAAGAGTATGTAATTGACATTGGACAAAAATAGTGTCAATATTTCTTATAAATACAAAGGTGCTTACAATAGTGCTGATTATAGAATCTGTCTTTAATAAATTTTCATTTCCCTTAAGCTATTTTCTTTTCACATACAAGATACTATCCTATACCCTAAGGTAGATTTGGCAGCTGTTGTTTTCTGTGTATAGGTTTTAAATAATGGGGTGTTCTATCTTCCAGTGCAATATATAAGCATAACTTCTAATGAAAGATTTGAGATTGCAAAGTTAAAATAGGGAAATCTTGGCAAAACATGGTGGGAACTTAAATCATCTGGTTTAGATGTGTTGTACCCCATGGAATAGCACAGGGCCAGATACCCTCAGTGCTGACCAAGCTAAGGATGATAATATCTGACAAACTGAGTTGCTTTGCTTGTCGATATGGAGATCCCAAGAGAACTCTCAGGCATTTTATGCCTGATGAACTGTGGAGCAGTCTGTTCTTCTCTGTTTTTTTTCTCAGTCTGAGATGTGGGTAAAAACAGACATATAAGTCCCTGGAACCTCTATTTAGTGGTCTGGAACACTGTTTGTTTCTAGGCTGAATTCTGGGTATTGCTCAAATTTCATAGAGAAGGAAAGAGCCTCTAAAATCAATTAACACAATCTTCAGATGGTTTTTCATGTTCTTTAGATGCCTTCCTTCGCCCCACATTTTTCTTTATTACTGTTTACACTTTCTCCTTTTTCTTTAGGGTTCATTTGTCATAAGCGCACCCTTCATTGGGCTTTATTGTGTTCCTCCATTACAAATTACTGGAAATCCCCCAGTCCTCTGTTTTTCCTTCTCACACCAACCACACCCTCACCTAATCATTTTCTTTTTGCAAGTACTTCCTAGAAAAGTATATTTATAATGAAACCTGAGGAAGAAGGTGACAATTTTAGACAAGACCTATGTATCACAAATACGCTTTTAAATGTGATTATATCCTAGCAATATTACTAATTGCAAAAATTCTAGATGCATCCACAGCCGAGATATGTCCCTCTTTTCATTAATAAACAAATACTGATAAGCATGCAATAAATGCTATGAAAAAGTTCAGGGTTCTATTGGGTAAAATATTTGGTCAGCGATACCAAGAGGAAATTGAGATCTAAAGGAAGAATAAGAGGAGGTCAGTGGAAGAAATACTCCAGCCAAAGAAAATAATGTATGGGAGAAAGTACAGTCTGTCTGAAGATCTGAGAGAAATCCAATATGACTGGATCTTAGAAGAGAGAAGAATTATGAGGCTCTGTGTTGAGAAGGAGTTCCATGAAATCAGTATTTGGAGGCCACTTATTGGACTTTATCCTAATATCTAAGGGAAGATTGATGGTTTATCCAAAAGACTAACATGATAGAAATTACATTTTCAGAAGATGAATGTGCAGATTGATAGAGACAAGATTTGGTATGGTCATGAGCTTGATTTCCAGAGCCTGAAGATGAAATTACAGTGATATGTGTCATGGAACTGAGGGTAAAGAAAAGGGAATAGATGCTTTAACTCCTTCAGAGATAGAAGCTGCAAATATAGGATGTGTGGAATGAGAAGATGCAGGAATTATGGGAAAATAACACACTGATTCTAGCCTAAAAAAATAGTGGCATATGGAATTACATGAAAAAAATAAGATTACAAAATGCCAGAATGAGAAGGGTGTGCTTATTATCCTAGGTATGTGGGGCCATTCACAGTTTGGAGAATGTGAAGTGATGTGACTGGAATAATACTTTACACAGGATAAGCACATACTTTACAACATTCCTAAATATTAAAGTCTATTCAGTATAAGCTTTGCTAACTTAGAAATATTTTTGCCTGCTTGACATCATTTTATATGAGACTTCGATAACATGGATTTTTCATTTGAGTAATAAAACTCGGCCTGTTATTGGTAAAGCTCCAGTCTGTGTCCTCACAAGGCATGGGCTGAGGAAGGAGATAGTTTGAGCCAGGGCCCTTGAGAGAATCAGAAGAGTGGTGACTGAGAAAGCCACTGAAAAATACATTAATTTCTATTTTTGTCTCTGACTGGGACCTTGGAGGAGAAGGCAGTGGACCAGCGATGAGACAGAGCAGTTCCCTTCACTGACAGAACCTGGAAGTCTGACCATGGACTCTTAATAAACCTGTCGTGGTGATTCTCATGTTTTGCGAGTCACCGAATTTAAGGGCAACTCCATGTCATTTTATGAGGAATGAGGGAGAAGAGAAGGGTTGAAAATTAATAGTACCGACACTCTTTATCAATGAGAGGGAGAAGTTTAGTTTCCCAAGTGAAATGAAACCAGAAAATTGCCTCCTTCTCTTGTGGTGGAGAAATGACCGTATAGGGAGATGCATATGTTCATAGGTCCTGAGTTTGTTTTGATGAAGCTCTACTGCTGATCCAAGCCAGGGTAGGCAGCCAGTGAGGCTTGCCTTCCTGTCTCTCCAGTGTCTCCTCTCAGTTCTTGGAAACAGACGAAGAAGTTATAATTTTGTTCCCTAAATGCTTCATGCCTGTTTTCCTGCTGTGTCTGTTATATATATATGAGTCATTTTCCAAATGTTTAGAAGACAAAAATATTGTGTCAGAGCTCATTGTAGCATCTTGAAATTCCTTGAAGAGGCTGAAGCCTCCAGTGAAAACTGCCCTGGACTGGTCTTAATATTAGTTTTCATGTTCACTTTGTCGCTCCCATGTAGTATGAACATGGACAAGCCAGTGTGAGCCTCTCACAGGTCTGTGTGACCGAGGACATTGTATTTGATTATCTCTGATCATGTTTCCAAGATTTTTTTTCTTTTTTGCATTTGAAGACCCTCTGTTACTCTGTTAGGTAAGCTTAGAGACTGTCAACATGATAACACAATGGTTTACTGAGAGAAACTGAGAGGCAAAGAGAAAGGAGAAAGGACAGAACAAAGGCTGGACTTTAGGTCATGTGACTCATTTTCATATTTGAATATATTCTGGTCGAACGAAACTGCATTTAGGATCTTACCACAATCAGCTTAAACTACATGTGCTGCAATGATAAATGACCCCCAAAGGATCAACGGCATACAATGAGAGGGACCAAAAAAATATTTTAAGTTAATTAGCTACCCAGCGTGCTTAAGTTTTGGCTCCACAGCAGATTTTCTTCATTCCTGAGCCCAGGCTTAAGGAGCAATCTCCACCAAGGACACACCATTCCCAGGGCCAAAGCAAAGAGCAAATGGGGAAACCACATGAGTGCTCTTCAAGCTGCCCTGAGAAGTGAGCACTCCAACTTCCTCTCCCGTTTTATTGCCCAAAGCAAATCACAGAGCCGGTCTGAACTCACCAGGACAAGATGCCTGATCCTCTTACAGGGAAAGCCATAATCATGACCAAAAATGCCATCAACTACAGTAACGTTTTTATGAAATCTGAACAAAAGTTAATGGTTCCACAAGGAAACCAAGGGGAACTGACTACTAGATCGCAACCCAATCACGGCCTACACAACTTCACAACTGAGTGGTTTTCTTGGTCTAGAGTAAGGAAAGTAGCATTAAATGTCTTTCTAGTGGCGCTATTTAACAAACTGGCTAACTCATACACCACTCAAAGCACTGAGACAAGTATATTCTTTTCAGTGAATTTTCTTCCACTGTTCATCAGCCTGGCAACCCTCTCTCCCTCATCTCCCAAAATGCCACAGAGCAGCTGCGGCAACGAACCAGGTCCCCACAGGATGAGACAGCTTCGGCGATGGATGTATAGAGAAAGGGGAGAGGGGACGAGAAAACCCAGACACTATTTCTATGGTGCCAGCATCTTAACATCTTCCACTTACATCTTCCACTGAGAAGCTCAGCAGATCTTTATTTATGCTCTACACACAAGAAACAGGAAAGCAGGGAAACATCATTTGTAACCTTTTTTAGGAAAAACAGGGGACTTCAGGCCCCAGCCCTGTGCAAAAACATGTTTTTGAGAACAACAGAACAACATTCGTTACATTTTCTTAGGACTGGTGCAAAACAACATGTATCCCTCCAGCTCCATCACAATCAACTAGCCTTTCCACCACAGGCCCCAAGCAAAAAGGAAATATTAAAATGAAACCCCAAACTATATCTATTCCTTACCATTCAGTCCCCAAAAGGAGCCACTAACCCCAACCTATCCTGAACTCAATGGTTTGTCATCAAAATTGCTCAGCAACCAGTTATTTTGTTTGTTTAGTAAAACAGCCAATCTTAAAAATTTCCCCCTGTGGGAAATTTCCAATTCGCACTTTATATGCCTTTACAAGATGGTGACGGTAATATCAGCCAAAACAATGAAGAACCGGCAGGGGCCAACTTTGGAGCTTCTGATTTGTCAGGGTTGTCCCTCATGCTGGACTTTTGTCACTCAGCAAGAGTAGCATGGCCCCTGGCACCAAACACGATGACTCTGTTCCATTCACTCTGACCCATTTTACCTATCTGGACTAAGTTTGCAATATTTTAAATCAGGTGTTTCACAACTTTTAAACTGTTTCAAAAAGCACCATTTGGGTTCAATGAATGGGGATGAATTTGGCTTCCTACAAAGCAATGGCAAATTAAGCTCCCATGGGAAGGCTAAGGCTTCTGCACGTGGGGAAATGCATCATTTGGTTTACATGTCATTATTTTAGCGTTGTGATATTTGAGTTTCTTGAACATTGATTTCAGACCTAATATCTCCCAAAGATATGCAGGTACTTTAGTTAAATGAGAGGGAGAAATTGTTCTAAGGGAAAGTGGATTTACAGTTTTGCTAGACATTAAAAGTCAACCAATAATCAGCGGCCTTTCAATGTTTATTATTGTTTTACTTATTAAGTAGCCAGGAACTTCTGCAAAAAAAAACATGCATTTAGAAAACTCAACTATTATTAAACTGTAATATCCTTTAGTTAGTCAAGAATTGGGAATGATCACAAATTAGGCATTTTTATACAGCAGTTGTGGAGAGGAAGCTGATTGGAAATCATCATTACATAGTCTTGCTCCTCTCTGTCACCTGATACTTTAAAAAGTCTCATTAACAAGGTTCTCTGAGTGTTGCACATGCCCATCCACTAAACCTTCTGCTGATTATGATTGATTATATTGAAATCTTACTCTTACTGCCTTTTTTTCACCCTCTTTATGCATCAACTTCTCCTCTGGATATACTTTTAGAATTATCAGCAGCATAATACAGTTCACCTTTTCCGCAATATACTCATATTCTTTTTATTTGCCATAAAAATAACTTCTGAGGATTTGGACTATACCACCCAGGAGGCCAAGGTCAGGCACTGACTTCAAATGTTCCTTCCAAATTTTGAGGTCTTGAGGGGCTAGGACTTTGACATGTGAATTTGGAAGGGATCACAATACAGCCTTTAGTACTAGTCTCAAATATTTCCAGCTATCACATCCAACAAATCCTTATTATTTGGTGGCTTTATTGTGTTGTTATTTTTTCAACTTTCACATACAATTTTGTCACTTGCTGCTAATTGTAGCTATGTGATCTTGGTTATTTAAACTCCCTGTGTCCCAGTTTTCCTATCTGTATTATGAGGAAAGTACAATTATCTACTTTTTTGTGTTGTTATGAAAGTAAAATAAATACTGCTAATAAAGTGCATGAAATAGTTTCTAGCACATAACAAGTGCTCAATAAATGCTAGCTATAATTGTGGACATGAATACAAGAGTCTTAAGCTTTAGAACTTGTTTTACTGGTTGATGCAGCACTTCCATTTCTGCTTTGAAAATAAGTGTACAGGGGCCTCCCTCGTGGCGCAGTGGGTTAAGCAACTCACTATGAAGCAAACTACAGCCACTGCAGCACGAGTTCGATCCCTGCTGCTGGCCGGGGAGGGGACCCACATGGCACAGCAGACCTCTCCTGTCTTGCCCACTGCTCCCCTCAGCAGTGTATTTCAGTCCATCTGCCTGTTGTGCTCCCCACTCTGTCTCTGGTGACTCCTCTCACCTCCCACATCTCTGGCCTGTGCCCCAGCTCTTGTGTGCATAAATAAATAAATATTTTTTAAAAAAAGAAAACAAGTGTACTCCTAATAATATATAATGCAATATATTTAACAATTCCACTTGTAATTCTACATATTGGATGTCTGTAAGCTCTGTGAGGGGTGGGGTCTCCAGCTTTGGTGTTGGTTATTCTGATAAGCATTTTTGGGTAGCTGTTGACTAATAAGAAAAATGGAATGATATTTGAAAAACAAGGGCACAAGGATATTAGTTTGGTAGGGCTGCCTCAAAGTATACAGACAGATGACTTAAATAACAAATTCATTTTCGCACAATTCTGGAGGCTGAAAGCCAAGGTGATTTCTTCTGAGGCCCCTCTTATGAACTTGTAGATGCCTTTCCTTCACCCTGTCTCCATTTGGTTTTCACTCAATATATGTCTGTTTCTTAATCACCTTTTCTTACAAAACATAAGACCTTTTCTTATAAGACATTTTTAGTTAAAGTCTACCCTAAAAACCTCATTTTAAATTAAATAACTTCTTAACAGGCCCCATCTCTAAATACAGTCACATTCTGAAGCACTAGGGGGTGGGGGAGTATATGAATTACAAGAGGAGACACTCTTCAGGGCCTCCCTCATGTCTCTGCGGGTTGGGCACTGCACTGTGAAGTATCCACGGCACAGCAGCACAAGTTCGATCCCCGGTCAGGGAGGGTCCCACATGGCACAGCAGACCTCTCCTGCCTCGCCAGCTGCTCCCCTCAGCAGTATATTTCGGTTGATCTGCCTGTGCCGCTCCCCACTCTGTCTCTAGCAAATTCTCTAATCTCCTGTACCCCTGCTCTTGTATGCATAAATAATTTTTAAAAATCTTAAAAAAAAAAAAAGAGGAGCTACTCTTCAGTCCATGATGCCAGTGCAATGTTAGAGTCGCACAAAAAAATCACTCTTAAGTCATTAGGTCCGTTTCTTTTCCATCAAAACATGCTGTATCCTGGTAGCAAACACTTGACAAAACAAGGACTAATGTAAAGGTGTAAAATAAGGGCATATGTTATACTTGTGTTTATGTGTTATATATATATATATACACACATGCACATACATGACCTTAAAATAGACACAAACACATGGAAATACAGAAAAAGGAATAAGGAGCAAATCAAGAAATATATGGGAAAAATTACAAAAACCATAAAGTGAAAGGAAGGAAGGAAAAAAGGGAGGATGAAGAAAGAAAACAAAACCAGCTAGCCAGCTAGAGATGTAATTTATCTTAAATCTTCAAAGTATACATTTTTAAAAAGCAGCTCCATACAGTACATTAAAGAAGGTTAAATTCAGTCTCTAAGAATTAGGGGAAAGGTAATGTGGGCCATGACTTTTTCACAGTCTTTCCCTAGGATTGTTTTAGAACTTCACACCAGAATTTCACATTTAGATTCCCATTTAAGTCATTTTTTTAAATTGATGTCGATCATAATTATCTAAAAAAAAAAAAGAAAGTTTATCTTTTTAAAAAAAAAAATCATGCATGCAACAAACTACAACCCACTAAACAAAAACAAAACAAATTAGTAGGGACTTTACTCACTGCCCTAGAACTGGCTCTATTTGTGCCTGCCAGCAGCCTGTCACAGCGCCCCCAACTGTGATGTCCAAGTTGAAAGCTCAGCCCTTGAAGTGCTGTTCTGCACACTGCTTCTGCACTAATCCATGAACTTAATAAGCATTTGTTTCCCCAGTGGTGCCTCACTGTCTAACTGAACTACTTATATCCTGTAAATTTGCAGTCTGTTTGACTTCTAGAAAACAAAGCAGTCAAGCTTGCCTGATCTCATCAGTCTAATCTTAGAATATCTAAGCTACTCAACAACCCATGTATCTTCATAGAAAAAAAAAAATGGCATAGCAAGAGCTGTTATTAGAGACATGTGTTCCAGGCTGTGATCAGAAATTGTTAGTCTTTCTGGATGAACATGAAAATGTGAATATAATATATTAAAAACGAATGTGGCTAATGAATTACTAGGTGCAGCCGTCTGTAATATGACATGGTTGGAGTCTTGAATATCAGTCAGAAAACACATTTTCCAGGGAAAATGATTAGTCAGGAGAGTCATGAATCTGTCAGGTAATGCAAGAGAATGAGGGTATGCAAGTGCTTCTGATAAATTAATTATATGTGCATATATATGAACATGAATTATATCATATATACTCATATGTATATATGAATATTCCTTAGCTGCATTAACTTAAATCTGAGAAGTGAGAAAATAGACTATACTAACCAAAGGGATTTTCTCCCAGAGTTATTTGTAGACAGGAATTGTTTATTTTCATGAAGGCGTCCTAAGCGGCTTGCATTTCCTTGGTGTCAGGCAAGTGGGTACTGTTGTCAAATAATGTCGCAGGAAGGTGGAATACTCTAAAGAAGAAGAATTTATTTTAAAGAAGAAAACCTTCTTCACAGGTTTTCTTCCTATTTTCCCACTTGAGCAATATGTCACAAAATACCTTCTTTTGGACAAATTATCAAATTCTGTGTTTCACCACTTCTGGTCACAGAAATTATCAAGTATAATCTAAATAATCATCCTGGAAATTGAGTATTATCATCTTCTCCATTTAAATCAGAAGGAAAAGAGTTAAATAAGTCTCCGAAGGTGACCTGGGGAGTGGGAGGTCTTGGATTTGATCTCAGGCCTTAGCGTGAAGTGAGGTGATAGCCACTGTGGGCGCGAACTCGTGTTTAGCGACTTTCTGCACGTAGTAGTCAATGTGTGAAGGGGCCTTTAATTGGCAAAATAACCATAGGGCTTTCTCGGCGAGGAGATCACTCTGAGCCTGGCAAGCACCCCAGAAACAGCAGCGAAGAGTACCGGCTGTGTGTGTGTGGGGTTGGGGGGGGCGGGGGGGGGTAGCACACAGGTCTGCGCAGGCGCTCTGCCTGCCCATGGGAGGTTCAGCAACCTCTTAGCTCTCTGAGCTCCAGTTTCTTCACTATTTACTAAAGATAACAGTGTTTATCTCCTACTTCTGAAGAAGTAGTAAGACTTTCTTACTTCATCTCCTTAAAGATAGTACAAATAATATAAAGAGGTACCCATTGCTGGAAAAGCCCTTTGATAGCTGTGAAAATTAAGAAACAGCAAATATTAACCTCAGTTATTTCTGAACTCCCAACCTATTCTTTCCTCCTAACTTTTCACATACCATAAAGTCCATTTTCTAAACTTATAAAAACTTCAATGGGTCATTTGGTGACAGTGAGTTTGCTGTCAGTGGGGAGGTTCATATATGGCTGGAGCTTTTCTGGCAAAGAAGCTTCATTTAGTTGAAGAAGAAAGAATATGAGACTTTTTGAAGCTAAGATTCCTTGACTTTTTTGACCACCTACGATCTGGCCATTTATGCTTTGACTTCTTGAAAGGTTTCTGATTCCATCATCAAAGTTCACTCATATAAGCAAAAACCACATGTTAAACCATCTCTATGAGGTTAATTAGCTCAGCTGATTATTTCATACTTCTAATTCCACTGATTATTAAGTCCTGAAGAACATAATTATTATTCCGTGAACCCATAAGCATTGTGTTCTGTGGCCTATGTTAAATCTTTAAACTCATTGAGAATTCCTTGAAATACAAGTATGGATGGAACATTTCAAGTAGTTGGAAACAAACAAAGCATAATCATGTATTTCAGAAACACCCAGGAAATGCCAGTGCCTTATCTTGTATAGTGACTTTAACTTATATAGTAGCCTTATCTTACATTGTAATCAATAGGATATTATTAATGTTGGATAAAAACAACTCATTGTTAAAAAAAGCTATATTTTATTAAAGGTAATTTTCTCAGTCCTAATGTGGCATACATGGTCCTAAATCTGAAATAGATGTGCAGATTACTGAATTTATAGTTAAATTATATCTGCCATGCTAAGCAAGTTTATTTTTAAACTGAATTTTTGACTAAACAAATAAATCATTATAATACCCATATTGGAACCCATCTTTTAATGCAATTTGCCATTCTAATACCATCTGTTTCAGGTGTTATGAACATGTCAGATTGAAGGTTAAATTTAAGACAAAATCAAAATTCTCTTTGAACTATTTAATTGCAACTGTGTATTCAGTTTCCATTGGTTCCACAGCTCCTATCATTTTTGTTTTTCAAGAATCAGGTCTCTAGTGAGAGTTTTATTTTCTTTCATTTGTATTCATTTTTATGTCTTGCCCTTATTATTTTTTTGCCCAAAGGTTATATTCACTTATCATTTCAAATAAATAAGAGTAAATAAACTTGCCTGAATTGGGACAAAGAAGAGAAACGCCCTCACACAGGACATAGAGCTTGCCAAGAGAAGATGGCTTCAACTTTGTTCTGCTCTTTGAAGGCAGGAAAAATAAGGTTCTTTCCACAATGATGGATTGTTACTTTAGATAAACCCTGAGGCATATTTTCAAGTAAATAGGAATTGTGTGGCCCCTAATAAAGACATAACATCCTACAACATACATGTTTCATTTCTACTTCCAGACATGATGGAGTACTACCGTTGGATTTAACCACCGCTCACTTCTTACCACATAAGATCATCTTAAAACAAATAGACTCTGAAAAGCAACATGTTAAGGTATTTGACAACAGAAAGCAGAAAGGCATGATCCTAGAGAGAAGCAAGCACATTGTCTAACACAGGTGTCTGCCTGGAGGCAGAGAGCAGTTGGAGAGGAAAAGCCCAAATGGAGAGCCACTGAGTGAAAGGGGCTTAGACTGGAGGATGAAGATGGCTGGAATGTGTGGGGTAAGATATCAAGAAAGAAGGAACTACCCATAGTGTGTGGTCCCTCTTCACGGGATCCCTGCTCAGGTTCTTGGCTGAGAGCTGGTGTTTACACACACAAACACACACTACAGGCTTAGCATAGCCTGGTGCATGGAAGCAGGAGCTCAGTAAAAACACCACTCCCTGGTGGTGCAGGGGGTTAAGCACTGCACTATGAAGCAGCCAGCCACAGCCACTGCAGATCCCTGGCCAAGGAGAGGACCCACATGGAACAGCAGACTTTTCCTGTCTCCTCACTGCTCCCCTCAGCAGTATATTTCCGTCTATATGCCTGTTCTGTTCCCCACTCTGTCTCTGATGAATCCTCTTACTCCTCACACCCTGGCTTGTACTCCAGCTCTTGTATGCATAAATAAATAAATCTTAAAAAACCCACCAAGATGTTGTGCTGAGCCCACAAGCAGGCACTTGAGATTCTGGAATAGCCTCCCAAGTCAAGAGTGAAGATCACTTTCTAGAATAAGGGATGAAACCAGAATTCAAATCAAAACCAAGGTTTGAATCTTAGCATAACCCAGCACTTATTTGTATTTCTTTAAAAAAAAAAAAATTATACACACAAGAGCTTGGGTACAGGCCAGAGTCGCGGGAGGTGAGAGGATTCACCAGAGACAGAGTGGGGAGCAGAACAGTCAGATCAACAGAAATACACTGCTGAGGGGAGCAGTGGGCAAGGCAGGAGAGCTCTGCTGTGCCATGTGGGTCCCTCCATGGCCAGGGACTGAACTCACGCTGCTGTGCCGTAGATGCTTCACAGTGCTGTGCTCAACCCGCTGCACCACCAGGGAGGCCCACTTACTTGTATTTCTATGGGTCTTATCATTTTACAGATTCATTCTTCACTTTTGATTTATTCAACAAATAATTCAGCATGTTTTCAGTTAAGTTCCTACTGTATGTGTCAAGACACCATGGTGAATATGGATGTGTTTTTAAAAGTAATCTAAAATATATAGCTGTATCAGTATATTCATATATAACATATAAATACACATACAATAAAACATTAACATATTTATAGGCAATAAAATACATTTTATATAAGCTTGTATGATTATAAATATAATATAAACATATGTCTGAAATAATATAATTTTCCTGGCATTTGCTTTCTTCTCATCCATTTATTTTCTATCTGCCCACATAAACATGAAACAATTTCTCAGAGCTACCTTTCTGTACTTCACTTTGAATAAGACAAGAGGGACACTGTAGCTTGACCAACAGAAACTCGCCCATCATCATAAACAAGCAGCTAAAGCATTATCATGTGACTATAGCCCATACCTAAGTTCACTGTTAACACATCATGAAATAAAATCATAAACGTTTATTTTATCACTATGCCAACTCTGTACTAAGATAAGTGAGCTGACATTTTGTACTGATTAAAATTCTTAGTTATCAGAGGCCAAGCAGATAAGCTCAACAATTTACAGTTATTTGCACTGTAATCTGTCTCTCCATGCACGGACAGAAAAGTAACACGGTGCCTGGTGTGTGTCTTCTTGAGTCTTGAACGCATGTGGCACTCACATCACAATGATCACGTTATTTTCCCTAAACATTTCAAAGTAGATATTTTTACCATTTTACAGATGGAAAAACTGAGATGAATTTTGCAGCAAGTAACGAAATCCAGATTTCTCAGATCCTGCCCAGCTACACTGGCTTCCAGCAAAGCAGCTGCTTGACTTTAGATTTTTACAAAAGCTGTTTTTCATTCGAGTCTTACATGCATGTGTTGTGGGAGAATTACAAACAGGCAAAAGACTCTTTGTCTACAAGCTTCGTTCTGAAAATATATTTAGGTAGATTTTGCCATATTGCTGGATGAAGCTTGAGAAAAACTTGAGTTTTTTTATTTTTGATTTAATGTAATGATAAGAATTCGGATGGAATATTCTTACGGTGCTACAAATATACTTCCATAGGGCCATAAAATAATAAAACCAGAACAGCATAGAAACCCAGAGAATTATAAATATCAGCTACTAGAAAAAAATCAGACCGTCAATTACAAAACTCCATAAATTTATCAGCCTTTTTAAACTTGGTGTTCTTTACTGAGATTTGAAGATTATAAATCTTTTAGTAAATACTATTTTAAGTCACAAGAAATCTTAACTCCTGGAAGCTATTGTATATTACTTTAGCATTCAGTTCTAAAATTTAACAAAAATCCCTGAGGCTCAAGGCTGGTAACCTAAAACCAGTCAGTGACTGTTTCTGAGACAATGTATGTAGGAAGAAACCCAAAGACACTTGTTTCTTGGTATTCTTATGTCAGGACTGACAAAGTATCTTTTACTTTTAAAAGGCATGCATCCAGCTGGAAGTACCCTGGCAAAGTGGATGCCATATATTAAGGGAAGATACTGTTACAGGTGAGGTGAGGTCTAGCCTGAGATCCTATAATAGGTTCTGCCATCTGCCACAGCAAGACAAAATATACTCTTGTGTGTGACCTTCAATGGAAAGGAGCTGAATACAATCATTGTGTGATAGAAGAGAAAATATAATTTAAAATGACCAATTCAACACCCAAAGTTGCCCAACCTGTCGTGGGTAAAAGCCCAGCCAAACAGGATTGGCACAAAGCAGGCCAGCTGAGGCCCAAAAGCTGCCACAAGTCTGTGGCACCTCCTGGTGAATACCCACAGGAAAAGGGCAGATATTTCTTCTAGGCAAGTCTGGAAGGAAAAGAGCAAAATCAAAATAAAGGCTGCCACTACAAGCCTCCTTAGGGGTCTCTCACCCATATCTCTGTCTCTCTCAAGTGTCTTCCTTCCTTGTCACTCAAGTCCCTGCTACGAGTCCAAAGCTGAGAACCAAGCACAGCTTCTTCACGTGTTTCTGCTCCATGTACCAGCTCTTCTTCCAGTCTTCCTTTTCCTCCTCTTCAGTCCTTTTTCCAGACTTTTCTAGCTTCACCGCCCTGCTCCACTCTTCCTTAGGGTGGGGCAGGGAACCTGGAGCCTCCCCTTTCTGTGGCTATTACAATGTTACTATACCAACAATGAGCTTTGGAAACAGAAATTTATATATTAGACCATCTGACAGTGCCTGAGGACATTTTGACGCTACAGCTTGAGAGTCCACTTCGCATTTCCTGGATAGAGGCCAGGATGCTGCTAAACATCCTACTAAGCACCACCCCCTCAAAAAAAAAAAAAAACTATAACAAAGAATTTGGCAAGCCAAAATTAACTTTAATAGTAGCCATAACTTAAAAAAAAAAAAAGCTTTGAGATCAACTTGTTAACGTACATTTTCTGAGGATTGAAAACATTATCTGTGGGGCCTCACTGGTGGCACAAGGGGTTGTCTCAGCCCGTGAGGCTCTCCACAGCCACTGCAGCCCAGCCCGAGTTTGATCTCTGGCCAGGGAGGTGATCCATATGGAGCGGCAGACCTCTCTTGTATTGCCTGCTGCTCCCCTCAGCAGTGTGTTTCAACTGATCTACCTATTTTGCTCCCCACTACCATTTCTGGTGCATCCTCTAACTACCCCCACACCTCTGGGAAGTACCCCAATTCTTGTATGCATAAATAAATAAATCTTTAAAAAAATTATCACAAATGGTATAGAGATTAGATATTTTGGAATCTTCCTTGATTGAAATCAAAAGAGACTTTGTTTTTTATTTTTTTAATCCTTTTATTGATGTAACATTGGTTTCTTTTTTTTTTTAAAGATTTATTTATTTATGCATACAAGAACTGGGGTACAGGTCAGAGGTGTTGGGGGTGGGGTGAGAGGATTCACCACAGAGAGCGGGGAGCAGAACAGGCAGATCAACTGAAGTACACTGCTGAGGGGAGCAGCGGGCACAGCAGGAGAGGTCCCATGTGGGTCCCTCGCCCTGGCCAGCAGCAGGGATCGAACTCGTGCTGCGGTGTCTGCGGTTTGCTTCATAGTGCGTTGCTTAACCCACTGCGCCACCAGGGAGGCCCTACCATTGGTTTCTATGACTGTTAGTACTTTGGAAATACAGGATTTCCCCTTCCAGTGTTCAGGTGTAGTCGCCAGAGAACACTCACCCCCCAAAGCACCCATTGTCCTCCTGCATCATTATGCTCCCTCCCCACCTATTTGTCTCCCCTACCCCTTGAGATGCCTCAGTTCTATAGTCAGTTTTCAAGGGTTGGTTTGAAGTTCATCTTGCCTTCCCCTTGGATTGATTTCTCTAGGTGCAATATCTGAGTGACACCATCTGGTATTTATTGAAAGGGCCTTTGCTTAGGAACAGTAAGATAATATATTAGCTATGTTCGTGTTATCATGAATTGTATTCAAATTAAGGTCACTTAAATTTCTGAAAAATCAAATGTTTGTGTTGTTTAGAATGATTTTTAAATATGAATATGCATTTGGCTTCCCAGCTAGCATCCTTGAAGGGCCAGGCCTTGGTAGAAAGCGCCAGGAAGTTGATGTAGACTAACTAATGCTTGAAATAATGTATACTTAATGACCAGGTTGGAAATAGTGTTCTTGCAAAATTTGGATGCTGCTGAGTAGTCACTCTGGGATTATTCTTTGATGTTGTGTCTGGTGCAGTAACTGGAATGATGTTCCTGACAATCACTGCTGCTTATACCTTGAGAGCAGCAGTAAGTTATTAATCCCAGGCCAAATGTTCTACATGTCAAAACAAAACCAGTGGACTTAAAGGGCCTGTGGAAAATTTTAAAAACTGGGCCTTCCTGGTGGCGCAGCGGGTTGAGCGCCGCACTGTGAAGCATCCACTGCACAGCAGCACGAGTTCGATCCCTGCTGCCGGCCAGGGAGGGGACCCACATGGTGCAGCAGACCTCTCCTGCCTTGCCCGCTGTTCCCCTCAGCAGTGTATTTCTGTTGATCTGACTGTTCTGCTCCCCACTCTGTCTCTGGTGAATCCTCTCATATCCCTACAACTCTGACTGTACCCCAGCTCTTGTATGCATAAATAAATAAAAATCTAAAAAGAAAATTTTAAAAACTTCTAAATTCATATACTGAATGAAAACTAATTTTGATGTTGAAGATGACATGAGTTGAGACATGAAATCCATGTAAATTACACTCAGCCTGTGAATGCTGATGAGGAAAGAACAAGATGTACTGATACCTTCCCCCCTAGGCTGAATGTATCCATCTTTCTTTTTCCTTTGAGAAGCTGGGTTTTTTTTAAGGACTAAGCTAAATTGTTAACTGTTTTCATAATATATTTTTTATTCACAGACATCTTAAGTTATTTAGTCACTCTGATAAATTATCTCTTCAGTCTGCATATGTGATACGGAAATGACTGTGACTTTCCCAGATGTTTGAATGGTGAAAGAGAGCACATCAGTGCAGAGTGAGACAGACGGGACCTTGTAGGCTTCATTGGCATTTCTTTTGGGCTTCCTAATGCTTTTCCATTCTTGTAGTGTAACCAGTAAAAAATGGGCTATATCCTGTAGGAGCACCCGACTAGAATAATCTAGAAGCTGCAATCCACAGTAAATATGCTCTCCTGGAATCTGTCTTTGGACCCTGTGGTTCATGCTGACCATTTCTAAGCCTTTATATTTAATATGTGTGTTTAAAACACTCTCTTTACTAAGTGGTTTTTTAAGTTTATTTATGGTTCTAAAATGTGGTGATTCTCTGTTAGTGACATTGTTTCTCTTTTCATACCACAATTTCTTCCTCCTGGTAGATTTTGCCAGTTGAGTCATTTCCTGAGATGTCATCAGCATCATAATAGAAATCATCCATTGTCATTACTTCAGGCACAAGACCTTCCAAGGAATGAGCAAAGAAGGGAGCAAAGAAGGATGTGAAAGCCATTACAGTACAATGGTTTTAAATGTTCAAAGAGAGTTAAATGTGTCACACTTGTTATGCCTTTTTAAAATTGCTTTAACTTATTATGTTAAAGAACACATTAAGAAAACCATAACAATAAAGACTGGAGTTATTTTAAAATATGGTTTATAATTAGCATATATTCTATTCCAGGGTACCTAGACCACCTAGAAACTCCCCTACTCAAGGAGTACATGAAATTTCTAAATTTCATCCTACCTGTGTTCATAGTCAAAGTCTAATAATATTTTCATAATTTCTAAAGTGAGAATTTCTAAAACCCATTACCATTAAGATGGATCTTATCCCAGTCCTTGCTTTGGAGAACAGTTATGGTATATACTTCTAAAGAACTCATTTTATTAAAACTAATCTCCTCAATAAGAAAAAGAAGGACAAGGCAAGATGAGAGAAGAAAAATAAGGAAAAGCCAGGTGGAAAAGGCAGAAAAGAAAGCAGCAGCCACTCAGAAGTATTCATGTGCTACAGAGAAATCTGAGGGCTCTGCTTTTAATACTCAACATCTGTCTTTAAAAACATATCAATCACATGATCACTAACAGCTGTTGCATTAGACTTTTAATCAGCCATGATTTTCAAAAGAAAGAAAGAATGCTGTTGGATCAGTTGATGGAAAGTTATTGCTTAGAATGCACCAGCTTGGTACTGGCAACCAATTCAAAATTTAAGGAGACAAATCTTTACCAAGCACCGTAAACACTATTCATGTGTAAAGTACTGTTATGAACAGTATAAATGATCCCACATGTTTGGGAGCCTGAAGAAAACAATGTAAGTTGTGCCATGTCTTCAAACTGATACGTTTAATGTAATGTGAATTGAATTGAAAAAAAAAATAGCCTCTACATTCCCATTAAGGCAAGAAAACACAAAAAGCATCATGCATTTTAATCACAATAACTACTGAGCAGAAGAGGTCCCCTGAGTTTGGGGAACATATTCCTTCCTAGGTATGAGTAAGTCCCATTGATTTTATTGGAAATTAATAATCCTCGTGGGAGTGAGAACATCAGGGACTGAGGCAATTTTATATATACTGGAGAAGAGGTTACTTCTGTTTTGAATTAACTTCAAGTTTTCTTGGAGACCGCTTGTCAGATTGTGCCATTTACCTTTTTATGCTGAGATATAATGGCAATAAACTAAAAATTCTTGCATCGAAGTACAGGCATGTTGTTCCAGATTAAGGAAGGAAAATTTATGTACTTCCAACACAAGATAGTTCTTAGTTCATCACCATTTGCATTACAGCTGACCAGAGAGGAATCACTGATGTCCAGTAAGGCTAAAAGAAGGTTAAATATACATGTGACTCTCTCAAAAAATAATTCTGCTTATTACACCCCAGGAATAGGTAGAGTGGCACATTTCCTCCAGTGCCATACTGACTGAGACAGTGGTGGTGATGTTTCATGTGGGATGGTGAAAATAAATTGCAACTGAATACCCTTTGAAAATACTGATTTCCAACCAAATAAGGGACCAAGGAGAATAATAACAACAATGAGAAAACCAAAAACACGGCACAACAAAAACGAAAAGACAAGGACAGATCAGAAACACTTTGTGTATGAGTGGGGGAGGGAATGGGTTGGGGGCAGAAAGAGCACAAGGGACTGAGGTGATGGTGCACTGGTGAAATGGTGGTGGGAATTCCATGGGGACCACAATTCATGTCAAATTTTATATAAATAAAGGAAAAAAATACAAAGAAAATACTGATTTCCAGAAAGAGTTCCCCTTAAATGATGGAACATTAATTTATCTTTCCCCTTATTTACTATAAATACTAGGGCTAAAATAATGATGCACATAAACTTTGCATTACTGAACTTCTTTGCTAGGAAATTATTCCATGTAATGATTCTAGTTTATATCCTAGAAGAGAGCTGAGGGTGATTGTGACTGCTAACCATCAGCCACTGCTCTGAACACCTTTACTGCAGGCAGCCGCGCCTGTATTCTGTAATTGTTGGGGAAACAGTGTGTCCTGAATGAACTCCACCCACTGGTGTCTTACGGGCTTCCCCCCCTTCGATGTCAAAGCCATCCCAGGTTCTGAAGACTACAACTCCCATCACCACCAAGCCATGGATCTCCATAACCCTTGGCTTCTTGAAGGGATTGCTGGGAGTGGAAGGTAGTTAAACAGCCTTGCTTGATAGGAAACAGAGGACATGTGCGCTAGAGGGAACTTAGTGTTGCCGTCGCTCCTTACCATACTGACTGAGACAGTGGTGGTGATGTCCCATCTCAGATTGTGCCACTAAGAGAATCTATTGACCAGTAATTTCTCTCTCTCTCTCTCTCAAGCTCCCTCCTCCCTTTCATTTCCCTTGTTAATAAATCTTTTATTAACCTTTCTATGTGTGCCTGCCTTCGGGGCTAGCTGAGTCTGTTGCTGTTGTTTTTAAGTACACAGGTGAGGACTCACTCAGGCTGATTGGTCCAGTGTCCAGTGGTGTCCATCGCGACCTTCAGGCTGTGGCTGCGGGCTGCCGTGGCATCATCTCAGTGGCCTCTGAGCACCTGCAGCTGCGGTGACTTGGAGCCTGACCCCTGCTTGGGTGTCCCACATGCTCCAGGCCTTTATTGATGGGACGGCACCATCTTGAACAAGCGACCTTTTGTTTGGGACTTCTGAACACCATGGACACTCTCTGAGGTGAGCTAGCTGGCCACTTGTGGCCTAAGAAATTCTTTGTTTCCCCTGTTTGTCAAATAAACCCCATTGCAATTGTGCATGTGGGTGGAACCCCACAGTGACCTGTCTTCTATGGGGCACTGTCCTTTTACCTGCTGTAGCTACCCCCTGCCCTGTTTCACTTGGCAACCACAAAAGGGCTGGACACCCATGGCTGACCAGCCCAAGGGTCCTTTCCTTGTCTTTGTCACCTTAAGGTTCACATAGATCAATTGCAAAAATGACTGGCAGGAATTGATTTGAAGGGGAAAAAAATGAAACTAGTTAGTCATGGGTTCAACTGTCAGTGTGGGTGTCTGCTTCCTCTCCACGCCCTGCTCCTTCTGCTTTTTCTGTCATAGGTTCTGGGTGGACAAGTACTATAAAGCCTGCCATCAGCAAACTAATGTTTATATTGTTGGAGGTTACATTCTGTTTAGCGGTACAGATTTTGGATTTGTTTGTGGGAGTCCTCTCAGCATGTTGGGATAATGCTGTTCAGTCTAAAAGGAGGTAAAAGTTCTATTGAAAACCACAGGAGCAGGTATAGAAACTACAAGAGCAGATACCAGTTGCCTTCCAGAAATTGGATTTGGAGAAGATAGAAGCTCATTTGAAAGGAAGTGAAAATTCTATTGAAAAACTGTAAGAGCAGGGCCTCCCCCATGGTTCAAGGGGTGAAACACCGCTCTATGAAGCATCCACAGCCACTGCAGAATGAGTTTGATCCCCAGCAAGGGAGGGCACTCACGTGGTGCAGCAGACCTCTCCTGCCTTGCCCGCTGCTGCCCTCAGCAGTGTGTTTCAGTCAGTCTGCCTGTTCTGCTCCCCGCTCTGGTGAATCCACTCACCCTGCCCCCATGCCTCTGGCCTGTACCCCAGTTCTTTTATGCATAAATAAATCTTTAAAAAAATTGTAAAAGCAGGTATAGAAGCCAGAAGCCCATTTCGTGGCGCAGATAGTGCCATTCCTGGTAGTGGTGTGAGAGAGGCACAGGAAGAGGAAGCCCACCACTTAATGCAGCCTTGGCTCTATCGTTGCAGAATCCCTTCCATCAGCCAGCGCCCCTCCTGAGGAGACTGTGAGGGCTCCATAAGCCTTTGCCACTTCAGCGATAATACTGGACTACTCCTTCTCACACTAAAGACTTACCCAAATAAGGTCAAGTGAACTTCTTTGGGGCAGGACCGTGACCTCTTTGTAAAGTTCCAAAAGGGAGACTGAATGACTGGATCAGCCTGCCAGGCACTATTGGTCTTTTAACCTCTTTCCCCCTGTGGATCTACTGAATTGGAAAAATTCTGTCCCTTCATACCAGCAGAACTCCCAAAAGGTGACTGAATTATTTGCATCTGTGTATGCCTCCCATCAACCTAGCTGGGTAGATATGCAGTCTATGTTGACCACGTTGCTTACGTGTGACAAACAGAATGGTTTTGGGAAAGACTGCGGGAGAAGCTGATCTCCCCCACTTAGGATACAGACAACCCAGAATTGGAGGAAGCTGTCCCTTTGGCAGACCCTAACTGGGGTTCCAATAATGGAGGCAGGCAAATGTTGGAGCACTACCAAAGGTGCCTGTTAGTAGGGCTAACACAGGGACCCCAAAACAGGACAGATTTAACAAGGTCTTAGAGGTTCATCAAAGGACCCAGTGAAGATCCTTCAGAATTCTTAGAAAGAATGACGCAGGCAGGGCCTCCCTAGTGACGCAAGGGGTTACATCTCAGCACTATCAAGCTGTTGCCAGCCACTACAACATGAGTTTGAACCCTAGCCAGGGAGCTAACACATACAGTGAAGCAGACCTCACCTGTCTCACCTGCTGCTCCCCTCAGCAGTGTGTTTCAGTACATCTGCCTGTTCTGTTCCCCTCTCTGGCTCTGGTGAATCTTCTTATCCCCTGCACCTCTGGTCTGCACCTCTGGTCTAAATATATGTAAATATATTTTTAAAATGATGTAGACATATAGCACATATGTATTTATAAACCCTCAAGTTCTGGAGAAGGCTAGAAGGGTTAATGTGATATTCATGACACAGTGTACTCCAGATATAGGAGGAAGTTGAATAATATTGACGGTGCTGTGGAAATGATTCCTTCCCAATTAGCAGACACAGCCTTTGTGGTCTGTAATGGAAGAGAGGAAAGGAGACCTAGGTTTGCAGTGGTATTTGTAGGAAGGGAAGAAAACAGGATGCAGAAGAAAGAGAAGGGACAATAAAAGAATCTCAAACGAGAGCAAGGTGCTTACTCTCAAGAGGAAGACCGCTGGAAGGATCAGTGTCCTTGGGAAAAAACTAGAGAGAAGAGAAGGCCTGAAAATAGAGAAAGGAAAAGAAGCCCATGAGAGCACAGAATGGTGGTCCGTGTCAACATTGCCAGACTGAAAATGGGCAAAAAAAGACCAAGGAGGGAAAAGGCAAATGGTTATTCCGAAGTCTGCTTCAGGTGAGAAATTGGGGGACCCCTGGGTTATACTTATTGTAAACAAGCCTATGGCAACAGCCCCCTCGTAACCCCAGAAAACACTAAATGTGGGAGATTGTTTAATACACTTCTTAATAGATACTGGAGCAACTTATTTTGTTCTACATTCAGAGTTAGCTTGGTCAGTAAGAAAACCCCATCCCTGGGGTTTGGGGGAGGCCCCAACAAAAAGCCTTCCTATAATTATTATAGAGCCAATTTGATGACAAAAACTTGTCACACAGTTTCTTTTATATGGAAGAATGTCCAATCCCACTCCTTGGTCGTGATTTCCTTAGTACATTGATGACACTGATTGGTTTTCACCCCAGGGTCAGAGGATGCACCTACAGGTACCCCCCCAGAACATGCTTTGTGATGCTCAGGATGCTCCACAGAAAGGTGTAACACTGCCTTCTGAGATCTGTAACAGGGGAAATAAAGTGGTTTGGGCTGATGGAGCACCTGGGCGTGCCAGAAATGTAAACCCTGTGAGAATTGAATTGGTAGAGGGAACAAGACCCCAGGGGAAAACCACCCTCTGAAAGAAGAGGCCTCGAGGGGAATTCAGTATGAACAGTTTTGAATTGTTCATATGAACAAGCAGTATGAACAAGGTTTCTTGAGAATGGTCTCATTCAGCCCTGTTGCTCCCCCTACAGTACTCATACACTACCGGTGAAGAAACCCCACATGAAGGAGTAGCGTTTTGTGCAAGATTTGAGGACAGTTAATGACTTTGTTGAGGACCTACATCAACCTGTGCCAAACCCATACACCTGGTTGACTGCTGTGCCAATATTTGTGACAACCTTTTCAGCCTCAGCATCCCTGCTTCTGGCCAACTCTCTTTGGCTAGGCATTACCCATACATGCAGGTGGGTAATTTTGGGTGTTTTCTTAGGAAACTTTCATTAGGTGTATCGTCCTTTCTCTTCCCTCTCCACGCGCCAATTTTGTGAAAGACCTTTCACACTGAGAGTCTACTTTGCCTTCATGAACTTGGGTGACCATTTCCCTTTCAAGTATGCAAGTTTGGGGGATCCTGAGTGCCCCCTTGTCAAGTATTAATAAACCGGTGAGACATACTGCATAATTATGAAAAACTAGTTAGCAATATATTCAGAAACGAGTATAGGGAAGTTTGAAAAATAAAGGAAGCTAGTTAATATTCAGGTGAACAGATTTGTATATGCACTCTTCAGAAAGGCAGTTTATTTAGCTAATTTTTTTTTGAAGATTTACCTTATTCATGTATACAAGAGCTGGGGCATAGGTTGGAGGTTCGAGGGGTGGGGGAAAGTGAAAGATTCACCAGAGACAGAGTGGTGGGCAGAGCAGGCAGATCCACTGAAATATACTGCTGAGGGGAACAGTGGGAGAGACAGGAGAGGTCTGCTGTCACATAGGTCAGCTCCTTGACTGGGGATCAAATTAGTCCCGCAGTGGCTGCAGATAGCTTCACAGTGATGCAACTTAACCCTCTGCACCATTAGGGTCGCTCTTGTTTAGCTAAAATTTTGCTATAGTTTATTGAAGTTGAAGAAAGTACATATTGTATTTCGAGATAGTCTATTCTTATCCTAAAAAAATAGTTTAAAAATATTACTTTCTTGATTAGATATATTTATTTGTGATGTGCTATTTCAAAGCATTATTTATGTTTTGACTCTCCCCAGCAGTGTTTGAAGAGGTTTTTTTTTCTAACATTACCGCATTATTTTAATCATATCTAGTATATGAAATGGTAGCAAATTTGAAAGGTAATAGTATAAGGGCTTAGAGAAAAAGGCTTTTATCCAAAAGCACAAAATAAGTACAAGTCAGATCTATTCATATGGTAGGAGATTGAGAGTTCTAGTGTGGTTCTAATTTGATAGCTGGAAACCAGGATGCATACACAACATTATGTTTTCTTCTTTAGAGAGTATTCAGCTTAGTGGTGAGCAGAGGACTATGGGAACTAAAATCAGTTTCTTTATATGGTATGCAGAGAATTTTCTCCATGAAATTTTCATCTTTGCAGACTTTTTTCACTTTCATAAGTGTTGGCTCAGAAGTTTCTCACTGGCATTCTCCCACCCCTCTCGCTCATCCCCCCAGAAGGCCTTGAGGGGGTCTTCAGGAAACCCAGAGGGCTTTGCAAGACACATTTGAGAAAAACTGAGCAAGAGTGGAAAACAAGCAGAGGAATATGCAAACTAGTCTTGGGAAATATAGTTAAACTATTTCTTCTGTTAATTTTCTGTGTAAGCTAAATATTCAAAGTAGTTCACTTACATATTGAATATCACTCCATCTTAAGCCTTCCCCATAAATGGAGAAATATTACATCACATGTAATAAAGGTATAAAAGAGGAATTTTCTTTCAAGGTAAGGTATAAAAGAGATAACAACTGCCTGAGACACAACAAAAACTCAATAAATGCCTTGTAAAAATTACTTCCGTTTTATTGCCAATAGCCCATGGCTTCACTAGATGAATGTCCCCAGAAGAGGGAGCTAAAGTTGACCAGAAATTTGCCCTCCCAGTCTCTCCTGAGTCAGGCAACACTGCTGACTGCTGGGTAAGGGTTGCTATGGTTATCATAGGGGGCTTCAGAATGGGAGGGGATAGTGACAGCTGTTGCAATGTGAAGGGGCCCTTAACCCCTATAAACTTTTGTAAAAGTAGTTCCTTTGTGTTGGGCTTGAGACGTTACTGTGCTTACTTTGGTGTTGCCAGTGTATATCATGAGGTCAATAAAGTCTCCTTAGATAGTGCAGCCAGACTGGTGTGTGCCTTCAATACATTACCCTAGCAACCGGAGGAGAGGCTGCAGCTACTGAGAGGGCCACGGGCATTCTAGTGACCTTTTGTCTAGAATGCGCTTCCCTCTTTGCCTGAGAAAATTCTAATCATATTTCGAACATAGTTTCTTTCCTGAGTCTGCCCTACTCCTTCCCTCCTGCCAACTCAGAAAAAGTACTCCCTATCCAGTGTTCCTGTGTAGTGCTTCGTCCCAAATTACAAACAGGAAAAAAACGCCTTCAGCCACAATCACAGAAGTGTTGTTTAATAGAATTGCAAAGTTAGTAAACGTGTCCTTGTAGCGCTTCCTCAGGTGGGCATCTGTTCTTCCTGAAAAAAACAAGAAAGGATAAAACCCGTTCCAAACGAAGTGCAGCTATAGGGATGTAAAAGGACCATAGCTACGGTAGGTCCTGCAAATAAAAGGGCCTACCTTTTGTTGATAATTAACCAGGGGCAGGCTTTTCAGAGAATTTCTGGAAGAAACTAACTCAGTTACACACGAAGAGTAAATAAGCTGAACGGTCAAATTTCTGCAAATAGCCATACAGACCTTCAAATAAAGAATTGGCATTCTAATCCAGATTAGTATCAATCATAAAAAACTGACCTTTGCATGTCAGAAGAAAAATGTTGATTGGGCTAGAATAGAAACAAGGAGAGCAAATATTTTGTCTGTGCTAGTTATGTTTTAATTGCTTTATTTCTTCATAATTGTCTAATAAGGAAAATAAGATTAATACATAGCATTTATTGTGAGTTTATGATGGATCAGTGTTAGAGTTACAGGGCAGGGAGAGGAGCACCCCGGAACCCCCAATCCTGCTCTCTCTAAATGGGTTCTGCCATCAGCCTCATGAAGATAAATATATAAGGCCTTTAGTGGAAAGGAACTTTAATAAAATTAGGGAACAATACAGAAAAGACAAAGAATATAGTTACTAAGTCAAGCAGCCAAAGTTACCCACCCATTGAGGGTAAAAGTTCAGCCAAATAGGATTGGCTCAAAGCAAGGTCATATTTTTCTACAAAATTGGAGTCCTTTTTCCAGGATTAGGTTGCAAGAGAGTGTGGGGAAGGCAAATCCATTGTTAATTAGGTTGGTTAGAAGTGCTCTGCTAACAGTTCATTGGTGGAACTTCATCATCACGTGACTCTCATTCATATGCATGTGGGGGAAGCACATATAGAAATCTGGCAAGATCTAATAATCTTTTACAAGCTCACTGATGGATTATAATACAGCATTTGCTTTCTATTTCTCTAGTCTCCATCTAACCAAACTGATCTTCTCTTATTCTCAAGAGAATCTCTCACCAGATTTCACTCAAGCAAGGGTTTTATATATTCTCTTTTCAGCAGCTAATTTCCTTTCCTTATACTCTTCAGAGTCTGATCTAATTATACTATAGGAAAGTCTTCTTGTCTTCCTTTATTACATCAAATCCTAGGTCAAATTCTCATAGTATCACTATTTTTGTATCAATTTTATACTTTATGATCAACTCTTTCCCTCCTTTCTTTTGATTATAATTTGAATGGGGACTCTCTTGGTTCATTGCTTTGTTTCCCAAGATTTATAGTAGCAAGTAGCAAGTAAGATATATATATCTTGAGAGTTTGTTATGTGCCAGGCACTACTATTTACTAGCATCCTGCTAGTGAATTGCCATAGTTGATTTTATCTCCTTATCTTTGCACACTTTTAAAACACCTGCCTAAAAAATATTTCATTCTACCTTTTAGCTCACCAATTCACAAACATTCTGTGAGTACCAGGTTAAGTGTTTCACCCAGGAAAAGTTCAGTAGTTCTTAATGTCTGTGACAAGAGGTTTAGCAAGGTACAACAGTAGTCCAATATCCATTTATCTCTGCTTACATATGACAGAGCTTAGCTACATTTTAGCTACAGATTAAGACAACATTGTCCAAGCTACATTTTCCAGTACTTTAAGCAGCTAGGTTTGGCTATGTGACTACTTTCTGAACAAAGGCGTATGAGTGGATATATGTGTGAACATTTTAGGTCTTTTCCTTATGTATGGTTTTTCATTCTCTCTCCATAAACTTTCCCTTTACGTTGGCTATGATATAATGAAAATTAAAGCAGGCTTTTTAGGTATTTCTTTTGAGGATGGTCCTACAAGTTTATGTACTAATATGGGAATCAATTAACATTTTTCATTTATTTCATTGTAATTTGGGATCCTTTTTATAAAAGATCAAGTTATACCCTGTCTAGCAAAACAGAATATATAATAAACATATATATCCATACATACGTATTTGTATATATTATAGCTACAAGACTGCCATAAAGTAAAGGGGAAGAAGAAAAGGACAGATTCTGAACAATAAGTGATAATAAGTTGATATCAGCAAAAGAGAAAAAGACTAGTTTAGATATGGAAACCTCATGGTATGCACACCTCATAGTAACCACAAAACAAAAATATGAGCAGAGACACTTAGAAGAATGAAGAACAAATAAACTCAAAGAACCACCAGGGAAAATTATCCAAATGATAAACCAGACAGAAATACATGGGGAAAGTAACAGGAGAAACAGAAAAGAAAAAAATAGAATGGCAGGAATTAGACCACATATACTAGTACTGACCTTAAACTTATTTATTTCATTTTTTTATTTTATATATTTTTTACATCATTCTTCATTTTTGTGCAGTGTATGCATTATCTTCTTGTGTATAATCCCATGGAATTCCCACCACCACTTCACTGGTGCACTATCAACACAGTCTCTTGTCTCTTCCCCCCTGTTTTGATCCCACTCTCTCCTCCCCACCTACAAAATGTCCCTAGTTTATAGTTGCCCTTGATTTTGATTTTTACTTTATTATATTTACTTTTTCCCCCTGAATGCTTATTTGGATCCTTTATATTCTTCCTGCTAGTGAAACTATCCAGTATTTTTCTTTTTCTTTCTGACTTATTTCACTAAGTATGATCCCTTCCAGTTCCATCCTTGTTGTTGTGAATGGCATGAAGTTATCTTTTTTTTGATTGCTGAGTAGTATTCCATGTGTACACACACCACATCTTCTTGATCCAGTCATCTATTTTTGGGCATTTGGGTTGTTTCCACAGCTTACCTATTGTAAATAGTGTTGCAATAAACAGAGGAGTGCAGGTGTCCTTTTGAATTAATATTTTTGTGTCCTTTGGATAGATACCTAGGAATGGAATAGCTGGATCATATGGAAGCTCCATTTTTAGTAGTTTGAGGAACCTCCACACAACTTTCCATAGTGATTGGACTGGTTTGCATTCCAACCGGAAGTGAAGGAGAATTCCTTTTTCTCCGCATCCTCGCCAACATTTCTTGTTTGCTAGGTTTTTCAATATGTGCCATTCTCGCTGGTGTGAGATGGTTATCTCGTTGGGGTTTGATCTGCATTTCCCTGATTATGAGGGATGTTAAACTTTTTTTTTTTTTCATATAACTGTTGGCCTTTTGTATTTCCTCTTTGGAAAAATGTCTTTTAAGTTCTTCCCATTTTTTTTTGTCTGGATTGTTTACTTTGTTTTTGTTGAGTGATTTGAGTTCTTTGTATATCTTTGTGGTTAGTCCCTTATCAGTTGTATGGAGTGCAAAGATTTTCTCCCAGTCAATATGGTGTCTCTTTGTTGTTTGCTGTACAGAAGGTTTTTATTTTCATAGAATCCCTGCTGTTTAATCTTTTCATTCACTATCTTTGCTTTGGGTAGTGTATCTTTAAAGGTGTTACTGAGAGTGTATGTCATGTATTGCTTTGCCTATTTTATTGTTTCAGATCTTATGTCTCGTTCTTTAATCAATTTTGAGTTGGTCTTTTGGTACAGTACAAAGTAGTAGTCTAGCTTCATTCTTTTGAATGTAGCAGTCCAGTTCTACCAGCACCATTTGTTGAATAAACTTTCCTTGTTCTGTTGTATATACTTTGCTCCTTTGTCAAATATTAGTTGTCCATAAATCTGTGGGTTTATTTCTGGATCTTATATTTGACTCCATTGGTCTATTTTTGTTCCAGTACCATGCATTTTTATTATTATGGCTTTGTAGTATAGTTTGAAGCCTGGGTATGTGATACCTCCATTCCCCTTCTTTTTAGTCAGGAGAGCTTTGGCTATTTGGGTTTTTTGTGGCTCCATTTGAATTTCATCATTGTTTGTTCCATTTCTTTGGAGATTTTTATTGCTAAAACATTGAATCTGTAAATTGCTTTTGGTAGGATGGCCATTTTGATAATGATAATTCTTTCAATAAATGAGCAGGGAATGTCTTTCCATTTCTTTGTGTCTTTTTTCCATTTCTTTTAACAATGTTTTATAATTTTCTTTGTATAGGTCCTTAACTTCTTTTGTTAGGTTTATTCCCGAGTGTTTGATTTTTTTGTTTGGTTTAGTTATAAAAGGGATGGTTTTCTTGATTTCTTCTTCTTCAGAGGATTGTTTGCATATAGGAAAGTTACTGATTTTTGTGTGTTGATTTTGTATCCTGCTACTTCAATAAATTGTTTCATTATTTTGATTAGGTTTTCTGTGCAGTTTGTGGGGTTCTCTCTGTATATTATCCTTTCACCTGCAAATAGTGATAGTTTACTTCTTCTTTCCCTATTTGGAGTCCTTTTATGTCTTTCTCTTGTCATATTGCTCTAGCTAGAACTTCCAGTATTATATGAAAAGCAGTGGTGAGAATAGACATCCTTGTCTTGTTCCAGATCTTAAGGCAAAGGCCTTTATCTCTTCAGCATTGGGGATGATATTGGCTATGGGCTTGTCATATATGGCCTTTATTATGTTAAGGAATGTTCTTTCTATCCCGAGAATTTCAAGGACCTTCATCATAAATGGATGTTGAACTTTGTCCAATGCTTTCTCAGCATCAATTGATATCATCATATGGTTTTATTTTTCTTTTTGTTGATGTGTTTAATTACATTAATTGATTTTTGGATGTTGAACCATCCTTATGTCCCTGGAATTAATCCTACTTGGTCATGGTGAATTATTTTATTGATGCATTGTTGCATTCTATTGGCTAAGATTTTATTGAGAATTTTTGCTTCAGTGTTCATTAGAGATATTGGCCTGTGATTTTCTTTTTTTGTATTGTCCTTGTTTGATTTTGGTATTAGTGTAATATTGACTTCATAGAACATGTTTGGAATTATCCTTTCCTTCACAATTTTTGGAAAGAGTGTGCAGGATCTGACCCTAAATTTGAGCAGTGTCATCTCACCAATTAAAATAGTGGCAGGTAAGATATAAAAGCATGATCCATCTATGTTATGCATACATAAGTCTTGCATGGGATGTAAACACTGAAAATTAAAGAATGGGGTGAGGTAGTTCAAGTCAATAACAAAGGAAAAGAAAAACAGGAACTGTTATTCTCACTCTGGATTAGACTTTCAGCCAAAGATGGTAACTAGTGAAAAATACCGGCACTATTTAATGATCAAGGAAAAACTCATTTAAAAGTTATAACTGTCATTAATATTTATACATCTAACACAGATGCAACTAAGTATATATAACAGATTTTAACAGAATTAAAGCAAAACATTGAATACAACACTACTAGGGGGATTTCACAGCCGCTACAGCATGGATAGATCATCCAGACAGAAAGTAACAAGACTTATTTAATAGTGCATAATCACTTCCAGCTCCATCGATTCTGTCACAAATGACAAAGTTTATATTTTTCTTACAGCTGAGTAGTAGTCTATAGTGTATATATAACATATATCCCTGATCTACTCATCTGCCTTTGGGTACTTAGGATTTTTCTGTAGTTCAGGTCCTGTAAATAGTCCTTCAATGAACATAGGAGTTCATATATTCCTTTGAATTAATTTTTGGTATTTTTTTGATAGAGACCTAGAAGTGGAATTGCTGGGTCATATGGTAGGTACATTTTTTTTATATTTTGAAAAAAACTTCCATACTTTTTTTCCATAAGGGCTGAACCAGTCTACATTCCCATCAACAATATACAATGTTCCTTTTTCTCCACATCCTCTCCAACACTGATTGTTTCTACTCATTTTGAAAATGGCCCATTCTCACAGGTATGAGGAATTATTTCATCCTAGTTTTGATTTGCATTTCCCTGACAATAATTGAGTATGATCATTTTTTTATGTGCTTTCTGAACATCTGTATGTTTTCTTTGGAGATGTGCCAATTTAGTTATTCTTCCCATTTCTTGATTAGGTTATTTGTTTATTTTGCTTTTATTGAGTTGTGTGAGCTCTTTTTTTATTTTGGTCAAAAAAAGTCAGCACTTGGTCAGATGTATTGTATATAAATATTTTCTCCCATTCAGTAGGGTGTGTTTTTATTTTGTTGATAATTTCTTACACTGTGCAGAATATTTTATGTTTGAGGTAGTCCCAGTTTAGAGTCTCTTTTACTTTTCTTATTGTAAGAAAATCAAGTAAGACAACTTAATTCATGTAAGTATGAGCTTATTTCTTGGCTCTCAAATCGATCCCATCAATGTACATGTCTGTTTTTATTCCAGTACCATATTGTTTTGAATATTATAGCTTTATGATATAGTTTGAAATGTCAGATTACAAAATCAATATTCAAAAATAAGTTATCTTCCAATATGAAAATGAGCTAGAAGACAAAGAACTCTAGAGAAAAATAACATTTAAAATAATTAAATACCTAAGAGTAAACAAAGGAATTTAAGGACTTGTATAATGAAAACTTTAAGACATGATTAAAAGAAATCAATAGAAAAGAAATCAAGAAATGGAAATATATTCCCTCTTAGTGAATCAGAATTAACTTCATTAAAATGAACATCTCATCCAGTGCAATTACAGATTCAATACAGTCCCTATCTAAGTTTCAATGTCATTCTTCAAAAAAAAAATAGAGGAAACATAATTGAAATTCATAGGGAACTACCAAAGATCCTCAATAATGAGCCTGACAAAAGAAGAGGGAGAAATATCACTCTCTCACACAGCTAGATTTTAGCCTGCATATCTCCTTGGTCAAGGTCTTCTCAATAAGAGGAACAAACTGAAATAAGTTCTAGGAACATAATAAGGTAGATGATAGCTAGTATGCAGTAAGTAGAGAAGTATAGCTAACACATAAAGTGTAGATGTAAGAGAGTCTTAAGTCAACAAAAGAAAGTAGCTTTAGATCTTTGGTAAACTCATAGAAAAGATAATGTTATGATTATAGTAGTATTATAGGAAAATCACTTGACATCAAGTATTGAATAAAGCAGGGCCTCCCTGGTGGCACAAGGGATTAAGGGATTATGAAGTGCCCACAGCCACTGCAGGATGAGTTCTATCCCTGGCCAGGGAGGTGACCCACACAGCTGACCTCTCCTATCTCACCCACTGCTCCCTTCAGCAGTGTATTTCAGTAGCTCTACCTGTTCTTCCCACTCTGTGTCTGGTGAATCCTCTCACACCCTGCACCTCTGGCCTGCACCCCAGTTCTTCTATGCATAAATCTTTAAAAATAAATGAATAAATCTAAGTGAGAGCTACTGGTGTCTAACTAAGGATCACGAGGACATAGTAGATTAGACAGAAACTGTGAGAGCATATAGTAGGGTTTCATCTTCAGGAATCAAGATAATGGAGACCTGCCAGACACTATGCAAAAGGAGAACCAACCAGGCTTGATGATCACGGGCAGTGAGGGAGGGGGAGTGATCAAAGACCACATTGAAGCCTTGATCCTGGGATACTGGTTGATTATCAGTTCCACTTACAAGACTCTTTGGAAATACCCAGTAGCGAATTAAAAGGTAAATTTATTTTCTCAAAGGAGCAGCTCAAGTGACATTTTGGTTTAAATGCTATATATGTATCATCCATAAAAGAAAACAAATCATAAATTTCATTATATTAAAAGAACTTTGGTCCATTGAAATTAACTCTGGTAATAGTAATATGAAATTATAGAAAAACTTAAATTCAGTTCGTGTGCATGGTCCAAATTTGAGTAGTCATCCTATAATTAGGACTAGGTCATTCTATTTTTTCCTATTAACATATTTTATAAACAGTGAGGCAGAAATATAAAGCTTTTCCCTAAACTATTTAATGCCAACATAATTAGGAAAGTAAATCTGAAATTAGGAAACAACAACAACAATGATAAAAGAGAAATAGACTTTTAGTGGATTCTGCCACAGATTGGTGAGTAAATATCATAGTTTGCAAAACTATCGTTTGCAAGCCTTTGTGATTCTCAATGGTCAGTTCCACTCAGTCTCTTCACTTCCCCAGGGAAGTCAGTGTCCTTTGAGGTATTAGCCTCACTGGCAGGCCACACCACCGAGAAAGTTCAGTGGGCTGTTGGTGCCTCCAGATCCAGCTTAGTAGGCAACTAGGATGGGAAAATTTATGTGAATGATGTCATCTATGACATAATCTAAATTTGATAATCCAGCGATTATCATTAAATTCTGAAAGATTAGCGTCAGGAATGAGTTTGGGAATAGAAAGTAGATTTTGAAGGTTTGAATAGTAAGTGTACATTGAAGAAATACAGGAAGTTGATTTATGCTACTATTGAACTTGGAGCTGATTATGAGGAAGTATGATGGGATGAGCTAGAAGAAATGACAACAACAGAACATCAGATGTGGGAAAATGTGTTTGTAGATCAGAAAGCTCAAAAAAGAAAGAAATTTGAAGAATAGATGCTGGTGAAATTGCAGAGGGGCTGGAAGGCTAAAGAAAAGGAACCAAGAACATGGTCTCCAGTGAACAAAAAGGAAGGACTAGCACTTCATACACAGAAAAAGGAGGCGCAAAGGAATGAAGACACAGGGATTCTGAGTTAGAAAGGGTTTGCCAGGCAGACAGTTGGACTCCTATTTCTGTCAGTGAAGCAGAAGAAGTCATCTGCTTAGAGTGGTGAGGGGATGAGAGGACTTGACCACTGAGAATCACAAAGGCTTGCAAACAATAGTTTTGCAAACCATGATATTTACATCACCAATCTGTGGCAGAATCCACAAAAGAAAAAAAAAAAAAAACACATCTATTTCTCTTTTATTGCTGTTGTTGTTGTTGTTTATGCCTAATGTCACATTTACTTTCCTAATAATACTAGCACTAAATAGTTTAGGGGAAGCTTTATAGCTTTTCTGCCTCACTGTTTATAAAATATGTTAATAGGCAAAAATAGAAATCAAAGCCACCTCTTTTTTTTTTTTAATGTGAAATTATAGAGCACATGTTTGAAAAACAAGTTTTCCTTTAACTCTAGAGGCGGGCCTAAATCTTGAGGGTTATAAAAAAAGGTTTCACATGGGAAGCTGGATTTTTAGGCTAATGAATGCAACTCTATTTTTGATACTATGCTTCATGTTTATATAAAATAGAGGAGCATTTTAGGCCAATTAGTGGCTTGCAAACCCTATACTTTTTCCAGCAAGAGCTAAACTTGACGAACTTGAGAAGTTAATACAGAAAAGTGTTGGCAGTGAACCATGCGGTTGGCTTGATTCAAGGCAACAAAGCTTTAGCATAAATTAGTTTTTATTTGTTAAAAGAAAAACAAATTCTGTTTGTTTTTGTAATACAGTTTGTTAGTTCTTTTAATTTGGGGGAAAATTTGGGGAATTCCAGTTCTCAGAGAAGTGAGAGGTTCAGGCCAATATGAGCCAGGCCCCAACTCACAAGCCCTATGTAAACATCCAACTTGTCTCCCTCAATACAGCTCCGTCAGAGGCAGCAGGGCGGGCCTGTTATGCCTGGACCTCAGCTGAACTGACAGTGCCAGCCAGGAGACGGCTGGTGTGGGACTCACACTAGATTATTCAGACCACCAAAGGGAGCCTCTGGGGCTTCTGCCATCACCCTTTCATCTTCACTTTTAAATACTGTCTGTGAAAGCCAAGATGTATAGAGTGCTATCACTTCCCTGGGGTTTAAAGATCACTGAGTCTTGGGAGCAATGGGTAGAGAGGGTCAATTTGATAGCAGTGTGATGGATGGTACTAGAACTTTGGTGCTGGGTGTGACATCGTATAAGCATTTACTGATGTGTGAAGGTACAGTCCTGAAACTTATCTAGATATTGTGAACCAATGATAAATCAAGTGTGTAAGTGTGTGTGTGAGCACATATTGTATAACAGATAAAAATCATCCAGTCCTTTTGTTATTGCATGGCTGAGGGGTGCCCAAGGACCCCAAACTATTAAGGGATACATGCACTTAAAGGGATTTGTCCATCTATGTACTCAAAGGCAAAGGAAGCAAACTTTGTGAAAGAAAATAGAATTAGTGTGCTTAGAGGGACAACAGCCACTCTTCCCTCCAAATTGCCCGTCCTCTTGTAGGCAAATGTACAGCTCCACGGGGTTTGCTTGGAGCAGGAGGCTGAAATACAAAAACTTGCTCCAAGTTAGTGTGCCTTCTGTCAAGGAACAACAGAATCGGGCTAGAACAGGAGAGACCCACGTTTCAAAATGAAAGTACAAATCAAGCGAACCACTGCCATTGTCTCTGCTATGCACCCTGTTTTTCTCACCCCCACATTTCTTACAAGGACACCTTCCAAGTGTCTCTCCTTACATGTCTCCTCCAAGATGCCTTTACAGAAGTTACCAAGGTGCAATTATTTTATTATTATTACTGTTATCAATTAATTTTATTACAATATTTGCTTTCTTTTCTTGGTGTAGTCCTCTTAGAATTTCCACCATTAGTTCACCCGTGCACCATCACCACAGTCCCTTTTGTTCCTTCCTCCCTGCCCTGATTCCAATCCCTACCTCTTCCCTCCCTAGTGTCTCTGATTGTAGTTCATTCTTGTTTTGTTTAGTTGTGGTTTTGTCATTGTTGATGATGTTATCGTTATTTGTCTTGTTCCCCTACATTTCTCCTATGAGTGAGACCTTCCGGTATTTTTCTTTTTCCTTCTGGCTTATTTCACTGAGCATAATCTGTTCAAGCTCTATCCATGTTTCTATGAATGTCTCTAGTTTATCTTTTTTGATTGCTGAATAATATTCCATTGTGTATATATACCACATTTTCTTGATTCATTCATCTAGTTTTGGGGATTTGTGTTGATTCCAAGTCTTACCTATTATAAATAATGCTGCAATAACACAGGGCTGCATGTATTCCCTTGAACTAATGTTTTTGTGTCCTTTGGGTAAATCCCTAGGAGCGGGATCACTGGGTCATATGGTAGCTCCATGTTTAGTAGACTGAGGAACCTCCATACAGCTTTCCATAGTGGTTGGACCAGTTTGCAATTATTATAAACTAACCATGACAGCTAACTCCACCCCTAGTTTGCAGTGACCACTTCCCTCCCAATTCAGAAAGTCAGATCCATTGCATGCTGCGAGTTTTAGTCCTCAGTGCCTTAGAGCTCTGCAGCATGGAGTGGACGTGTGATCTGTAAAAATGTCGGGGGTGGCTCTCCTTCAGGATGTCATTCATGCACTCTGAGGTTGTGCCTTACTCCAACTCTTTCCCTTACTTTTGTAGATAAGAAAATCAAAGATCAGACACAGTTTGGCTTAGTCCAAGCAAATTTGTACAAACATGACAAACTCAATTCTCGAGTTAAGTGTTTATTGCTATAAATTGTATAATTAACAGCCCTCATTGTTTGACCTTGCACATGAGTAGAACAATAAGAAATGAAGTTGTTTTAGTCCCAATCTAGAAAAGATGACATACATGAAAATCAAATGTGTTTGTAGCACAGCTAATGGAAAATCTAAATTCAAAACTCCTGTGATCATCTTTCTCTCGATTTAGCAGCATAAACCAAGACCTCAGCTGCAATTCCCAGCTGAAACAAAGTGATGTTCCTGGGGCAACTTGATGTAATTGTTGCTGCATCTTACTCATGTTTATGAGTTGAAAATTTTTAAGATGTGTGGCGCAAGAGTTTCTTGAGAAGATGCCTGCAACCAGAGCTAGTTTAATGCTTTTGCTTCAAGTTCTCAATGCTCTCTCACATTTATAATTCACTCAGTGCTCATGATAAAACCCTGAAGTGCTGTGGAAGAAATTGCTAGGTGCCCCCAATTACCTATTTTCTTCTTTTATAGAAATTCTTTATTAGGGTTCTCTACAGAAACACAATCAGTAGGATATGTGTATGTGGTGTGTATCTTTGTACATCCCTCTCCCTCTCTCTCTATATATATGTATATACGCACAAATATATATATCTATATACATACATACACATATATATAAAATTTGAATTGATTCCTGAGGTTATAGGATTATAGAAGCAAAGAAACTCCACACTCTGTTATCTGTTAGTTAGCGAACCAAAAAACTCAGTGGTGTAATTCAGTCTGAATCTGAAGACCCAAGGACCAGGAATTCTGATGACTGAGGGACTGAGGATGAATGGATAGACATGCCAGCTCAAGGAAAGATAAAGAAAAGCCTTTGCTCTGTTTTGTTTTGTTTTTCTGTCCCATTTGGTTCTCAATAGGTTGGATGATGCCTATCAACATTGGTGAGGGCAGATGCAATGCTCAGTGTAATGTTAATCTCTTGAAGTGCCCTCAAAAATGCCCTCAGAAATCATGCTTTATTGGGCCTCCCTGGTGGCACCAGAGGTTAAGGCTCAGCGCGATGAAGCTATCCACAGCCACTTTAGCATGAGTTTGATCCCTGGCCAGGGAGGGGACCCACATGGTGCAGCAGACCTCTCCTGCCTTGCCCACTGCTCCCCTCAGCAGTGCGTTTCAGTCAGTATGCCTGTTCTGTTCCCCACTCTGTCTCTGGTGAATCCTCTCACCCCTCACACCTATGGCCTTGCCCCAGTTTTTGTATGAATAAATCTTTTAAAAAAAGAAAGAAACCACACTTTATCAGTTATCTGGGAATCCCTTAATTTTATAAAGTTTTTTTCTTTATATATATTTGACATCAATTGTAATCCCCATGGGTTTCCCACCACCATTTCAGTGTACCATCACCTCAGTTCCCCATGCTCCCATCTGCCCTCAACCCTCTCCTTCCCACCTCCCCACGAAGTGTCCTCAATTTGTCCTTGTCTTTTTGTTTTTGTTGTGGTTTTATTATTGTTGTTATTATTATTGTTATTACTCTTTTCCTTGATCCTTATTTGGTTCCCTTATATTCCTCCTAGGGGGAAACTATCCAGTATTTTTCTTTTGTCTTCTGACTTATTTCGCTGAGTGTAATTCCTTCCAGCTCCATCCATGTTCCTATGAATGACTCTAGTTTATCTTTTTTGATTGCTGAATAGTATTCCATTGTGTATATGTACCACATCTTCCTGATCGAATAAAGTTAACAGAAAAAAAATAACCATCAAAATCCCTGATTTTTAGAAGGGTGTAAAATGAAGGACACAGACCCAGTCTTCCTGCGGCTAAGTATGCTTATGCCATTGGTACCAGTAATGGTTACTATGTCATGCAATGCCATGAAAACACAGTGACACAGTCTCCGCCCCTTTCTACTTCCCTCTAGGCGATAGCTAGAAAGTGCTCAGGTTGAGAACCTTCCCACTAGATGACTTAAATATATCAGTTAAAAACAAATGCAAAATTTTATACCAATAAATATTAAGACTGTGTGACTTGGGGCACATTATTTCACCATTCTACATTTATTTTCTGTTTTAACTTGAGTTACTACTAGTTGCCTTGAGGGCTATAATAAAAATTAGAAGGGTGCATTAAAGTGCTAAGCACAGTGCTGTCCCTAGTGTTATCAGCCAGCTGAGCCTGCTTTTGTGAAATGCAAGGAAGGGCTGGAGGAGAAAGGTGGAGAGGACACTAGCGTGGGACAGAGAGGCCGGGCCCAGCATCTGAGGCCTTCCTCTTCTCTGTGAGACCACTGTGGGAGTTTCCCAGTGAATAAGACTGGGCTCTGTGGTTTGTGCTGAGCTCTTTGTCCTGAATTCACAGTAAGAGGAAGAGTGACTCAACATTCAGCCTCAAAGAATGGAGAAGCTGAATCTGTTTGGGAACTTCCTCCTTCAAGTCAGGATTAGTCTGGGAACTTAAGAGTGGAACTGAATATATATAAGGATGATTCACAGAGATGACAGGACCCAAGGGGGTGAATGGACAGGTAAAGGAATGAGCAGTTCTGGTAACAATAACTTTTATAACTGGTTGTGTGAGCTAAGTCTTAATAGACAATGGACCAAGCTTCCATCCCAGATCTATTCCTTAATAACTGTAACTGGTACCATTTTCCAAATTTTTATCATTATTATTGTTATTTTATAAAGATTATTCATGCATACAAGAACGGGGATACAGCCCAGAGTCGTTGGAGGTGAAAGGATTCACCAGAGACAGAGCAGGGAGCAGAACAGGCAGATTCACTGAAATGCACTGCTGAGCGGAGCAGTGGGTGAGGCGGGAGAGGTCCGCTGCACCATGTGGGTCCTCCCCCTGGCTGGGGATCAAACTCCTGCTGCTGTGCCAGGGATGCTTCACACTGCTGACAGCTGCATCACCAAGGAGGCCCTTATTGTTATTTTAAAAGGACAGTTTTATTAGGAAAAGAAGAAAGAAAAAGAGTGACACCTGCATAGTCACAGGTGGGCAGAAGGGCTCCAATTTCCAAATCTTTATTTTATATATTTCTTAATCATTTTTTAATTTTTGTACAGTGTACACTTTCTCCACTCAGGTGTAGTCCCCGTGAAATCCCCACCACCAATTCACCCGTGTCCCATCACCACAGTCCCTTCTGCTCTTTCTGCGCATTTTGTTTCAACTTCCAAATCTTTAAAGTGAGGGTAACAGCTATCTTTTGAGGACTGTTGATAATAGCCATCCTCTGAGTCTGAGTTCTTACTATGAGTAAACGTTTGCAGGTCATCTCAGGTGTCTTCCTAACAATGCTGGGAGGTAAGTGCTGTCAAGATTTCTAGGTTGCAAATCATGGGTCTAAAAATAGCCCTGCAGCAAAGTCCACTGCTTGAGTGCTTTTCTGTTTAGGGCTAAATGAGATGACTTAAAGTGTTGAACACCTTACTTGGGTAAATGGTAATAGTGTTATAGGGCAGGGAGAGGAGCACTTTAGGTAGGAGAGGAGAACCCCAGAACCCCCAAGCCCCATAAAGTCATTATCGAAGAATGGATCACTGGGACCTGAGGGTGGAGCTGAGCAGCCAGGCTGAGTATAAAAGCAGACACGTGGGCCTTGGGGCTCTCTTTTCCTTGGGAGCCAGCTCTCAGCGAGCCGTTGGGTTCCAGCTCCGAGGAACTGGTAGGATATTTACAGATCTATAACCCTCTCTTCCCCTTGTGTTATTCACTACGCTATTTCCCTTCCTTGTAAATAAAACCCTTCATTAACCTTTGTTGTGTGTATCTATCTGCAATTGGGGCATCATAAGTGCCGTTCAAGCGCGCAAATAAAAACCCAGTCAGGCAAACCCATTTTATATTAGGTTTGCTCTGTAACAATAGTAACACAACTTTGAATACGCGGTAACGTTAGAAGCACAAACAACTGAGTAACTTCTCCCCAAAACCACTCTGCTCAAGCTTTCCGCCCTGAAGGTTTCAGCCCAAGAGGGCATCAAGTAGATTGTGAGCAGCCACCGCACCCAGGATTTAGTAGCCACGTCCAATCTGCACTAAGAGGGTAAGCAGAGTGCCCCAGCTCTTAGGGACATGGCTTTATCCTTCTTGGAGAGGGTGTTTTGGTTGTTCGTGCGTCTACAGCACAGCAGCCAGGAGCAGCCTCCATCCCACTGCCCTTGCCTGCCCCCTCTGCACAGACCCACACTGCCTGTAGGGCCAGTCACAAGATCTCTCCCACTCTCGTTTATGGAGTTTCTCAGCCAAGAGGAAAACCATTAGGTGTCAAATTGCAAGTCAAAAGCATCCAAGAAGCTGCCTATTCCAACATAAGCTCCTGCCAAAGAACCTTAAATAAACTTGGTGGAGGGAAGATGTCTAAAACTATTCTGTATGCAGGATATTTAGTTTGTTACATGAATACGTAGAACTTGATTTTATCTAATTAATTAGTCTGGGTTCTAAAAGCAGTCAAAAACAATAGGTTCTTTTTTCCTAATTCTCTGTGGGTTTCTTTTGGGGTAAAAAGCTATCCAATATACTACTTAGAATAAAGAAAAAGCTATGTAAAGAGTTAAGCGACTCTATATTTTTTTAGTCAAAGGGAAAGCTAAAGTTAAGCAATTTCTGTAGGAATGGTTATTTACAACAGTAATACAGATAGCAAAGGAGACTTGAACACAGAGGAAAATATCAATACAATCAAAAACTATAATGAAACATGATGCAATGAGTTTTTTTTAAAGCTTAATAAAGTACACTGCTTCTATACAGTACTGTCCAAAGGAACGGAATAGTTATATGCTCTTTAAGAAGTTAAGCGGCAAGTGGAATCCTTATGCTTTAAATGACGTAATGAATTGCATGGCGCAGGGTTGAGTTCCCTATCACGAGGTCTCTCATGGCAAGGCCTGTCAACGACTGAAGCTGGAGCAGCTGCCTCTGTGCAGCCTAAGCCCCCTTTAGAGAAGAGGCAGAGTCCGCAGCAGGAAAGCCCTGGTCTGAGCACTTAAAATGGGAAGAGCTGGTCAAGAGGTAAAGACTGGTTTTCTCAGTTTACCTTGAAGCAATATTTATTTTCCCAGGAGAAAAACCACACAGGAGAGAGAATAATCACCTCTAAATGCAATTATGTAAATGCCCAGGAGTCATTTTTGGAGGAACCTGGGTAGAGGTCAAGGCAGACACTGAGACTTTCTAGAATAGCAAAAAGTAGGAGGAGATCATTCAGTTAGGAGGGGGCAGAATAGGTCAAAAGGTGGACCTCCCAGGTGGCGCATCGGGTTAAGCAATGCACTATGAAGCATCTGCAGCCACTGCAGCATGAGTTTGATCCCTCGCCAGGGAGTGACCCACATGGCGCAGCACTCCTCTCCTGCCTCCACCCGCTGCTCCCCTCAGCAGTGTGTTTCAGTCCATCTGCCTGTTCTGCTCCCCGCTCTGTCTCTGGTGAATCCTCTCACCGCCCCCACACACACCTCTGACCTGTACCCCAGTTCTTGTATGCATAAATAAATAATATTTTTTTTAAAAAGAATAGGTCAAAAGGAAGCACTCCAATAAGACAAAGAGAAGTAAATATTAGGACAAGTTCTCAAAAGAATGACAAAAGTAGAGAGTTGGATACCTAAACAGTAAGATGCTGGTGTCTATAGTCAAGGGAAAGCAATGGAGAATTTACTGAGTAAAGAGAGGAGGCAACAGGTTAGACAGATAAGTAAAACCCTGTATTAAAAAGCTGAAAAATTATAAGCACAAAAGCAGTGAAAGGTCCCAAATTCATGCTGAGATATTAGTTGGTTCAAAGTATCAGTCTCAGGCCTCCCTCGTGGCGCAGTGGGTTAAGCAAGGCACTATGAAGCAAGCTACAGCCTCAGCACGAGTTCGATCCCTGCCGCTGGCCAGGGAGGGGACCCACATGGTGTAGCAGACCTCTTCTGCTTCACCCGCTGCTCCTCTCAGCAGTGTGTTTCAGTCAGTCTGGCTGTTCTGCTCCCCACTCTGTCTCGGGTGAATCCTCTCACCACCCTGGACTCTGGCCTGTACCCCAGCTCTTGTATGTATAAATAAATAAAATCTTCAAAGTGTCAGTCTCTGAAGAGCGATCAAGGAAAACTTAAAGTACTTGTGATTGATAAAAAGAATTTCCTTCTCTCGGACTGAAGCAGTTTGAAAAACACAAGATATATTTGCATAAAATGCAAGGTCGTTTTGCCTCTTGGCAGGAAGTTGTGGAAAAAGAGAGCATGCTTATGAAAGAAAAGAGAAAAACCTTAAAGAAAATGGTCTCCTGATCTGGAGTGTTCCTTGTTCCTTGGGGTGGAGCCCTCCTTCCCCTTGGGGCAGAGGGCAGCACAAGTCAGGAGTCTCCTTAGCACAGAGTAGTGAGGCCACAGTCTCCAAAACACAGTGTCGGTGGCTTTGTGATTTATAAATCAAAGGACACAGATACGCAGGAGAGTCCAAAATCCATCTAGATTATACAGACAGATGGACAGATCCTGTAATGCTGCTCTGCATTTGTGGCCTACAAATTCTTAACCCCTCGTATAACTGACACCCTGGCTAGGGAGCCACATTCTCTCATAATGTGGTCATTCCCAAACCTGTGTAAATGACAGTAGTTAACAATCACACTGGAGTAAATAGTGAGCTAGAAAAGATGTACTTTCTTATATTTGGCTTCTTATCCCTGCAGACAGCCAGCCTCAAGGTTCCTGGGTCTTCAGGGCTCGGTGTGAAGGTATAGCAAGAGAACAAATCACTTGGTTGGGAAGCATTGCTTTTGGGGGATGGCGTGAGATATTCTGAGACAATTACCCTCAGAGGCAGGAAGCCACAAAGTCAAAGAAATGGAAATAAACTTCAACATTAAATAGAAAGTCCTGGAAACTGTTGTATAGAGAAACCATTACAGATTAAAGTGATATTTAAGTGCAAATATATAACATAAGAAGTTATTCTTTCCTGAGTGGAAAGAAGAGAGTTCAATTCCTCTTTTTCTCCTCTTTCTTCACCTTCACCACCACCTCCTCTTCTTTCCCTCATCTTCTAAAGCACACGGAACCTACAATGTACAGATGCAAAGAAACAAAAGAAGATGAAGAGAAATACACCACAGAACAACAGGGCTCACGCTTAGGCTGCCATTGTTGTTTGTCAGGCCAGTCACATTTTTAAAATAGTTGAATGTGAGTACTTTTAGATAGAGTGAATTTTCCAAGTTTTTGATCCTCCTACCTCTTGGTATTTTATATTTTTTAAAGATTTATTTATGCATACAAGAACTAGGGTACAGACCAGAGGTGTGGGAGGTGAGAGGATTCACCAGAGACAGAGTGGGGAGCAGAACAGGCAGATCGACTGAAATACACTTCTGAGGGGAGCAGCAGGTGAGACAGGAGAGGTCTGCTGCGCCATGTGGGTCCTCTCCCTGGCTGGGGATTGAACTCAAGCTGCTGTGCTGTGCTGTGGATGGTTCACAGTGCCACAATGTGGCGCCCAACCCACTGCGCCACCAGGGAGGCCCTCTTGATATTAACCTTTTAAAGTCCATTTTCGTCATTTTCCTAACCCCTGATGATTATTTGACTTTGTAACACCCAGCTCTTGAGTAATTCCAGGTAGACCCTGCAGCCAGCATTTTTAGAGACCTAACTTGATTTCCTGTGCAGAGGTAAAGTTGGGAATGCAGGCAAGACCACAACTGACATGAGGACTGAAATGATTTCTAGAAGGGAATGTTGTTATTCAAAACTATCACAATTTCAATTTTTTTTGTATAATTAAAACACAACACCTAAGAAAGATGTTGAAGTTTCTACTTAGGTGAATTCAATCTGCCAATCAAAAAATAACTAATTACTTTGGCAGAAATGATTGAGTCTTCCATGTCACCAAAGATGCTTTATGAAAATGAGCATCAGTGGATATATTTTTACACATATTCATGCTTTTTTATAAAAATTCATAAGATCATTGTAACATTGTTCTGGTCTGGAAGAAAGAAAAATGTGACCTAACTCCTTATAGGTTTTATGCCTAGAGAAGAACAAATACTGTGTGGGGTGGATAAAGGATGGTCTTACATGGTGGGAGGGGAGGGACCTACATACAGTAGCGCTGACTCCAAATGTATCCACTTCCCCCACTGTCAGAGTCAGAGAGAGGAGCACATTTCTATAAGAGGATTTCCAAAATGGTCAGGTGGAGATAGAAACCTGGTGAACTGTAGGAAGGTTATGTGGAATACTAACTAGAAAAATATCATTTTCCACGAAATAATCAATTGTAGCACTCTTCAGTGCGAGTAAGCTGGACGACATAAAATACCAGCCGGCATTCAAAAACTTGTGATGCTAGGGTGTATGAACTTACCTCATTGTTTTTTGACACAGATATTTAGGTTGTAGCATTTGGAAGCCTCCCGCATCAGAATAAAATCATTGCAAAGGTTTTAGCACAACCTGGTGGTCATTGTACAATAAGGCAATAAGAAGCATTTACAATCATCTTTGAAAAAGAGCTTGAGTGAAACAAAATTATCCCAGAGAAAATGCAAATCTTGTCCATGAAATTTCCTATCTGTGTTATATGATACTAAAGTATGAGCACATATCAGTAAAATACAGCATACATTTTCTCAAATTTATTTTTATTCAGTACTCATTCAAGAAGGAAACGGTGTCTGTGGTTAAAAGTTCAGTCTTCACGAGTTTTTAATTTTGTTTCATTTGCTCATATACTTTCAGTTCTTTCCATAGAATTAGCTTTTAGTTAGTTTAAAAGTTTTTAAAAATAAATAAATAAGTTTTTTTTTTAATCCAAATGATGGTGTTTTATTTTTTAAAGATTTATTTATTTATGCACACAAGAGTTGGGGTACAGGCCAGAGACACGGGAGGTGAAAGGAGTCACCAGAGATAGAGTGGGGAGCAGAACAGGCAGATCGACTGAAATACACTGCTGAGGGGAGCAGCAGGGGAAGGCGGGAGAGGTCTGCTGTGCCATGTGGGTCCTCTCCCTGACCAGGGATCGAATTCAAGTGTTTCTGTGCCTTGGATGATTCACAGTGTGGCGCTCAACCCGCTGCGCCACCAGGGAGGCCCAAATGATGGAGTTTTAAAATAAGTTAAAGATAATTTATGTAAAAAGATATTCTTCTGGGCCTTCCCAGGTGGCACAAGGGGTTAGGCTCCGCACTGTCAGGCAACTGCAGCATGAGTTCAATCCCAGGCCGGCGGGGGGGTGGGGAGGGGCCCACATGACACAGCAGACCTCTCCTACTTTGCCTGCTGCTCCCCTCAGCAGTGTATTTCAGTAGATCTTCCTGTTCTGCTCCCCACTCTGTCTCTGGTGCATCCTCTCACCCACCACTCCCCCACCCCCTGCACTTCTGGCCTGTACCCCAGTTCTTGTATGCATAAATAAGTGAATCTTTAAAAAAAATAGATTCTTCATAAGCCTAAATTTAACACTGAGTATGTATATTTTGTTTCACTAATAATTATATACCATAATAAAAAAGCATAAATCAATTATATAACTTATTTTGTCTTTCTCACCCTAGTATACAAACGGTACTAGGCTCAATTATAATACACATGACATTTATATGTATTAAAAAATAGTTGTCTCATAAAACAAGGTACAGAATTGCTGATTTGGTTGACGTAGGGATCAGACTTCTAACTCAGGAAGATTTAGTTTCCAGTCAGGAATTTATTTCCTTTGAGTTTTTTAGAATATAAATTATTGGGGTCAGAACTGATTATACAATCTTTTTGAATATTTTTTCAAGATTTAAAAAATAGTTTTCAAGGAAAATTTTATCAAGAAATATAAAAACAAAGCCCAAATTTTCCACATTACATTTTTATGAACTCACAGCTACCCCCTGTAAGATCTGTACATTTTCTTTGAAAATGGTCTGATTTTTAAAGGATTAAATATCAATTTTAATTCTAAATTAAAGAATTAATATTACCCTTGAGTCAATATCCATTAATATAATTATTAATTTGATAATCATAACATAACTCCCTTTCTGATTGGAATAGAATATCTGCTCTATATTGGTCTAGCCAGTGTGATAGCTTTTCTAATAGTATAGAGAAATTATACTTTGTCTTTGATGAAATTCACTTACTTTGGAGTCTATTTCTATGAACATGATTTATTTTTTACCAATAAATGCCTCATTAAAAGAAACAGATTCTTTAGAAAAATATTCACCAATGTTTTAAATGCCTATTCAGTAATAAAATCTGAGATTGATATCATTTTTGGAGTCAGAGGGTTTTGAGTGTGGGCTCCTTAGGTTTACTCTGGGAAAGGTTTCACCAGAGTTCCCCTTTCAGCTACACCAGGAGAGTTTCTCCAGGCGGTGGAGATGTTGGTTATATTTAAAGAGCAGGCTTATTAGAGAAAGAGACAGAGAAGTAAAGGACACTTGCATAGACACAAGTGGGCAGAAAGAGGTGCCCCTTTGAAAAGGCAGCGTTTGGTTTTATCCTCTTCTTTTCGTAGGGAGTCTTTGTGAGTGGCTAGATTGTTGCAGACTGCAGACAACTATGCAGAACCAGAAAGGGAGACAAGATTCCACGTGGGTAATCTCCATATCTGTACCCTCAGGTCTGTTCTCCCAATACTCCCTACAGCATCTGATTCCAGCTTGGGATACAAAGCTGATTCCAGCCTAGTAATAAGGCACTGGGGCCCAGGATCTTGATTTCTATTGTTGCATTTATGGTCCTGTTTGTCCCCTCTATCCCACCTCCTTGTGGGAGTCAGGTTTTAGTCTAGTCTTGTGATGCTTCCTTTAGGTTTTATGTTCTTTTCCCCCATCAAGATCCTATAAAATTCAGGTGACATTATTTGTACATATATCGACAATAATAATGTTTATGGTTAGATGACTTGAAATTACTAAGTATTCATCCAAATAACAATCATATAGGATTTTTGCACATGTCTGATAGGGTAAAATACTGTCCAATTGTGACTTTTGAAGTATTATATTTTATCAGCTGTTTTAAAGCTATCCCCATTTCTTAATTTTTAGTAGCTAAGTAGTATGCAATGTAATATTATTTTTAGGTAAGGGAAGAAAAAGAAGCTCATGGGCGCCTCTGATTAAAAAATGTCCAATAGAGAGGAGGCTTCAGAATGACAATACAATTAATTTCTTTCATATAGTAACACCTAGAAGTTCCTCTCTGAATTGTCCTCAGTGACCTCTTCCCTCCAGTCTGTGACAAGGAAGATGTTTCCAGACTGCATTGCAACTATGTTGCAGGAGCTGGAAATCTGTGTTCTCTGGGTGGGGCTCCTGGCATTCCACAGTGTCCCCTACAAATTTGCTTGGAGTGAAAGGATGTGTGAAGGAGGATTGGGAAATAATGGTCTTAGGTAGAGAAGTAAAGCAACTCAGAATTCTAGAAGTTGGAGAGAACAAGATAACTTTGGTTCTAATATATGGTGCTTTAATGGGGGAGATTTAGTTGAAAACATGATAATGAAGAGACAGGAAAGAGGGAGAAAGGGAGAGAGGATATTGAATACTGGAAAATGGAAAACAGAAAGGTGGACTATATCTTCTTCCTCCCTTCTTTCCTCCCTCTCTCCTTCCCTTCTTTCCTTCTTGGCTTCTATATGTATGGAAAAATGACCACAATAATACTCACCAAAAATGTAATATTTATGTCTGAAATTATGTTTGAGAATTGTTTAAATGTAATTTAGTCAGTAGGTAATATATTTACAGTTAAAATTTCAAATCAGTATGCTAAGACATAAGTCCCCATGTCTATATCCCCAACTAGTCCCAGTGGGTAAGTTCATAATGTTTTATTGAATGGGAGTACTGTAATTTATGCAGGTACCTATGGTTGAACACTTGCGTTCTTCCCAATAATTTCCCATTTCAAAGAAAGATATAAAAATATAATTTGTACATATAGCATTTTTTCTCTTTATAGATATTTCTAGAGGGTAAGTCACAAGATGTGGATTTTCTGGGTAAAAATGGAAATGCATCTGTAAATCCAATAGCTAGCTATTGCTACACTGCCACTATAGAGTCATTTATCTTCTACTGGTAAAATCTTGAGAGTCCTTATTTTCCCCACACACTGACAACTGAGTGTGGATAAGCTTTTGCATATTTACATTAAGAACTGTTATCTCCAATTAGTTTTATTTAAAAAAAATACTTACGCATACAAGAACTGGGGTACAGGCCAGAGGTACAGGGGTGAGAGGAGTCACCAGAGACAGAGTAGGAAGCAGAACAGACAGATTGACTGAAACACAGTGCTGAAGGGAGCAGTGGGCGAGACAGGAGAGGTCTGCTGCACCATGTGGTGTCAGCTCCCTGGCCAGGAATCAAACTTGAGCTGCAGTGGCTTCGCTAGTGCTGCAATTTAACCTCTCATGCCACCAGAGAGGCCCTCCAATTAGTTTTAATTTGCATCTCTCTGATATGAGTGTGAGCATTCTTCAAAGATTGTTTAGAGGGGCCTCCCTGGTGGCCAGCACGTTTAGCACATCTCTGTGAAGCATCCAGGGCACAGCAGCGGGAGTTCTATCCCCAGCCAGGGAGCAGACCCATATGGCGCAGCAGACCTCTCCTGCCTCGCCTGCTGCTCCCCTCAGCAGTGTGTTTCAGTCTATCTGCCTTTTCTGTCCCCCACTCAGTCTCTGGTGAATCCTCTCACCTCATGTAATGCTGGCCCACACCCAGCTCTTGTATGCATAAATAAATAAATAAATCTAAAAAAAAAGATTGTTTAGGGCCTCTCGTGACTCCTGTTCTGTGAACTCAATCCTACTTTGACCAGTTTTTAATTGAATTTGGGATGATATTTTATTTTTTTATTGGTGCTTTTCTATATTGCTTGCTTTACATAATAAGACTGTCTCTGCTTCATAAAATAATACTTATGGTGAGAAAAAGAATTTGGCCTGACAAAGTGAAGGGACAAAAGCCAAGAAATGCCTAGAAGGGAGAATGGCAACCCCTCCCCCAACTTACAGGCAGGCTGATAAAGCCCAAGGAGAGCAAGAAGCATGGCAGTGGGGGAATACGTTTTTATGCCATTAGTGGGGAGATATACATATGGCTTCTAGATCAAGGGGTTCTCAGTCTCGTTGATTATTGGAATTTCCTGGGAATTCTGTAAAACCCCAGCCAGCCAGGCTGCACCTCTCATCATTTGATTCAGAAACTCCTAAGGGAAAAAGGAAACTGGGTGAGAAAATCAAGTTCCCTGGTTGTTGTTGTTTAATATGGTGAAAACTTATATTTAAAATTAGCCAAGTGTACTGAGTTTAGGGGCCCCCAACTGTGCTGTCAACATGAAAGCATCCTAGTCAGCAGCTGGTCTAACATATGAGAGAACATGTTCTTCCCTCCATCAGGTCTGATGGGTATTGACCTTGGCCTTGTTAGTTTCCTAAGCTTCTACCCAGCTGTCAGATCCAGTGCTTGGAACAGCGTTGTATTCTGTCTTCTCTGTGGCCAACTTGGTGCTCAGGGAACTTGAGGATGGCCTGGTGGTCAAGCTTGTTTCTCCCGGGGATGCCCTTCTGTCGGTTTTGGGGCTCCCTTCAGAGCCCCTGTGCCTTGGGCCTTTGGAAGGCAGGTGAGTTCATATCTTCCTTTTTGTGGCCATGATGCCTCTCAGCACTGCTTTCTTGGTCTTCAGAGCCTTTGACTTTGGTTTTGGGAGAGGCAGGGGCTTCCTTCTGCGCTCTGGTGCCATCTCTGTGAAAAAACCTGAGTGTTGCACCATGCACTGAGCGTGGAGAGCCAGTGCCACGTGTGTGCTGTGTGCTCGTTCTTTGGTGCAAGTGGGACTCACAGACAGGACAGGCAGAGCTTCTGTGCGGGTGACTAAGTGCACAGTGGTCACCAGACACAGGTTTGGTCCAGGGCAGAGGCTCTAGATGGCTACAAAGGGGATTCTCGATCTTTATGAAAAAATGAAAGCTGGCTAGATTGAAGATAAAATACCCTATTTTCAATTTTGGATTCACTTTGTTTTGCATGGAAAATGGCTGAGAAATAAGTAGGCCATGTGTTGGGAATTTCTGAGTGGGTCACATGCCCTGATTGCTGTCAGGTTAGACCCCTGCACTAATACTGATTAGTAAATATAGTAACAATAATGCTTTTAGCATCATTGATGATTCAGTGAACTCACTTATGGGTCCATTATTTGGAGCATATGTTTAGAAATAAGAATTGGCTCAAATCTGTAAAAACAAAACAAAACCCGAGAATCTAATATTAGGGGATTGGCTCAACAAATCAAGAATGGAGAATAGAGGGAAACTAGACCACAACTTTGTGTGGAAAAAAAAATCAAGTTGCAAGGATACTATAATTTCCTCTTATAAATATTTATAGGTATAGAAAAAATACAGTATCTTTCATATACTGTATTTCATAGTATTTCATAGTGTTCCATATGTAAGTAGAATAAATGTGTGAAAATATATTAACTTACATATATGTATATCATTTCCCTTTTGAGCTGCTTACTTCTGGACACGGATAACTCAGAATGACTAGTGATTTTTAAATTTTTATTTCAAATTTTCTTACACATTTTTATACAACACACAATGAATTAATGGTGTGACAAATATGTAATAAACGATTTTATAAATTCATTTGGCTTGAAGAAGCACCAATACTTCTTGTGCTATGACTAAGATTGAGAAACCTGCTACCAAACTTTCTTCCAAAGAGACAGCAAAACAATGTTGTTATGATCAAATATCCATGTTTCTCCTCTATCCTAACTTTCCCTTTTCTCATTCTTTTCAGGAATGACAGTATGTGCCATATTTTACCAAATATTTTGCTGGACCATGAGCAAATGCCTGTATTGTATTTGGCATATGGTATAATTCTACCTGTCACACCTCATCATCAATATGATAATGGTGGGGAGGAGGGACCCTAAGTTTGTAGTCCATATCAGTCTATAACCACACCTGTTCTTTATAACTATTCAAATGTCACCTACTACTGAAAAAATCTCAATCCACTAATCCTTCCGTTCTCTGAATTCTTGGGGTTTCTATTTATATAAAATATTTAGATCGATTCAGTGTCAAGGTATAAGGCTTTTTTTTTCTTTTGTCCACATGGGTAAAAATTCCCTTTCCTATGAGAATATAAGCAAACCAAGGACAGACTATAATTTACATGTGCACTTATCAAATGGTGCCTACTTTACAAGTACCTGAGGGGACAGTGGCTTCTCAGCGGAGTCTGCCTGTAGCACTCAAATTGTGAGAGCTCAAAATTTCTGGTGAATTCTCCTGGCACCTGCAACTTGATCAATAGTAAGTCCTTGAAAAGATCTGTCACAGAAGATGATGCCAAAGCACGTCTGACTGTGATTCCAGCTCATACAATCCAGTGGTGCTCACAGTCACTATTACTTCATCTGGTGTCATGCACGTTGCTTCATTAAACAAGAAGTGCATTACCTGCGGAGCTGGATGGCAGTAAAGGGTGAATTTAAGCAGGTCCTCCTGAACTTTATTTTGGGTAACGTTAAACCCATACAATTCTTGGCAATAACTTTGTTATTTCAGGTTCTTGGAAATTTACACTGTGCATAATATATTAAGGTTCCTGTGAATTCTTGCTGTGAGTAAATCTGCTTAATTTGGCTTAACCCAGCATTTCTCAGTGAAATGAAATTTGTTACAGAACATTCAGCAACATCCTGTAGAAACTGCTTTGAGAAATGCCACTTCTGAGAGTCAGAATTCCATTTCTTCTTTCTTAAAGGTCATACTAAAATGCACACTCCATCACTGAGTTTTTTATTAAATCAATTTGTTTATATATATTTGACATCAATTGCAGTCCCATGGAATTCCCACCATCATTTCACCAGTGCACCATCAGCTCAGTCCCTTGTGCTCTTTCTGCCCGCATTCCAGTCCCTCCCCCTGCCACACAAGGTGCCTTTAATTTGTCTGTTTTTGTTCTTGCTGTGTGTGTGTGTGTGTGTTTTATTGTTATTGTTCCTTTCCTTGAGCTCTTTTTCTGTTCCTTTAAATTCCTCCTAAAAGTGAAACCATCCAATATTTCTCTCTTGCTTTCTGACTTATTTCACTGAGCATAATCCCTTCTAGCTCTATCCGTGTTTCAACAAATGACTCTAGTTTATCTTTTTTTGACTGCTGAATAGTATCATCACTGAGTTTAACCATAAAGATGATTTAATAAAGATTCCTTTAATAAAAATAAAGGAATCTTATTTAATTATTAAAGGAATCTTAACAGCAGAATAGTGCCGTGTCCAAACTTCTTCTTAAAGAGTTCTCATGCAGGAGACTGTCAGTCCCCACAAAGCACGGTTCGTAGGGGACAGGCTTTACTTATGTGTGACCACTTACCGCCACATCGCAGAGGCGGTAATAGGAGCTCCACTGGCTGCTATGTTCTCCCCGAGGCCCATTGTTTTCTCTGCTTCCTCTGCTAGATCACAACGGTGATGCCTCAGAACATCCTACCAGGAGAGCTCTGGATTATGTACCATGAGATGCTTGCTGAAGAGCCCCAGAAAAGAACTTGTCTCCTGGTAGTGAGAAAAAACCCCTTACTATGCCTACAATGTCGAAGTGTGGTTTGGAGCAGCGCCTGCCTCTCTGTGAAAACAGAAAAAGCTGGTGAAAGCATGGACTGGAGTTGGGTTCTGGATGTCACAGTGGCAGCATCTTCAGTGATAGCATTCTGGAGCACCTGGTACTCTCCTGACTGAACGGCAGCGCTGTGCCTCAGGACTCCCGAGGAGGGGCAGCGCCCAGGCATGAAACACAACAGCTGCCGTGAAGCGACAGCTCACCCGCAGGCTGGAGAAGCCTGCACCCAGCTGCCAGAGTCCAGCTCTGGTGAACAGGGCTGAGGAGAGGCGCTGAGTGAACCAGGAAAAAGAAATGACAGACACAAAATAGGTTAAGAAAAGCGGGCCCCAGGGGACACAAGGCCTCTCTCTCTCTCTCTTCTGGACACATGTGTCCCGAGTCTTGGGCATGGCTCATATTTATTGCGAACAACTGCCCCCCTTTGGCTAGTTACAAGACAATGGTTTGTTCTTTCATTTCTTGGCACTCAGCGTTACTCCGGCACACATTCGCCATCACGGTCCTGCACAATCAGGCTGTGCTGCTCTCCCTTCTGATCTAGTTGACTCCCCAGGCAATGGTTTCACTGGCACAAGAAAGAACATCCTGATCTGTGCATGGGCCAGTCTTCCAGCCCACGCTGACCAGTTCCTTAGCCATGACCAGTCTTCCGCCGTGACCCAGAAATTGTCCCTGTCCTGGCTCTCCACGCCTTAGGGGTCTCCAACACCCAGCTTCTTTATTTCCCTAGTAATGCCCTGGTACTACCAGCTATAGCAGCATAGAAGATTTATGAGCACAGCTGAAATCCAAGTGCTGAAGACTAAAACAGAACTAAAAATCTGTAGATCACAAACCTGAATAGGCCATCTGAATGAAATCTAATTATTTTGAGGAATTCTTGCTATTCTTCTTTTAGTCCAGTTAATCGACAAAGATGCTAAGTGAGAAGCTGCAGAACCACTTTAGGGGAGCATGGCAGAACACCGGTAAGGCCTCAGCCCTGCCAGGTGGTTCCCCACACTGAATACAAGCTTTTGTGATAGTCAAACTGTTTCTGCTGAACAACCTACCAGAGTGGAGAAAGTTCCATTTTCCATCTGAGTAGGGAAAGCCCAGTTTTCCTCCTGTGTCTCCATCTCTGTAGTGTTCCTGCCAGGCTCATAGCACTTCTGACTGTGGATGTGGGGGTGTCCCCACCCGGTGCTCCACTGTGATGCCAACCGGTATCCCAGAATTCCAGTGGCCAGCTTCTTCCTCCTGTGAAGCAGGTGTTACCCTAGGATGTGGTCAGTCTAAATCCTAAAGGTGAAATCTCACAACCTACAGCCTAGTCATGGTACATAGTAGAAAACTGAATTAGTTGAAAGATGAGTTGGAACACTTGAAGAGTATGGGGCTCCTAAAGAGGCCTTAGTGAACATAAATGTGAATATATGGACTCCTTGTTATAAAAACTCCATGGGCAGGAGGGGATAGAGAATAGAGAATGTGTTTAAATAGCAACAAAGTTTACAGGGGATAAGCATGGAAGAGAAGTAGGAAATTACCTGGGAAATAAATGTGTATAAAGCAAATCAGCCAGATAACCAAACTATAAATCAGTGTTAGCATTAGGCTGAGATCTGGACTGGCTTAAAATCTGCAGAGCTCCCAAAGGTATGGGCAGGCCCCTGGGGCTTTTGAACAGAGGAATAAGATCATTTCATGTATTTATTTTTATTGATTACATGTATATAGTGACTAAAAATTAGTGAGCATATTGAGAAGCAATTGTTTGAAGTATTTTTAAATTACTAAGTTCTTGAGTTAAACAATGCTAAAATGTTTAAATGAAAGTAGTTTTGTATTATAAATGTAGTACAATGGTGTTTTCTATATTATGGTTAGAATATGTAATTTTAAAAGTTTACCATTCTTAATAGTATATAATAATAATAATACATTTGATAAAGCAAAAGTTATATAAAGTTACCCCAAGTGTGTGAAGTATAGCCTACTAAAGCTTTTACCAAAAGAAAAAAAAAAAGGAGCACAAGAAAAAACATAAACATAGAAATAGTCTAGTGTCTTGATATATGCCCTTCAAGATGCTTTCAAATAAAGTGGAAATCATACCACGTATGCTATTATTAAGTCTGCCTTTTTGGCTTGATATCTTAAGACTTTTTCCAAGCCAAGCATCATATCAATGGGTAAGGAATATTTCTCTACATGGATATTCATCATATCCCATATATGTGGTTGGCAGTGATGAGATTTTCAATTTTTTTATGTTCAAAGCAATAATGCCAACATATTGTCAGGTAAGTTCCACTGGAGGCAAGTCTAGAAGCAAAATCATAGATCAAAGCAAATATACATGTTTTAACATACATGTTACTGAAAAAGTGATAGCAACTTAAATGCTGAGAATTTCTCTTCACACACCTTCAACTAATTTAGAAATTATCATTTTATTTTTTTTCAGGATAAAATCGGTGTCACTTTTATTTTATATTGCATTTCCTGAATTACACTCACAGTATGAATTTTTTAATTGCCTGTCCTTATCCTTTACTCAGGCCCTAGTAAAACATTGTCCCAGTGTTTTTGGAAGATGAATCTAGTCAGGGGACTACACTGAGGCGTGGATGCTGCCTGAACACGGCGGCAGGAAGATAAGATTTCGAGACAACAAAGCTTCTTTCTGTCACGTTGCTCTAAAGCCATGGCCTATTCTTTATAGGCCCAGAGTGGTATTATGGTAAAAAGACCCAAAGACCTCACGTAATTTCAATTTTATTTTTTCTAAGATTGTATTTATTTATGCATACAGGAACTGGGGTACAGGCCAGAGGTGTGGGGGGTGAGAAAATTCACCAGAGACAGAGTGGGGAGCAGAACAGGCAGATCTACCAAAACACACTGCTGAAGGGAGCAGCAGGTGAGGCAGGAGAGGTCTGCTGCACCATGTGGGTCCCCTCCCTGGTCCAGGATCAAACTCACACTGCAGTGGCTGCAGAAGCCCCACAGTGCGACACTCAACCCCTTGCGCCCCCAGGGAGGCCCTAATTTCAATTTTAGCTCAATGTGGTCAGTAATCATGGTCCATGAAGCCAAAAGTAACTTCAATTTTTTACCCAAGTCCCTTATTTCTATTTGTACAAACTGTGAAGGAAGGTGCCTAGAAGCATCTGTTGAAAATGTGACTTCCTCTTCCATCCACCTCTCACCTCGGTGCCACAGGAGCCTATTTCTCTTCTTCAGGAGCCTATTTCTTTCCTCAACATGGCCTGATCTCTCCTCCTTGGCCAGACAACTGCTGTTCCTGTCACCTCTCTCTGCCTCACTGCTCTTTTTCATGCATTGGGAAAATGGAAAATGAAACATAATCTCCTGTCAGCTGAGATAACATCTCCACACAGGTAGAAGAGACAGACAACAGGTCTATTATGGAATAAGCCTGAGGCCAGGATGCGGAGGACACTGGGGTGTGAAGGGAGGTTTACATATAAAACCGCAGCACAGAAACCATAGGAGATGGTCAAGAACGGCAGCGACACTTTCCCAAAAGTGCTGTTCAACGTAGATAACACCAAAGGAAGGGGGGCTCCGTGGGCTTCTGTCCTTGTCTCTGGCCCAGCAGGCTGGCATTGCCCTCTTTTTGGTGGCGGGCAGGGGTCCATCCAGCCATCTCAGATCGCTGCTTGTCACCGACCCTGGGTTGGACTCTCTGACAGATGCCAGGACGCAGAGATGATGGGGACCAGATAGTGGAACGCAGAAGCTGCTTACCGAGGGCCATGCTACTCGTGCTGAGTGACAAAAGTCTGGCATGAGGGACAACCCTGAAAAATCAGGAGCTCCTGAGCTGGCCCCTGCCTGATCTCCACTGTTTTGGCTGATATTACTGTCACCATCTGGTAAAGGCATAATAAGTGCTAATTGGAAATTTCCCATGGGGGGCGGGAGGCAGTTCTGAGATTGGCTGTTTTACCAAACAAAATAACTGGTTGCTGAGCAATTTTGATGATGAACTATTGGGTTCAGGATAGGTTGGGGTTAGTAGCTCCTTTTGGCGATTGACTGATCAGGAATATATATAGTTTGGGGTTTAATTTTAACGTTTCCTTTTGCTTGGGGCCTGTGGTGAAAAAGGCTAGTTGATTGTGATGGAGCTGGGTTATTACACCTGCCTCAATGTTTGGTATATGGATGGATACAGGTTGTTTTGCACCAGTCCTAAGAAAATGTAATAATGAATGTTGTTCTCAAAAACATGTTTTTGCACAGGCTGGGGCCTGAAAGTCCCCTATTTTTCCTAAAAAAGGTTACAAATGATGTTTCCCTGCTTCTTGTGTGTAGAGTATAAATACAGAACTGCTGAGACTCTCAGGGGAAGATGCAAGTGAAAGATGTAAGATGTTGGCATCATAGAAAGAGTGTCCCGGCTTTCTTGTCCCCTTTCCCCCTTCCCTATACATTCATCGCCTATGCTGTCTCATCCTGTGGGGACCCTGGTTCCTTGCCTCAGCTGGCCTGCGGCGGCTGCCCTCAGGTCGACTTTGGCTCCTGGTATGGTGGTCTCAGGAGCAACTGGTCCTGGCCAGAGACCCAGATGGTGCCAGCCTGGAGTGGGTTTCACATCTGGGACCAAGAGATGTATCAAAGGTGCCAGCCATGAGCCCCATCATAATCCACACAGAAGTGCTGCGTGTCACTCTGCTCGCTTCACATTTCTGTAAAGTCCTCTGTGAGCCTGACAGACTCGAGTCCCCTCAACCTCCTTGCATCATGTATAAAGTTCACAAGCAAACTAGTCCCTCAGGTCACTCCCTGAGGCAACATTACACTGTGACCCAGAGCACAGGCATCAGCCATGGCGCTGGGGCTGCCTCAGAGCGGCACTGTAAGCTTGTCCGCAAGGGCATCGGCGCTAGAAGGTGCTCTGTCCCCTAACCGAGCCTAGGGAACAACTGAACCTTCTGTAGGTTAGAAGCTGACCCCACACGCTGAACATGTTTGACTTCTTCCCCCCTCCCCGTCACCCCCCCGAAAATGCCACAGTCCTCTTAGCTTCCCTGGTAGGAATTGGTTCCAAGACACCCCCCCACTCCCATTACAAGGCAAAGTCCACAGATGCTCAAGTGCCTTGTGTCACCCTTGGTACCCCCAGGAGCCACAGCCCCGGATTCAGCCAGCTGACGTCTGTCATTCATTGTGGCTCCCACCCTCAGGCACCAAGAACCCGAGTCAGCAGACGAGCCCAACACGCTGCTGGAGGCCCCACTGCTCGCGGCTTCTCGGAGACTCTTCTTGGCCAGGAAAGCGGGCGAATGCTTTGGTGGTGAGAACGCTGCGTGCGCCGGGAGGAACTTGGGCCTGAGACAAAGAGGCCGGGCTGCTGCTCCAGCCGAGGCACCACCTGGGCGGGCCAGTGGCACCTGACCCGGAGCGGCGGGAGCATCAGGGTTCGCAAGCGGCTTGAGGACTTAAGTGCTGCCACACTGCCCCCTGGCGGTGACCTTGTCGGAGAGGACTTCAAGGTATTTTTTTTTAATAGTTGTTCCCCCACCTCTTTTCCTTTATTTATATATATTTGGCATCAATTGCGGTTCCCATGGGTTTCCCACCGCCATTTCACCAGTGCACCATCACCTCAGTCATTTGTGCTCTTTTTGCCCTCATCCCATTCCCTCACCCTCCACGCACACAAAGTCAAGGTATTTTAAAGAACAATTTGCAACGCCTTTGGCTGAAAGACCAAAGTCCACTTTCAAGCGGCCTGACAAGGTCAATTTCTTGCTGGAGGACCCAAGGAGGAGGCCTACTCCAGAGTGGGTCATCTGTGAGAAAAGACATTTGTGGTCAGGAAATTCTGGATAACTGAGATAAACCGAACTGAAACAGGGGCCACACGCAGGGGAGGAGGAGGGCGCTCTGACCGAGACAGGGGTCAGAGGCCCCAAAAAGCCCCTAAAGGCCAAAAGGCCACAAAAGAGAATCAAGGGCTATGGCAACAGGGGCTATAGCCTATCAGAGGACAGTGCCCGGTACAGGTCACTGTCTGTGGGTTCTCACCCGTGCGCACAATTGCAAGGGACTTCAGGCTACAGGAACAACAGTCATGGGGTTTATTTACAAACTGGGGGAAACGAGAGTGCTTACATATCCACAAGAGGCTGACTGCTTCATCCAGACAGCATCAGCGTTGGCAGTCACTGGTCACCAGTTCTAGGCAGCACTGTCCAGGAGCAATGACCACTACGGGCCTGCGGAGGCGGTGTTCCAGTGAACACGCGGTGTTACAGCTCTTGTGAGCTGTTGGTTTATGTCAGGGCCTTTGGTGTTCCTTGCAGTCAGTGTCACAGCCAGGACTGAGACTCAGTCTCTCTCTCTCTCCTCCGAGGGCGGCGGCTGGAGGCTTCCCTCCTTCCTTCGAAGGCTGGAACTGTCTTCTCCTCTTCCTCTGCTGGAGCTCTTCTTCCTCTGCTGCTGCTTCCAACGAACTGCTCTCCAAGGGAACTGCTGCTCCAAGGGAACTGTTGCTCTCCAAACAACTGGCTTCGACCAGGACTTATATTCACTTCTTCAGGTGCCCCCCCCCCCGTCTGATTGGTCCATTTTACTGCACCTCATTGGTCCATTTTGTCCTGTTCCAGAATTCAGGAAGTGTAGTGGGCTCAGCTATCACTACCTTGTGCTAGGCGGAGTCCTGGTGCCAATCAACCCAAGGCTCACACCCGACTGGTCCATTCCATGATCCAGGCAGCACACTGCTACATAAAAGGTCTCTGAGGCAGGACTGCCACACTAACTTGCAGGGGTGCCAGAGACCACTCCTCCTGCCGGCTGCAACCCGGTAACAGAACCAACATACTCTTTACATGTGAGACTCCTCAGTATTTATATTATTCTGTGTTCTGACTTGCAGAAACAGAACATATAATACATGCTCAGTTCCGTGGTACATTCTTCTGGCCTTGTAATGCTTCTGGAGTCAAGGCTTTCACTGATAAGTGAGTGTGAATTAGACATAGCTATAGGCTTTTCTCCAAAAGTTATTATATCAGTGGCAAGGCTTATAATGAAGCCCGCACTTTCATTAAGGATAAATATAGAAATACACAGATTTCACAACCTTTTATGAATCTTGGACTCTTTTCAAATAAAAATGTTTATCGAATTATAGGGATTATCACAACTGGGTCCTTATGCATTTATATTGACACTCCTACTGTGTAACTCAGCTTCCCCTCTGTGAGCTACTTGGGTGGTGCCAGTAATTGGAGCAGCTGGACAAAGGAAAATCTAGCTAAGAATACTAATTTGAATAGGACAATAGAAATATGTCCTAGGTGTGGTGAGGATACAGGGACTCGATGTAACTTTTCTTTCACCTCAAAATGGTGTTCCAGGGCACCCTAGAGCACCGAGGAAGCTCCAGCATCTTTCAGGAAAACATCTGGGGGTGCAGCATTAACCCTCAACCCAGAGTATGGGGATCTTGTGATGATTCTGTTTATGTACTGATGGGTTATTCTATAACTCGCTGCCAACACCAGCAGAGAACACAAGCTGTTAGCCTTTCCCCCTTTTTTTTTGATTTTTTTTAATATTTAAGATTTATTTATTTATTTATGCATACAAGAGCTGGGGTACAGGCCAGAGTCGCAGGAGGTGTTGTGCCACGTGGGTCGCCTCCCTGGCTGGGGATCAAGCTCGCACTGCTGTGCCTCAGATGCTTCACAATGTGGCGCTCAACCCACTGTACCACCAGGGAGACCCGCATTTTTTTTTAAAGAGTATCATTCAGAAACAAGATATTAAGCAAACTTATAATGCACAGTAAAAGTGTCTGCCAGATTTTACCATAAATTTCTCATATTAATATGCTATTAAAAATTGGTGCTTTAGAGCAATTCCCTAAAGAAAAATTAAAAGCTAATAAATTGCAGGCATCTCCTTTCCAAGCCAAGCTTTAATGGAAGCACTTCCATGCTCTGCTCCACTCCTCCCTGACAATAGCTCTAACAAGGCTCAAAAGCGAATGTGTGGTTCTCTAAGGTTCTGACACTTTGGCCAAGTGACTCTGGGGGAGGCAAGGACACAGGACCTGATTCCAGGACCCTGGGCTGGAGAGAGATGCCATGTATTTTTTTTTTTTTTTCTGGATAGAAGCTCTGATCCCTTGCTCCCATCATAACCATCACAGCAGCAGTTACATAACTACAGGCATCCCCTAGGGGCTCCGAGTCCTGAGAACCCAGCCACCTACCTCACCACTCACCCAGCTTTCCACCAGGTGATCCCTGCCCACTTGCATATGTGCACTGAGTATGACCTGGTTGTCCCCTTCCAGAACAAACTCTACCCTCACCTGTGCTCAGAGACATGTGGCATGTCCTGACCCCTCTCTCCTGCAGCCACCTAGCCGTTCCACCAACCTTGGCCGTTCCAGCCACCCATATCCCACGTATCTGTGTACACACGGGGAGACACCAGAGCAGAGCCCACCTGGGGTCAGTGCCTGAAGCACAGAGCCGTCGTTCACAGATCCTTCTCCATTTCCACCGCTTTCTTCTCATTCCCCTTCGCAGGGACACAGAGTGAGCGCAAGGTCATGTTTCATGTTTTGAACACAACCAACATAATTTTTCAAGCTTAATTTAGTAGTATTTAGTAACATTTCTGGGAGTTCACAATTTCAGGCTAAGCTGACAATTACAGTAATATGGCAGAAGAGGCAGATTGACTGAAATACACTGCGCCATGTGGGTCCCCTCCCTGGCCGGGGATCAAACTCACACTGCTGTGCCGTGGATGCTTCACAGAACAATGCTCAACATGCTGCGCCACCAGGGAGGCCCCCAAATTAAGTGTTTCTAAGGCTACAATCAGTCTGATCTATTAAAGAAAAATATAAATGACCTAGGACTCAGCTACTTAAGTCCACCTCCAAGGGAAACTGGATGGCTCTACGGCCAGGACCAGACACTTAACACTCCCACTTGAAAATGAGGGAAGAGACTTCCTTCCTGTCTCCTGTCTTAGAACGTTCAGTTTTGCAAGTGTGTAGCTGTAATTTCCTCCATATATATGAAATATATTGAAATCCTCTTATAAGCCTACTAAACCTCTTATAAGCATTCAGACCCAGGAATGTCTTTCTCAAAGACATAAAGAGTAGGCCTTTGGAATGGGGACAATAGGGTGGGGGTGGGGTGTTTAGACCCTTATCCCTGATGTCTGCATGAGGGTGGTGGCTCACCCCAGAAAATACTTAGTTCTGTGTTTCAATATACTTCCTGTCTTAAGGATGTGAGAAATTCAACCTGGGATATAGCCAGCTAGTGAACACTCAATCTTATTAGCCAGTGAATTTATTTATTTATTTATTTTAGGAAAATGTTTTAGCATTTTCTTTTTTTTTTGTGGTATAGTTTTAAAAATTTTTTTTATTTATATATTTGACATCAATTGTAATCCCCATGTATTCCCCATCACCATATCACCAGTGCACTATCGCCTCGGTCCCCCGTGCTCCCGTCTGCCCTCAACCCTCCCCTCCCCTCTCCCCACCAAGTGTCCCCAATTTGTCCTTGAATTTAGAAGGAACAAATGGTGCTGTAAAATCCTCTGACTTGAGGCACCAGTGTGATTTACCTGGAGATTATGTACACGTGGGTCACATCTGCTTGGCCACATAAGTGAGCAAGATTTCTTTCTGTCTTAATGACTTGGTGGATGGCCTATAATTTACAGCAACTTCTGATTTAACATTTATTCTGAATAAACTACTTTCTCTTCTACTTTTGTGGAGAGGTTTTCTGGCTGGGAGAAGAGTATTTTTTTTTTTTTAATTCTTTCTCCCCATCACTGCCCAGAATCCCCAGACCTGCTCTCAAGCTGGTTTGAACCAGTTGAATCTGCTTCTGACAGGTTGGAATGGATTTGATCTGTTTGGAACCATTTCTAACTGGTTTAAGTCAGTTTTATCCACTTCTGCTTGTTTGCTTCCGGTTCGGACTGGTTTTGAGACTTCTAACTTTGGTTTCTGGTTCTGGATGGTTTTGACACACTCTGATGTAGTGTTCCCATAACGTGGCCATCCCATGGCAATAATATGGCTCTCATGTGACCATCCCCTTGCCTGTTGTGCCAGTTTAATACTCTTAGGACTACTTGCTTCTGGTTCTATCAGTTCTGGGCCATTTATGGTCTTTTACTTCTGGTTCAGGTCATTTTGAGCTGTTTGGAACTGATTTGATCTGGTTCCACCTGATTTGAATTGGTTGGCTCTAGTTCTAGTCAGTTGGGTTCATTTTCAACCAGATGGAACTGGTTTTACCTGGTTTGAGCTGATTTTTATTCAGTACTTGCTGTTTGCTTCTGGTTCAGTATTTTGGGCTAGTTCTGGCTGTTTTCTTCCAGTTTTGGCTTTTTTTGGTCTAATTTCAGTAGGTTGAATCTGGTTCTAGCTGGTTGGAACTGGTTCCAGCTGGTTTGAACTGCTTGGATCAAAATCAACAAAGGGGCTTTGAGAAGCCTGTGTCTTGTCCTATATACCTTTCTGTGTAGAACTCAGAACTTCAAGGAAAACTCAGGTCAGTGTCACAACAAATGATTTGTGAGCAAAGAGATCAGATCTGCTTGCAAAGGAACAGTTGTGTTCCTTTTACACATTGGTGTCAGTAGAGCTATAAGCATGAGGTAGCTTTTGGTTTTTAGTTGCCTAGTCCTTTACATATCATAGCATCTGATAATTATCTTATTTACTTTCTTAGTGAAATCTATTTGAAGTGTACCTGCCTAAACTTGCAGAAACACTACAATACTATGAAGATAAGTGCATACCTTGAGTCTTCTATCGAATGAACGGATATCTTCAGTTATTTTCTTTCTCCGTGTGTGATGGTCTCTTAGACGTTAGACTTCGGAATTTTATTCCTCCTTAAAACATGTATTTCAGTTCCACTAAATTGTCTTACTTTACTAACTCATTCTAACTTAGGTGAGTTTGATGTGACAGAAACTGGTGTGTCTAGAAAGTGATGAAGGTAGCTACAAAAGCTTCCCTATTCCATGTCACTAGAGGAAAGAACATGCTTCACTAGCTTAGGTAGAACTGTGCCTTTAAGGAAAAAAATAGAAAGTTAAACATAAATTACATTGGTAGGAAAATTCCTATATCACATTCCTGATGTTTCCGTCATGCCCACTTGAGTGCAAAATCACATGAATAAAATTTGTTACCAGACATTTCTTAGTTTTTCATTTTCTTTGGCTTCTGTGAGTCATAGAGATTAATGGGGTACCATTCATTTCAGGGTGATACTTCTTGGGACTCTAAAAAAGTCCTCCTGCTGCTCTGTGGAAAAGTACATGACTGAGCAACCCCTGGATCACCTGCCACCACCACACTCAGCTTGCAGCATCCCTCACTGCACTTTTCATATGCCGATGCTTGACACATTCTTTTCTTATTCATACTAGCATGTTACTGACTAAGAGTTGTTACTGACTAAGACTAACACCATAATTTCAGGTTTTCAGGCCTAGTCTCCCAGCCAGGAATGAATCCCAGGTTACAGTGGCAGCGCTGAGTCCCAGCCACTACACCACTATGGGTTGGTGTCTCATGAGGACACAGCAGGAACTTTGCAGAACTCAGGCAAGCAAGAAGAGGCAGGTTTGCTTAGAGAAGGAAACAGTTATTAAGGAGAAAGGGAACAGAAATAAAGTAGGACTCCCAAGCTGGTGGAGCCAAGCCAGGGAGGAGCAAGGGAGGCTAAGTGGAGTCTTTGGAAATATATACCCTCTTTCCCTAATTATTCTAGAGCTCCCCCAGTTTCTGTGATTAGTTAGTTCTCGGTGGTCTCACTCACTATCTGAATGTCCCTGCCCAGAACTAAGTGTCTGTGTCCCAGCCCTATCTTAGCACACTTTTCTTTATTGCTCCTGTCCAGGAACACCTGCTGTCCCTGGTCCTGGGGTGTTGGGTTAACCCCCTTTGGAAGTCCTTGTCCTTATCTCTGGAGTTTCCTTTATTCCTTTTGTTTCTCTTATCTCAGGAGCCAATTGAACTCTCCCCAAGCCTCTGCCTGCATTGTCTGAACTGCCTGCATTGTCCTAACTTATCCTCGGACTCACTTGCATGTTGTAGAGGAAAATGGTGGCGCTTCTTTCTGATCTTCCATTAAGTTCTTCCACTTTTTGACTGTTACTATACTGAAGTATACTTATATTACTAAAACAAAAGTCTAAATCATTTATATTTTTCTTTAATACATCAGACTGATTTTAGCCTTAAAAACACTTGATTTGTATTAAAGTAAAAGCCATATTACTGTAATTGTCAGCTAAGCCTGAAATTGTGAACTCCTGGAAATGTTACTAAATGCTACTAAGCTTGAAAAATTATGTTGGTTGTGTTCAAAACATGAATGAAAAATAAGCATTTCCTTCCCCCCACCCCCGCCACATACACAACCTTGTGTGGGTAATATGTTTAGAAGATTTATTGATGTATTTAACAATGATATCTTTTCCAAGCTACTTACTTGAGAATCACCCTGTTACAGGGCAACCCAATGTGAAATGGGTTGTCTGACTATGCAGCCTCACCTGTGCATTTAAAAGACTCAATTACATGATGTCGAATATATATAAAGGGGAAAAAATTAAAAAAACATAAACCAAATTATATAAGTCTGCTAATTAGCTGTATGAACTTGAGCTTTGGTTTTTACAATATTTATAAAAATGGGATGCTACTTGAAAAAAAAAAAGACTCAATTGAAGGTACATACAAAAAGAGTAATAAAAGATTTACTTGCCAAAAAGGGGAGGAATGAAGAAATGAATAGCTCAGGGAGAAAGAGAGAGAGAAATTGGTGAATGTGTCCTACCAGTTCCACTGAGCTAGAACCCCAAAGGCACAGTGAAAGCCAGCGAAAACACCAAGGACCCCCAAGGCCCACATGTCTGGTGATATACAAACCTGTCTGCTTAACTCCACTCTCAGTTCCCAGCAGTCCTCCCTTCGGTGGTGATGTAGTGATGTATGGGATTTGTAGTCCGTGGTGTCTTGGAGCTCTGTGGCTGGGGGAGGTGCGGTCCATAAGGCCTATTTGTGGACTTTGTTCATGATGTCCTTTTGTTACAGGGCAGGGAGAGGAGCACCCCAGAACCCCCAAACCTGCCCTCTCTGAATGGGTTCTGCCATCCGCCACATTAAGACAAACATATAAGACCTTTAATGGAAAGGAACTTTAATACAACTAGGGTACAATACAGAAAGGACGAAGAATATAGTTACTGAGTTAAGCATCCAAAGTGACCCATCTCCTTGAGGGTAAAAGTCCAGCCAAATAGGATTGGCCCAAAGCAAGGCCCAAAAACCTGCCACACATCTAAAGGACCTTTCAGTAGAGACCCGTAGAAAAGGGTCAGAAAGAGTCAGACAAATCTGGGAGGAAAAGAGCAAAATAAAAATCAAGATGAAGGCTGCCATTGTGAACCTCCCCACGGGTCTCTCAGCCACATCTGTTCCAACCAGTCCAAGACCAAAAAGCAAGCGCAGTTTCTTCACATGTCCCTCTGCTCCATGTGCCTCCTCCAGGTCTCCTTGCTGCTCTCCATCCTGCTTCCTTCTTCCTCCCTTCCTTCTGTCCTCCTATTTCCTCTCTCCAACATCTTCTTATCTCTGCTCAGCGACACCCATTTAGGGCAGAACCAGAATTCTGGAACTTCCCCCTTTCCTGTTACACTGTTACAGTACCACCCTGTTACACTTTCCCCCAACAACCTCTCAGATGCCCTGTTCTTAGGCATTAGACCCTTCCCCTCTGGAGATCCAGGTGGGCACAGCTGACACATTGCCCCTAGGTGGCCATTTCTGTGACACTTCCTAGGCCTGCAGGTCGCTCTCCCTGCTGTTAGTTCAGCCTACCTCCAAAAGGTGCTCTCAGGTGTGTTTTTTTCCCCTTTCTTTTGTTTGTTTTTTTCACTATTCCCATGCTTCTTCCCCTTCCTTGCTTGCTTGGGATGCTACAAGGAATACAGAAATATGTACTTCCATTCAATTCTACATATTCTTTAAAATTTCATGGGGAGTGGTGTTTAGGGGAAAAAAAATTGTCATGGGCAATAATGAAAGAAAAAAAAAAAGAGGTTAAGAAGGGCTGCCATTATCTGTGCCGGTTTACTTCTCTGGTACCATTTTCATCATGTCTCCACTTGCCCAGAAACCTTCAGTAGTCTCCCACAATCAGTTCTGGAATGCCTGAATTCCTTGTTCTCTTGTTTTAAGTTCTTCCTATTTGGCCCCAACCATCTTTCCACCCTGGCATCCAGTCCTGCCCCCACAGAGGCCACCCCCTCCAGGAAATTTCTGCCCGTGGACTCTGACACAGCCTCTGCTTCCCTCTTTTACACCTGCCAGCTGGATGCCCTCTCCTTGATGGAAGGCAAGAGTAGAAAAGTTGTAAAGGAGGCACCACAGACCTGAAACCTTAATATTTAATGTTAATATTAAAATATGTTATTAATTTAATTTAAATTTTAAATTTATACTTAACTAAATATATTTGATTAGTCTTAGATATTCTTTATCCTCACTACTTTGATACTCCATAAGTGGTTTCTTTTTTTTTTTTTTTTGCATCCAGACTACACTTGTTAGTCACTAAACTTGAGTTAAGTTGAGGCTTGCTTATATCACTAGCTTCACCCTTGTCCCAGCCTTGACATTCATAGTGCTGGAGCTGGAGGTGGAGGTGGGGGCTGACATAGCCATTAACCAGAATAGATACTGAAAATCCTTAGGTGCCAACTCTAGATCATGCGGCCCAGAACCAAGCAGGTGTCAGACTGCTGTGGAGAGTGTCAGGGAGCAGACCTGAGGTGAGGATATGGAGATTAAAGTCTACAGAGTTATTCAAAATACAGAAAGTGAACCATCCACAAAGGAATGAGCCCCTCCCAAAGAGAAGAAAGTGATCTCAGTGTCATTTCTGCACTGGCGAGGGGCAGCAATCCTTCTGCGACTAGGCAGGTGCTTCTTCTCTAACATTTTCCTTTTGGAGAACAGGAGCAGTGACCCTTCTGCCGGCCTGTGCCTATGCAGACCTCTGTTTTAGCAAACTGTCCACTTCGGAGCAGCTCTTCCTGCCTGCTAGTGTCTGTGCAAGCATCTTTTACCTTTCCCTCTCTTTTATAATAAACCTGCCCTTTTGGATATAACTAATGCCTCTGTCTCGTGGAGAAATTCACCAGTGCTGCTTAAAGGGGAGCCCTGGAAAACCTTTTCCTAGACCTAACCCAAGAAAACCCACTCTCTGCACCCAACATCTCCAAAAACCCCCACCTCTGTATTTAATACTTCCCTATTCACGCCATTCAAAAGGCATATCTCATCCTTCTATGTTTCTGTGGCTTATCTTGCAGTAGGTGGAAAGTTATTACTCTGCGCTTCTTACATCTGGTTTGATCCTCCTCCTACAAAATATAGCTACTCTATGAGCATTTTTCAAATTTACATCCCTCTCTACTGAGAATAGTCCTTGTGCAGTTGGCACTGGTACTTTTCTATAATTGATGTAATTATTTCTAATTTAAGAAAAAAAGTATGTTAATATATCAGAAAAGGACAAAATAGGAGAGACTTTGATGCTGCTGTGAAGCAATAGACTTATATGCTTTTTGCCCCAAATATAATTATCTTTCTCATTTAGGCAATGAATGCATTTACAAACAAGCAAAACAGCGTGGCAGACATAAACCAAACATTCTACAGAAGCCATAGGTCATGGTGTTTTCATTTCTCCTTGTTTACAAAAAATGATTTTAACAGTGAAACTTGAGTTGATGTTTAAAGCCAAACAGTTTTTAGGGTACAAAGAACTTCAAGAAGTTTCAGATGACAGTTGATACTGAGAATTATCTTTATGGAGAGAGAAAATCTCACTTAGGAAGCATTTGTGTGTTGGGCAATCACATTCTTTAATGTGACCATGTTTAGAGAACATCTGGTTATCCTGCTAGAGTTTCAGTCCTGTACTTTTCTGTTCTATCCTCTAAAATCCAGAGGCATATTTCCCCCTTTTATCAGTGCTACTGCAGTAATGCTGTTTATTTTTGAGGTTCTAAATAGTTAAATATCCCTTACACATAATATAACTTTATTATGTATTTGTTTCTGGTGCAAAATTTGCATCAAATCTTTGAAGATAGAAAGAATGAAACTTTGGCAAGGGTGGGGTGAAATATTCATTTCTGAGAATATCATAAATTAGTTCTGCAGAGGACTGTGAACTGAAAACATTGTTACTGCTTGATAGAGTAATTCTACTTCTGGGAAATGGCCTAAGGAAATGCTTTGCAATACAGATAAAGATCTGTAAAATGTTCACCAGTACTTTATAGTAACAAATAATAGGAAACAATTTAAATGAAAACCCTATGGAATGGTGAAATAAATTACAGTATCTGTATAAATGAACTGCAGCAATTAGAGTGTTGATCATTGTATTGCCAGCAAGGCATGAAGCAGGTTATCTATGATCCGAGCAGACCCGTAAAGAAGGAGTCCTGGAGCCCTTGGTGCTTTTTCAGGCTTTTGTTGCATCATTATATCAGAGGCGACCAGGTACACGGCAGGCAGGGGTGCAGGGGGCGGGGGCGGGGGCAGGAGGCTGACAGGTGCATCTCCTAGCCCCCAGCACATCTTCACTCTCCCAGGGCTCTAGCCTCTCATGCCTCTGCTACTACTACTGCTTCTTCTACCTTTCTTTCTTTCTCTTTACCTCTCTTCTCCTTGCTTATTCTCTCTCTTGGAGACTTCGTGACGCTCCCCTTATATGCCCGTGTCTCAGCCCAGGTGCGCCCACTCGGGCACGCCCACTTAGGCCTGTGTGCAGGACTCAGGTGTCCATCATCACACCAATGGCGGGAGAACGGAACAGCCTGATAACTTTTCCATTTACCTACAATCATGTATGAAGGGCGGAATGACTGGGGGTGGGAGGGAAGAAAGGGTCCTAAGGGACTAAGCGCAGTAAAACACAGAGCTCAATGTCAAGTGGCAAGGATGGGTAAAGCCGCCTTAGCTGGGATGGGTGCGAAATATCTCAAGAGGAGAGGGTGGGCGGGGGGAGGGGTTGGTTTGTTGAGTCCTCTGTGCTCCTATTAAATAATCCTGAGCAAACGTTTAAATGCAAATAGACGCACGTGCTGTTTTAGTGGCTTCCTGGACTTTCCCCTTGACACCATTTTTGGAGAAGACATGGATATTTGCGTCCATTTCAGTTTGAATTTCCAAAAGGTCTTGTAGCAGGAGGGCTGGGTGGGCGTGGCCACCACGAGCAGGTTCCAGGTGTGTCCTGCCCCGCCCACCCTCACCTGGAGCAGCACCTGTGCCTGGCCCTCTGACTGCGCATGCGCGCTCTGCCCAGCCGCCTCGCTGCCGCGCGGGAGCGGGTTTCCAGGTACTTGGGGTGAGGGGGCTGCTGGCCCGATGGTCTCTTTCGGACGCTGTGCCCAGGCGGCATCTGCACGTCAGATGTGGGGACCTCGTTGCCCAGAGAGGACAAGGTGAGCCCGACGCGAGGGGGCGGTCAGCAGCGTCTGCTGAGGGCCGCTGACTGCAGAGGGTGTGCAGCCGGGCGACCCACTGCGGGAAGGGCTGGATGAGGAAAACGGGGGCTTCGGGGGCTGCTTGGACCTTTGGGGGCTCCCTGGGCCTGGCAGGCACAGGGGTCCGTGCTCACTCGCGAGCGGCTCCCGTGGCATCCCCGAGCTGCCTGCAGCGCGTCCTGTGCCGTTCGCCCTGCGCGCGTCCGTGGCGCCCCGGGCCGGGTGTCGGGGCTCCGTGTCCCGGCGCGGCGGTCCGGCCCCTGTCACCGCGCGTTCGTGACAGGGCTCTGGGGGCCTCTGTGCGGGCCTGTGGGGCTCGCGTCCCCGTCCCGGCCGGCCTAGCGGGCAGGAGAGCGAAGCACCTCCCAGACCCCGGTCTGAGCAGCTCCACCCCGCACTCTGCGGGCAAACTGCCCCTGGGGGTGAGGCGGGTCTCTGCACCCCGCTGTGGCCTGGAGGCAGAACCGGCAGAATTAACAATGGGGTCCAGCCTGGGTCTCCCCAGGGCCTTCTTCAGAAAGGGAGAGATTAATGGGCACCAGCCTGGGGCTAGGGCGGGCAAGCTGCACCTGCCCAGAATAATTGCGCTGCTGGCGCCAGCGACTCGCTGTTCTGTCCACATCCATGCAGTCTGTAAGTGCAAACTCCTGTCCTGGGTTCAGAGCCGCTCTTGATTTTTAATGAGCTCTCTGACTTTAGTGGACAGTTTGTTACCAGTTAACAGGTGGAAGCCAGGGGGCAAGCTGCCTCCAGCTTCAGTCTCAAAAGTGTTTTGGCTCTTGCTGGTCCTTGGTGCACCCACACACATTGCAGGGTGTTTAGTTCTGTTTCTGTGAAAAATGCCTTTGGAACTTTGATCGGGATTGCAATGACGCTGTAGTTTCTTTGGGAAGTCTGCACATTTCAATAGTATTGATTCTAAATTTTAAAAGTTAATAGGTTTCCACTTACGTGTTTTCGATTTCTTTCACCAATATTTTAGTTTTTTCTGGATTTTATTCTCCTTGGTTGAATGTATTCCCAGTATTTTATTGTTTTTGATGCAATTGTGAGTGGTACCTCTTTGCTAATGATTCTTTCTGATGGGCTTTGTTAGGATATAAAAATATAACTGAATATTGCGAATTGTTTTTGTAATCTGTAACTTTACTGAATTCATCTTTTCTAACAATTTGGCTTTTTTTGGTGGAATGATGCAGAGAATTGGAATTTAAAAATGCCTACTATTTCGACCACTTTCTGAATTACCTACAACACCCAAGACATACTGTGTACCAAGAGAATCTTCCCACTCTGCCTCTTAATAGCCTGTGGCTCCCGCAAGGACACTTAACTCCAGATTTTGTGACGTTGTTTTGATGTGGTTTTGTGTTTAGTGAATGCAGGGCTCTTGGGTGACTGAGAAAAGTTTCTCTAGAACTTCCAGCAGGTGGGCAGTTTACCCAAGAGAGGGGGGATGTTTGCACAGCGTGCTGGCAAGTTACCTTTTTAAAGGACAGGTTTCTTAGGAAAAAAGGAACAGAAAAGAGAGGTACCTGCAAAGTCACAAGCCTGCAGGAGAGCTGCGTTTTACCAGTAGAAAATTATATGGACATTGTTCTTCTTTTTAGGGAGGGGTTCATTCTTTTGTGGCATTCTATGTAGTTAAATTAATTTCTTCTAGGGTGTGGCTAGGGATCTGTATAATGGTTCTCGATCTCCATTTTCTCACCTCTAGTCTGTGCCTTCAGATACTATCTTTTTTTTAAGTTTATTTTTATTTATGCATACAAGAACTGGGGCGCAGGCCAGAGATGTGTGGGGAGAGGGCAGTGAGAAAAGTCACCAGAGACAGAGTGGGGAGCAGAGCAGGTGAATCTGTTACAGGGCAGGGAGAGGGGTACCTCAGAACCCCTAAATTTGCTGGCTCTAAATGAGCTCTGCTTTCTGCCACATTAAGATAAACATAAGATTTTTAATGGAAAGGAATTTTAATACAATTAGTAAACAATACAGAAAAGACAAAGAATATAGTTACTAAATTAAGTAAAGTTACACATTCCCTCGAGGGTAAAAGTTTAGCTAAACAGGATTGGCTCTAAGTAAGGCCTGAAACCTGCCACAAGTTTAAAGCACCTGTCGGTGGAGACCCATAGAAAATGGTCAGAAAGGGTCAGACAAATCTGGGAGGGATAGAGCAAAATCAAAATCAAGAAAAAAGTTGCCATTGTTAAGTTTTCCACGGGTCTCTCACCCGCATGTTTCAAGCAGTCCAGGACGAAAACACAAGCACTGTTTCTTCACATGTCTCTGCTCCATGTGCCTCCTCCAGATCTCCTTGCTGCTCTCCATCCTGCTTCCTTCTTTTAGTCTCCTTCCTTGCTTTTTTTAATCCCTGCTTAGCCCCACCGTCTGTGGGATGGGGCAGGGATCTGGAACTTTCCCTTTTCCTGGGGACCACCCTTTTACAGCTCTACTGAAACACACTGCTGAGGGGAGCAATGGGCGAGACAGGAAAGGTCTGCTGTGCCATGTGGGTCAGCTCCCTGGCCCGGGATTGAACTCATGCTGCAGTGGCTGCAGATGCATCGTAGCATTGCATCTTAATCCCTTGCACCACCAGGGAGGGCCCTCCAGATACTTTCTATGGCAGTCTGCACCTAAGATTTTTCATTTCTATAACTGATTTAAAACTATGTTCATCATTCCTACCCCCACCTCCAGTTTTGGTCTTGTGACTTCCATCCTAAATGTTCTACTCTTAGCCTCCATCAGTTGGATGAATTGAATCTGGCCAGGACTTGTACTTCATAATGAATTTCAGTTTTTCTCTGTTTCTGGAGAATCATATGAAAATTAATTTGCTTCCCAGTTACTTCATATGTACAGAAAACCTTAGTCATAGTGAAAATATTCTTTATCTTTATCCTATGATTACCAACATCATTACCACATATTTGATTAAGCATAGGGTAGAAAATTTTGGATGGAAAGTCTCACGAGAACAAACACCAGAACTGAGGGTAGGGACAATGAAGGTATCTTAAACTAAACTAGAAGTTTCCAGAATGTGAAATGGGGTCAGAAAAGATTATCAGCCAGAGGTGGGGACAGAGAGTGTTATCAGTCACAGAAGGACCCAAGCTGACCTCCAGGTGATACATTTCACAATAATTTCATCAAAGAACATTATCAAAGAATGCCACTTGCCCTGGCAAAATGCAACTAACTGCCCACCTGTGACTATAGGCATCTCTTAAACTTTTCCTTTCCAAAATGCAGCTCTCTGGCCTGCCTCTGTGCAGGTGTTTCTTTTCACAAGCCCTTTCCCTTTGCAAATAGTGGCAACAGTTCCATGTTAGTCTGTATCAATGCAGGTGTCTCTTGCTTTTTTAAAAACTTTTCCTTAGTAAAGTTGTCCTATGCTGATGAATGGAAGCCTCTTCCTAATTCTTTTTCAGAGAAACTCAAGAACTTTACACACTGAATTTCATCATCTGAACTCCAACATTTGCATCATAATATTTCATTGTCTTTAAACAAAATGTTCCACCTAACCCTCAATAAGTAGTGTCTTGATTTCGATGTTATACTCCAACTCATGGACCCATTTCAACTTTCACCACAACTTTCATGCCTCAACTGTGTGAAAATGTCTTATACCTTTCACATCTGTTTGGATGCAAAGTAACATACTTTTTCCCACTTTATTTATATATATTTGACATTAATTGTGTTCCCCAATGGGTTTCCACCATTTTACCACCATTTCACCCGTGCACCATCACCTCAGTACCTTGTGCTCTTTCTGCCCTCAACCCATTCTCTCTCCCCTGCCCGATTTATCCTTGTCTTTTGTTTTTGTTGTGCTATTATTATTGTTGTTGTGTTATTATTATTATTCTTTTCCTTGGTCACTTATTTGGTTCCCTTATATTCCTCCTAGGGGAGGAACCATCTGGTATTTTTCTTTTGCCTTCTTACTTCGCTGATCATAATCCCTTCCAGCTCCATCCATGTTTCTATGAATGACTCTAGTTTATCTTTTTTGATTGCTGAATAGTATTCCATTGTGTATATGTACCACATCTTCTTGATACAGTCATCTGTTTTGGGGGCATTTAGGTTGTTTCCAAGTCTTACCTCTTGTAAATAATGCTGCTATAAACATAGGGGTGCAGGTATTCTTTTGAATCAGTGTAATTGTGTCTTTTGGGTATATTCCTAGGAGTGGGGTTGCTGGATCATATGGGAGTTCCATTTTCAGTAGATTGAGGAACCGCCATACTGCTTTCCATAATGGTTGGCCCAGCTTGCATTCCCACCAGCAGTGTAAGAGAGTTCCTTTTTCTCCACATCCTCGCCAACATTTGTTGTTGCTACTTTTTTTGATGTGTGCCATTCTCAGTGGTATGAAGTGGTATCTCATAGTGGTTTTGATTTGCATTTCTCTGATTACAGGAGATATTGAGCATTTTATCATATGCCCGTTGGCCATTTGCATTTCTGCTCAAAGTTTTAAGTATGACTTAAAGATGAAATAGTAAGAGAAATTAGAAAGTGTTTTCAACTTAACTAACATGAAAATATACCACAATAGATTCTGTGGATGCCACTAAAATAGCACTTAAGGGGAAAGTGGGATGGCAGAACGAAAGTCTCAAGTCAATGACTTCAGATTTCAGCCTAAGAAACCAAAAAAAAGAAAAAGAAAATAAATTAATCCATCAAGAAAAGAAGATGACAGAAATAAGAAAAGTGACAGTAGTAGTCAACAGAGAGGGAATCATAAAAAATATTATAAACAATTTAATGCCAATAAATTCAGCATTTTAAATGAAATTGCCCGAAGAAGAACTATAGCCGAAGTGCACAAGGAACACCTGTAATTCAACAAGCCAGTTTTATGACTCCTTTCAATGAGGGGGAACATAGACCACGGGGAACCCTGAGGTGTCTCAGTAACAGGGTGTCAGGAGGAACCTGTTACAGGGCTTGGCTATGATTGGGGGACTTGAGTGAGGCTCTGCAGCACTTGGGTGCAGCACTTGCTCTACTTGGGTGCTGTCCGAAAGCAGAGGCTGTGGTTCAGCCGTTTGCTCTAGGTATTAGCTGCAGATTCAAAGCGTGGTTCGGACAGTCTGACACATCAGTGTTCCCAGGAGCGTTTGTTCTAACCGCCACTGGAAAAAAAACCAAGATTTTCATTAGCAAGGAAATGGTTAAACCAACCATGGCTTATTCACCCACTCAGGTGATCTGCAGCAAAAACCCCTGCACATGCCCTGGATGAATCTCAAATGTTGAGAGTTTATGGAAAAATATATATTATATGACCCATTTAGATATAGTTTTAGAGAACACAGCCTCTCATGACAGAAAACGGATCTGTGGTTGCCTAGAGTCAGTCTCTCTCTCTCTCTCCCCCCACCCCTCCTCTCTCCTTTTTTCTCCTCTCTCTTCCATCTGCAGAGATGGAACCTGGAAGTTTCGTTGAAGTTGAGGCTCAGCCATCAGCCTGCTTTTCCACATCTCTCTTAGGTAAAACAGCATTTACTGCCTCTAGTGCTGGTAATATTCTAACTCGATACTATGTTAACATTTACTATAGTAATTTCATTAGAATTTATAATAAGTTACAGGATAGAGTTCACAGAATACAAGTAGGAATATTTAGAGGGCATTTTTCCATCTCCAACCAACACTGATTTTTTTTTTTTCCCCTGCTTCTCTGCCAGAAATCTTGTTTCCTATACAGTGCAAGCTGTCCAGAAAATTTTGTCTGCTCTACACAGGAAGCACTTCATCACCGGCAGGGTCTGTGAGTGCGGTTTTTACAGACACGATCAGATTGACCAAGCCTTTACTTTGCCGTTCCTTAAATTCAAAAGAGACTTTCCTCTAGTGATGGTCTGAGAAAACTGACCTCATACCCCGATTCAGGTTGTGGACAAAAACCTGAGAATGTTCGGTATTTTCTGATTCATTTTGTGTGGTTTCTACCTCTTCCTTAATTTTGGCATTCATTTCAGCTTTGCAAGAAGAGAACAGAGACACTGATCTCTTGTCTGCTTTTGCGTACAGGTGTCTCCCTTCGTGTTGAAGCTCTTGGGGTTCGATCGTTAGACTTGGGGTTCGCACATTAGACTCACGAGGAGTGTTAAACATGCCCATGGTTGGGGCCCAGTTCCAGAGCCTTAGGCAGTTGTTCCGATCATCGGCCCTGGCGTTTGTAAGCTCTCTCCAGGTGCGCCTTCAGGTAGGCCTGCAGTCACCAGTCTGTAGCCTGTTCGCTGTGGTCGAAGGGCAACAGCATCGCTGCCCCTGATGCTTGACAAGGGTGACAAAGTTTAATTTGAGGAAAGAATCATCTTTTTTTAAAAACTTAATTTGGGGGTTATAGTTTTGCTCCTCACTCTCCACATCCCAACAACCTCTTTCTATCCCCTCTCCTTTCCCCGTTCCCTCCGGACCAGTTATATCCTTCTGCTGAGTTCAAGATCCACTCCTATTATTCTTTGCCTGTGCATTTTTTTTAATACTCATATTTCACAGATGAAGGAAGCCATCTGATTGATACCTGTCTCACTTTTTAGATTTATTTCACTTAACATAATTCCCTTGAAGTCCATCCATTCCTTCCCAGATGCCACCATTTCATTTCTCTCCACAGCTGTATAGTGCGCTGTTGCGTACCCTAATTTCCTTGTCCTTTCATCTGTTGAAAGGTACTTGGGTTGGCTCCAGGACTTAGCAGTTATGGACAGCATGTATGTTATGTATACAGGCATATGTATACACATAGATAGAAATACCTTTCTGTATTAGAGTTTTCATATTTGGTTAAATACCTGATACAGGATTACTGGATTGTACAGATTTTCTATTTTTACTTTCTTAAGAAATCTTCAGGGCCCACCCTGGTGGCGTAGTGGGTTAAGCAACGCACTATGAAGCAAACCACAGCCACTGCAGCACGAGTTCGATACCTGCCGCCGGCCAGGGAGGAGACCCACGTGGCGCGGCAGACCTCTCCTGCCTCGCCCGCTGCTCCCCTCAGCAGTGTGTTTCTGTCATCTGCCTGTTCTGCATCCTGCTCAGTCTGGTGGATTCTCTCACCACCCCCGCACCTCTGGCCTGTACCCCAGTGCTTGTATGCATAAATAAATAAATCTTTAAAAAAAAAAAAAGAAATATTCACACTGTTTTCTACCAACTTACATTCCCACCAATGGTGGATGAGGATTCCTTTTTCACATCACCTTCTCCAACATTTGTTGATTCCATTCTTTTTTATATGGGCCATTCTCACAAGGGTGAGGTGGTATCTCAATGTGGTTTTAATTGCATTTCCCTCATAATAAAGAATGTTGAACACTTTTTCTTATATCTGTAGGCTATCTGAATGTCTTCCTTAATAAAGTGTCTAGTAAGGTCCTTTGCCAGTTTGATTGGGTTGCTTATCGATTGTTGGATTGTGCTGGAACTTTATAAATTTGGGAGATTAGCCCCATGTCAGCTGGTATGAAAACAACCTCCCCCCCACATTCTAACAATTGCCTGTATGTTTTTGTGATTGTTTCTTTGGAGGTACAAAACTGTTAAGTTTGATGTAGTCCATTTGTTTATTTTTGCTTTTGTTTCTCTTGCTTGTTGGGGCTGTACTTCCAAATATATCTTTGTGGTGGATGTGGTGTGCTCCCTACATTTACTTTCAAGTACTTTCCGGTTTTGGTTCTTATATGCAGATCGCAAATCCATTTTGAACTTCTGTGTATGGAGATAAGAATGGGTCTTGTTTCATCTTTTGGCAAGTGCCTAGCCATGTGTCCCACACCATTTATTAAAGAGGCTCTTTTCTCCATTGTGTGACTGTAGCTCCTTTGCCGAAGGTCACTCCATATTTGTGTGGGTTTACTCTGGGCTTTCTGTTCTGTTGCACTGCTCTCAGTTTCTGTTTTGTTCCAGTACCTTACTGTTTCTGTGTAATGTAGTTTGAAGTTAGGAAGTGAGGTACCTCCATTTCCCCTCTTTTCTCTCAGGACTGTTTCGCTACCTGGAGTCTTTTATGCTTCCATACAAGTATAATTGTTCTTTATCCTTGGAAAATGTTAGTATTACATTCTAAATTGCTTTGGGTAATATGGCCATTTTATTAATTTTGCAGTTTTAATTAAATTTATTATGTCATCGTTCACTTTCATACAGCATTTGCCTTCTCCCTTAGATGCAGTGCTCACCGCCATACTGCCATAATCCATCACCACAGCCCCCTGTGCTCTTTCCCCCGTTTTGCCCCCTCCTGCTGTAGGTCCCAGATCTATGATCAGCTTGCACGTTTTGACTTTTTTCTTACTCTGTCTTTGGTTTCTGTATAGTCCACATAGAAGTGAAACCATCTGATATTTAACTTTCCCTTTCGGGCATTTCATCTAGCACAATTCCTTCTGGCTCCATCTATATTGCCCACAAATGGAGTTATCATTGAGTAATATTCCATTGATCACATCTTCCTAGTCCATCTATTTTGGGGTGTTTGGGTTGTTTACATACCTTGGCTCTGGTAAATAATGCTGCAATAAACAGGTTTATTGGTGTTTTTGTATTCTTGGGGTAGATTCTTAAGAGTAGAGTCTCTGGATCACATGGTAGATCCATTTTTAGTGTTCCAAGGACCAGTTTCCACTCCCATCAGAGCATAAGCGGTTTCTAACCACATACTCACCAGCACTTTTGTTTTGTTCTTTTAAAATGAGAGCCATGCTTACAGGTGTGAGGGAGTAGCTCATTATGACATTGATTGACATTGCCCTGATAGTAAGTGCTGTTGAACATTTTTTTCATATGCCCATTGGCAATATAGCCATTTTATCTTTTTAATTATTTTTTTCTTACAATGTTTGCTTGCTTTTGTAGGTGTAGACCCCACAGAATTCCCACTACCAATTCACCCTTGCACCATCGCCAAAGTCCCTTGTGCTCTTCCCATCCCTGCCTTAATCCCAACCCCTCCCTCTTCCCTGAAGAATATCTCTGTTTTATAGTTGTCTATTTTTGTTTTGTTGTGGGGTTTTTACTGTTGTTGGTATTGTAGGAAGAGTGGTCTGGAAATCCAGGCAGGGGCAGACGTGGGCGGACGTGGCCATATGGGCAGTCGGGGCTCCTGAGCCAAAACAAAGGTCTGGAACACGGAGAGCACCCCCTTGTAGACAGGGGTGGAATTGTGGGAAAATAGCAGCCAGAGTAGCGAGAAGACACAGAAGTGATGGGAGAGATAAGGGGTCCTGGGGCAAAGGAGAACCCAGAGGAACCCCGCGCATTGCCTGGTGGCTCATGGATTGATACTGCAGATGTGCAGCATAAAGGTGCCCAGGACCGAGGGAAAGTGTGCGGCTGAGGGAGGCGTGGTGGCTGGCATGGCGCATAAATCTCAGAGACAAAACAAACACTAAAAGGGACCAGGAAGTGAATGAAATGCTGAAAGTGACTGAGGGTGAAGGGGGAACAGAAGGGATCTTGAGAGACAGAGTGCAGAAAGCTGACGATAGGGCGCCGCCTGGTGGCAAACAGGAGATACAGCAAAAGCTCTGAGACCTGAAGGCAGGTGCAACGGGATGGGAAGCCCAGTAAAGACACAGAGGGCAGGACAGGTCCAGAGGTGAGTCAAGTGACAAAAACAGCGGAAAAAGGCAGTGCCGAGGGGGAACAGGAAGAGACAGGGGCAAGCAGAAAGGACAGTGAGAGGGGTGTGGGAGGTGGAGCAGGGAAGTTTGTGTCAGCTGGCAAGAGCGAGATGATGTATGTGTTCTCACGCCTTCATTCCTGACGAATTCAGGCCATCCTTGTTCAGAGAACGTTGGAATTTTGAATATTTATAGTTTAAGTAGAAACATTCTATTTATGGAAATGACCTGTGGAAATGCTTTCAAATAGAGATTTATGTGTAAAAATGTTTACCTGCACGTTCTGTATACTAGCAGATAATTGGGGGAAAAGTAAAAGGAAAACCTCAGAGAATGATAAATTACAGTACACACAAATGAAATGTAGCAAGTAGAGACAATCATCCTGAAGTTTTTAATGACTTGGGGAGTACTTATGTTGCGATATTAAATGAAGAAAAGTAGAATTTCCTCCAGAGAGGGTAAATATTAATGAAATATAATCATTAACCATTATGTATATGTAGAATGAGAACAATATTACTTTGTATGAATTGGTATATTAAACAGCAGTGATAAGTAGGCTCTATCTAGCTGTATCTAAGAATGTAGCTTAATCTTGCCTACATAGTGAAGAGTCAAGATATAAAATAAATGATTTGATGCATTTCAATTTTAAATACCAGGCAGAATTAAAATCATGTCTTAATTGAATACTTGGTGACACATACTTAGGTGATAAATTATGATAAAGAGCAAGGGAAATAATTTTAATGAAAATCATGTTGGTGCTTACTTATGGAAGAAGATAATAATGAGATACCATTTCTATTGCTTGTTTCAGTTAACGGGACTTCATTTTGCAATTCTCAATCTCTATATGTATACTCCTACCTCTATATACAAGTGTAATATTTCACAATAAAAATTTTGGAAAACACTAGAAAGTAAGCTAACTCATAAAACTACTTACCTTTTGGTAAAAGATCATAGTTGACTATTTTTATTGTATTTTTATCTACTTTTTCAATTTTTCCCTAATGTACACAATTCCCTTTCATTATCAGAACCAGTCAATGAAAAAAAAAATCACTGCTGAAATGACCTCCTTGCTCCTCAGCAGGTAAAAAGTAACTGACATAATTTTTTTTAAAGTCCTAAGAATTACGTTGTGGTTATGGCAAAACATTTAAAGATGAAAATATGGGCTTGGGAGCTTCCTGGTGGCACAAGGGGTTAAGTGTCAGTGCTGTCAAGCTATCAGCAGCCACTGCAGCACTAGGTTCATCCCCCCTGAGGGAGCTGACCCACATGGCGCAGCAGACCTCTCTTGCCTCCCCGCTGCTCCCCTCAGCAGTGTGTTTCAGTCAGTCTGCCTGTTCTGCTCCCGCTCTGTCTCTGGTGCCCCCGCATCCCTGGCCTACAGCCCAGCTCTTGGATACATAAGTAAATAAATGTTTAAAAAAGAAACAGTCTGGGCACCCTTCTGGTCCAGCAGTGTGGACAGAGCAGCAGCATCTGCAGTGTTAAGGTCAAGGTCACTGTTTTTTAAAAGTGAGGGTGTTGTAGAGAACGTGTTTGGGTTTTGGACCTGAAACTGTGCTCCTACTAGTTTTTAAATCCAAATATATTTTGCCTGTTTTTGATTTTTAAATTTAGAAATTCTTTCTCATCCAGTTTTATATGGCTTCAGCTGCTCACTGCTGTCCTGAGGCTGAGAAGTCAGCGGGACCAGGTGAAGCCGCGGGGTCCACCAGCAGCAGCCTCAAGCTGCAGCACTGTGCTCCCCACACCGGGACCTGCTGGGACATTGGCGCTGCCCACCAGGCCTGCTTGTCAGGTGAGACCACCTACCCCTCTCCCCGACCTGAACTCCCACCACGGAGGGGCGGGCCAACCACACCAGCTCCTAGAACCCGGGGCGGCTTCCTGTAGTGATCCACGAGGGCCCCGAGGTGCCACAGGGGTTTGCAGGGCTGGCTTCAGCCAAATCTGTAACAAGAAAAGCAAGGACAAGGACAGACTGGGGACACTTGGTGGGGAGGGGAGGAGGGGTTGAGGGAAGATGGGAGCACGAGGGACTGAAGTGATGGGTCACTGGTGAGATCGTGATGGGGAATACATGGGGATTATAATTGATGGCAAGTATATGTAAATTAAAAAAAATTATATTAATAAAAAACAAGAAAAGCAGGGAGAGGAGCAGACTCGCAAGGACCCGAGACTACTGTCTGGCCAAAGGAGGAGGGCGTTAGGGCCAGACAGGCCCACCCAGGCAAGGCCGTGGCTTTTTCCTCCAGTTCCTGGGCCTCAGTTTCTTTACACAAGGGAATGCGTCCCCTCTGTCTAAGAGGCAAGCGGAGGGTTCCAGCTGAGGCGACAGCTCTGAGCACCCTGGGGGCAGCCAGGGACACAGGCAACTTTAGTGGAAGGCCCCAAAGACTGTGACTGGAGCTGCCGCAGGCTCCCCCTTAAGGGACACCTGACAGACACAGACACACACACACACACACACACACACACACACACGGGGCGGTGGAGGTTGGGGAGAGGTGGTCAGGCAGGGCACCCTAGAAAGGTGTTAATCAGAAGATTGGCCCTTGGAAAAGAATCAGTCAGGTCAGTGCTGGAGAGACAAGAGTGTGGGCATGTAGAGAAGCTGGAGCAGGCAACAAGAGCCTCAAACTACATTCTGACGCTTGGACTTTATCCTGAGGGCAGTGGGACCCAATGGCAGGCTTTAAGGCTTTAAATAATGACGTGGCCCCTAGGTCTGCCTTTTGTCAGGCACCGTGAGGCAGGAGTAAAGTCTGCAGACAGCCTCAGTCCCTTTTCATTTCTCTCTCCAGCCAGGCGGAGCTGGGAAGACATGAAATCAACCCACCAAATCGGTAGTAATAGCCCTTGCGCTCTGTTGGCAAAGCCAGACCACAAGTCCGGCGCAGGAGGGACGGTCCGTTGGAAGCGCGAACGAGAGGCCCTGCAGTTTTCAGCGGGTGGTGACCGACCGTCAAGGCTTGTGGCTTTTACTGACATGTGTGACCGGAAAGACAGGACCACGATATTACCAATTTCACATTTCAGTAAAATTTCAAATTTTCTGACTTAATTCCTATAATTACTTACTTTTAAACCATACTGACACTATACTGGAATTCAAAAGCCTTATAATAACTTGTCAGCTATTAAATGATAAAACACCTTTTACCATCAATATCGTCTTTCTTCATCTTCTGTAAACAGACCTAGTGTGTCCTTTTAGAAAAATAACACCTGTTCTGTTCTTTAATTCTGTTTATGAATGTTGTACAACTGGAAAAAAAGTAGCACATCTAGATGGGACTCACTGTTTATATGCAATTTATCTTCATTTAAATTCTGGGATAAAATATTTTGTTCCCAGATCAAAATGATAAAACTACTTGTATGGGTTTATAATTTCGTAATGACCCATATGTGAGATGATTTTTAGATGCTTTTACAACACAGATTTTCTCACATCAAAATAAAAGCTACCACATATTAAGCCTCACTTACCTGTGCACCACCAGGCCAGCCTGAGCTCCAGCAACTCCAGCATCAGGGTCTCTGCTGGCCTGAAATAGAAAATATGTCACAGTGTTGAATTACATGAGTGTTTCATGCAAATGGAGAAATGGCTCCATCTGAAGATACATGAAGCTTTCTTTTAAAGATTATAATTCTACAAGGTTTGACTGTATCACACAGCACTCTGCAAAACTAAACTGACCCTTTTGGTTTGATATTCAAATATAATGAATGCTACATACATATATGCTCACACCCACACCCCCATATATAGATATCCCCCCTATACACCCAACCCACCCCCCCTCCACACACACACAGTTGGCTGTTAAGAGCTTATGTCAGATGTTCTGAAGCACAACCAAACTCATGCAGCACACAGCCAGATTCAAGCAAGTATCAGAAATGATTAAAAGAATTTAAAGTGACCTTGCTTAGCCATATTCATACCAATGTGACCTCAGTTTTTTTTTAATCAAACTGTAATTCATCTCCACCCAATACCTGAAGGAGAATCACCAAGGTCCTCTGGTTTACCCTGAAGTAGCTCCCACATCGTCTTCCAGACTTGAGCTGTATTCTGCAGCAGAATAATGTCGAACTTATTTACAGCTTCTTTTAAACTAGAAAGAAGCATATCCTCCCTCATTAAGCAAATAGAAACATGAAGTAAGAAACATGTAAATGGTCTTACTCTGTCTCTGAGTGCCCTAAGAGACTAAAGGCAGATAAATGCTTTCAGTGAGTCGTGAGCTAGACAGAACACATTATCATTTGTAAATGACAAAGTCTTGATTTAGAGGAAACAAATGCTTCTGGAGCCTCTAATTTGTTCGTGGGAGGTCCTGTGATGGGAAAATGGGAACAAGTTAAGAAGAACACAGAATGAGGCAAATCATGTGAGTCTCTGACACACAGACATATGGGACCATACACTTATAGTGAGTACACAGTTTTCTTATCAACAAAATCATGTTATTTTAATTTATGAAACTGATAATTCTGTTTGTGAATGACACTGTGCCTGTATTTCTCAAACATACTGGGGCGTGCACACAGTGATATCAATTAAACAGTGATTGCTGCTGAGCCACTTATTTCTTTAATAGTTTTTGTTTCTCTTAACATTCATGCTGAGATAAATAACTTTTCTGAAGGATCAAGTGTGTAAAATGCTTATATTATATAACGTATTGGATAGTGAAAAGACTGAGGCCTGATAATTTCCACTTGCCAGTATCTCCAGGGCCTCCCTGGTGGCTCAGGGGTTAAAGTCTCAGGGCTAGCAAGCTATCTATCACCAGTATCACCAGACACCGCTGCATGAGTTTGATTCCTACACCCCAGTTCCTGTATGCGTAAATTTTTAAAAAAAGCCATTATCTCCAAAGGTAAGCACTTTCATTTTACAAATCAAAGAAACAGAATCTAGAGAAATTTTTCATATTAAATGAGAGGGTTTATAGTCATCACTCAGTAAATTTCTATCCATCACCCTTATTAAAGATAACTGAAAAATCATTGATTTTGTAGTGGAGGACACTGAGCCAAGTGAATGACGCTAACGTAAATGTAATGAGACAAGCAGATACCCGGTGCCTGATAAACACAAAGACAATTACTCAGGAAATTATTAGCAAAACTGAGTAAATCTTAGTCCAAATATAAGCATGAAAAGACATCAGTATTATACAAATTTCACTTGTAACTATACATGTAAATAGTAAGCCTTTAGTGGGCTACCTCGCATCTCTGTTCTGTTTGCTGTCTCAGAGTTTTCTAAGTTCTCTGGGCATTAATGCATCCTGCTTAAGGGGGCGTCTCTATCCTGCTGCAGTGAATGGATGTTGCATCTTAGGAAACCTAAAGCTCCAGTCTCCCCTTCTCTTACCGAGCACCGCCCATCCCAACAGGATTCTCAGATAGCAATGCCTTCCCTCTATCAAACATTCTAGCACAAAGGGAATAGTTTCAACAAGTGAACTCATTGATTCATGGTGAAAATTTCTCATGCCATGTAGAAATTCTGGAATCAGAGAATGGACTGAGCCCTGGGACACAAGGAAAAGTATTTTGAAGAGCTGACTTTTGATTTTCACAAGGCAGGAAAACTGTTGACACAACTGGGACAAGAGGAAAAAGGGACAGGAGACTCCAGATTGTTATAATTGTGGTGTTATGTGTTATGATTGAATCAGGTGGCAGCCCTGCCTGAAAAGGAAGGAGAAATATCATCGCCAGGACACTGGCTATGTTTTTTCAGCTATGCAGAGTTTCTTTCAAATTGTAAATAATATGGGAACCAGTAAAGTTTCCATATTACAGAAAAAAAAAAGCATAGAAGATACCTGGCTGTGGAAGGAAGGATGGAGAGAGAGAACTGCTTGGGGGACTGTGGATAGGGGTTGGGATGAAGGAAAATAAGAGACAGCGTGAATGTCCAGTGGTTCACAATAAGTAAAAATGCACAATGGCTTGAGAGCAAATTAACAATTCCAGTTCAGTGAGAATTTTTCTACAAGGGAATTATAAATTTAGCACATACAGGGGTCACACAGATTTCATTATTTTATGCAGTGTTTGGGAAATCACTTAGGAAATGGGGTGGACCTTACAACTGGTGAAAAGTGGCTAAGAAGTCATCATTAAAAAGAACACTAGATGGACCAGCCTCCCTGAAAGCTCGGGTTAAAGTCTCAGCGCTATCAGGCTACCACCAGTCAGGCCAGATTTCCATCCCCGTCCAGGGAGCTGACCCACATGGCGCAGCAGTGCTTGCCTGTCTTATCTGTCTCACTGGCTCCTCAGCAGTATATTTCAGTAGATCTACCTGTTCTACTTACTCTATGTCTGGTGAATCCTCTCAACCCCTCCCCAAATCTCTGGCCTACACCCCAGTTCTTGTATGCATAGATAAATAATGGATCTTAAAAAAAAAGAAAATAGATGGAGCCTTAGCTCTTAACAGGGTCACCACTAGGATTCCTTAATATCTTCATTGCTAATCTGCATTAAAGGTGGACATCCATTCAGCATAAGGATGGATGGTACCTGGCTGTGAGTGGCAGGGCCAAGAAAGAACTATCTGGAGAGGGTAGAAACAACATAACTTGAGGTAGGTCAGGAAAGCAACTTGCTGAACACAAAAATTAAGGCAGGTAAATGAAAGACAGATGACTGAAACTCACGGGCAAGTTAGGAAGGGAAAGAAAAGGTGACACACTGACTTGGGCTGCTAGGCCATAACCCAGCCTCAGGAGAGAAATAGGCCCAGTTAGTTAGAGCACAAGGCAAGACCCTATCAACAGAAGACCCGGGTCCACTTATCCTGCTCTCAACAAAATCAGGTAGCCCTGCCCTTCTTTTCCCATCCTGCAGATACCTGTTCTGGTTGTAGAAAGTCCCAACTCCATGGTTGTCATGGGTATTTGTGCTAGTACAGCCCTGTGACCTGGCTTCCTCATGATATAAAAAGTGAGCAGGGAATGTGAGAGGACTAGGCAGGTGAGGCACAAGTACGGGTAAGGCTGGTGAGAAATGAGACTTTTGTGAGGCTGACTCCCCTCTCACTGCCATGTGAGGCTGTCAGAGCAGGAAACAGCTCTGCTTTGTTGTGCTCTTTCTCACCCTCAGAAACCTCTGGGAAATCCCTTGAAAATGGCCAACAATGCAGTTACACCCATAGAGGAAAGACTAATGGTCACCTGGATCACAAGAGAGCTTTTGTAAAGTAGAGCTCTTTCCTGAAAGGAAGGGGAAAAGAATGGTAAAGAAAAACAACAACAACAACAAACATTATTGAAGAGTGGAGCTGAATGAAGGGGATGGAAATTTAAAAGGTCAAGGAACCAGAACTTTCTGACAGAACCTCTGTCTGTCTAACATACTGGTCAAGGGTAAGAGGAAGAAGACTGGCTATCTGGGATGCTGAAAGCAGACCTGAGAAAATCCAAAGCAAACCCCACAGGACTTCCACTGATTGTAGGGAAGGGGATGAGCCCTTCACTGCTCAAGGGAGTCTCTCTCAAGTTCTCACAGGTCCCAGCTACAGGGCTGAAGGCAGAAGTCCAGGAAATGCAGGGACAGGTGCTCCTGAATCACCAGATCCAAAGAAAGCAGTGCTTGACGCCATCACTGTCTAGAGCCATCTTCTCCATTGTCTCGACTGTCTGGTGGAGGCTAAGAGTAAAAAATGTGAAAGGAGGAATCACAAGACTAGAAATAGGTTCACACAAGGCCAGGAGCTGGAGGCAGGGGTAGAAATGACTAGCATAGGCATTAAGCTATACAGAAAAGGAAAGGATCCAGAGGCGTAGACTGAAGTGTAAACCAGCAGGGTAATGAAAGTTGAGGAGCTCTGTAGAAATGTTAGGTTCTTTCAATCCACCCTAGCCAAATCGAGTGATTCCTTAGTTGCCAGCTGATAGCCAGCTTCAAGCTGCTGTAAATCCCAAAGCCATCCACTTAGTCAAACCAATTACAGAGATTTCTTAAGGCACCAACTGACAAGTGTTAATCTATACATTTTGAAGCCCAGGCAGGAGGAGGGGATGTGGAGACTGAGAATCATTAGAGAATCTCTGGACCTTTCAAGTTCCACCTAGTTAACCAAGTTAAATCCACAAAGGAAGGAGCTCCTCTCAAAGAAGACTGTATCCGTCACTCTGCACCGGCGGGCCCGCAGCTCCCCCGCCTGCCTGTGACTATGCGGGTGTTTCTCTCACCAACCCTCTCCCTCTGCAAAGCACAGGGCAGCTCTCCACGCAAGACCGCCTGCCTGTGACTCTGCAGGTCTGACAAACCTGTTCCTTCCTGGGACGGCGCTTTCTGTGCTTGTGCCCGTGTGGGCATCCTTTAGTTCCCTTGCCTTCATTTTAAACCAGCTGCAGTGCCAGCAAGTCACAGAGCAGGTTCTCAATGATTCCGGCAAAGGAGGGGTCCTGGGGCCCTTGGTGGCTTTTTCCAGCTTTTAGTCAACCAGGTACACAGCAGGGGCTGGGGGGAGTGCCAGGATTCCAGGAGGCTTGCAGGCCTCCTAGACCCCCTAGTGAATCTCACTCTCTTTGGCCTCTGTTTTCTCTGCTTCTATATCTCTCTCTCACTCTCTGCTGGCGTCCTCGTGATGCCACCCTTATAGGCTTCATGTCTCAGCCCAGGTGCACCTACCTGCGCATGCCCACTCCCTACTTGAGGGGCCCACCATCAGGCACGCGTGCAGGACTGCAGGTGTTCATCAGTGGTGGTGGGAGGGCGGAAAAACCTGATCACTTTTCACTGACTCTACACCTGCCCTTTTATTTCTTTTGAAAATATTTATTTATTTATTTATGCATACAAGAACTGGGGTACAGGCTGGAAGCGTGGGGGATTGAGAGGCTTCATCAGCAACAGAGTGGGGAACAGAACAGGCAGATCTACTGAAGTACACTGCTGAGGAGAGCAGCGGGGAGGCAGGAGAGGTCTGCCGCACCCTGTGGGTCCCCTCCCGGCCAGGGATCGAACTCGTGGTGCAGTGGCTGAGAAAACTTCATAGTGCAGTGCTTAACCCCTTGTGCCACCACAGAGGCTCTAAACCTGCCCTTTTAAATATGACTGCCTCTGCCTTGTGGGGAAACTCGCCGCGTGCCACTGAAAGGGGAGCACTGATGAAACTTTTCTCAGATATAACCCAAGGACCGCACTGTGAACCCAAAACCTCTACAAACTGACATGACACCTAAATACACTTTAAATGTAATCACTCAGTCTTCTAATGACACTTTCTGGTAGGTGTGAGAAGGAAGTTCCTCCGTGAGTGAGGCTTAATCCGCGAGGTGTGGCAGGTCCTTGACCTTGTGCAGCCAATCCAAGCAGTAAGCCTCACACAAAAGTCTCACCTGGCAGCAGTCCTGCGCACCTGCGCCTATGCAGGTGCTCCTTTGCGCCAACTCCCTGTCCCTCCGCGGGCAGCAGCCTCCTGCCTGCCTGTGACCTCTACCACCTGGGGCTTCTCTTCACTGACCTCCCCCAGCAGAGGCAGCTCTCCTCAGGGCCACCTGCCTGCCGCCATGCAGGACTCCTCTTAGCAAATGGGCAGCCCTCTCTGCCCGTGTGTGCCTATGCAAGCGCCCTTTATTCTCTCCCCTTTATAATAAACCTGCGCTTTTCATATAAAACACAAGGGTCGCCTGGTGACTCTGACCACTGAGTTATGCTTCATTCAGCTGAACCAGAAAGTCTACCATGTTAGGGGAGGTACTGTTAGGGGGAAAGGATGTCCCGAATGAACTATACAAAAAGGTTGATGGACTCCAACCCCCACTCCAGACCAACAATATCCAAGAATGACAAATCCTATAATATCATCATCGAAGATTGGATCACTGGGTCCTGAGGGTGGAATTAAGCAGCCAGGCTGGGTATAAAACCCATGTGGGCCTTGGGGGCTCTCTTGGTTTGGAGCCAGCTCTCAGCATGCTGTTGGGTTCCAGCTTGGAGGAACGGGAAGGGCACACTTATGGATTTCTCTCTCTCTCTTCTCCCTGAGTTATTCGTTTCTTTATGTCCCCTGCTTTTGTAACTAAAGCCTTTATTAACCTTTGTCGTGTGTGCCTGCAGTTAGAGCTTATTATAAGTGCCTTTCAAGCGCGCAGGTGAGGACCCAGCCAGGCAAACCCATTTTATATCAGGGTTGCCCTGATATAACAGTACCATGTTCCCAGTCCTCACCTCGTGAGGGGTGCAGCTGAGTGGCCAGGTGAAGCTACATCACACAGAAGGCAGGTGGGCTCAAGAGAGATAATGGAGAAGGGGGGTGTCTTACCTCTTGGCTTTGGACTTGCACCACCACTTGGGGGACTTGAAGAAGTAGAGGACAGACCTGGGGAGACATTTGAAAGAGACATGTGGTGAGGCACAGGTGTGGTTGAGGATGGCAGCCATTATCCTGATTTGTAGTTTGACTTTGTTCCTTTCATCCCAGACTTGCCTGAACTCTTGCTTCCTGTGACTCCCCACCAATAGGTATCTTAGACTGTGGCGAGCTTTTGGGCTTCAGCAGACTTGATTTGGATCAGCCGTGTTTGGCTGGACATTTACTCACGAAGGGATGCATGAACTGGGTTATTTTGTTGGGCAACCGTGATACTTTTCTTCTCTATCGATGCACACGAATTCTGTTGAAGTGCTTTTGCACTAACAGTATGGTTTGTCTGTGCACACAGATGGCAAGACCCTTTTAGAGATTGCAAACTTGGGGAACCCAGGGTGCCCCTGGGTCTGTGTCTGGACACACACTCTGTACTCAGCCCAGAAACCAACTCTGCTTACCAAAACTGTGAGACTATCTCATAAACATGGCAGGGTAGGGATTACTCCTGAACAAATGAGATTTATGAAAGAAAAACGTGAAAGTTAACTTCTGAAAAAAAAAAAAAACAAAAAAAACAACCCTGCATTTTTTGAAAGTTCTCCTTGACAAATTTCAAATTTCAAGGTTCCCCATTATGCTGAGTTTTGGGTATCAGTAGCCTCCTATGGGAAAGTTAGCTAGTTGTCTAAGCTAGCTGTCTACGTGGCTAAGACTTCAAAAGATATGCAAGTCCTAACTGTGTAAGTGGGGTCCATGAGTCAGCTGCTCTTTCAATATACGACAATGGGGACATGAAGATAAAAGAACCAGGGGTCACGGCCTGTGGGGTGAGGTTAATGCCGGAAAAGAAAACAGGTAGTGGTGAGAGGAGATGAGCGGGAGTGAAGTGTGAAGTTGAGGTACATGAAAGATGGAGGGGCCAGATATGGACGGGTTTTCTGTGAAGTGTAGAGAGGTATGCTAAATATACCACTCACACTTTGGGTGATTATACTTAGAAGGATACATCACAAGAAGGATACTGAGAATTCTTTGTAGCCTCCAGGGAAGCTAAATACTTCCTGAGTACCCTTTCTTCAGAAGCCATATACTCATTTACTGTTTATTCATAGTGTCAATTCATTCTGATTTGTGATAATTACCTGGGAAATCATTCAGAGAATGGGAGCTAGTTTCATTACCAATGTTTTTATTATAATCAACTAAAAAGATAACTATCCACCTGAGTGTCTAGGTATATAATCCCAAAATGTGGCATATATGCAATGCAAGGAAGGAAATACACGTACAAGGAAGGAAATTCTGATACAGGCTAAAACTTCTAGGAAGTTTAGAGTCATCGTGCTAAGTGAAATAAATTAACATACACAAAAGGACAAATGCAAAGAAATCCCACTTATACCAGAATCCAGAGTTGTCAAATTCAGAAACAAAATGTAGAAAGCTAGTCACTGGGAAGTGAGGGGAGGGGGGATGGAGAGTTAGTGCTAACGATGGAGGACAAAGATTAGAGAAGGAGACACTACAAGGTCAAGAACCTGTACCACATAAGGAGGCAGGGGTAGGTGGGATTAGCATAAACCATCAACCCAGGTATGGAAATTAAGGCCCTTAGGGGTCAATGCCCAGATCAAGAAGTGCAACACCCAGACAGGGATCAGACTGCTGTAGGGGGTGTCAGGTGCACAGACGTGAAGGTGCAGATAGGAGATTAATTAATAAACCATCCTCCCAAGAGATGAGCCCCTCCCTACCAAAAGATGATAAAAACCTAATGCTGACCCCACAAGGGGGCAGCCATCCTTCTGCCCACCTGTGACTATGCAGGTGCTTCTCTTCATCTCTCTCCCTGCAGGGCAGCAGCCTCCTGCCTGCCAACGACCTGTACCCTGCTGGGGCTTTTCTTCACTGACCTCCCTCAGTGATGGCAGCTCTCCTCAAGGCCACCTGCCTGTCATGAAGCAGGCCTCTCTCAGCAAGCCTGTCCCTTTTCAGGCAGCACTTCCTGCCCGTCTGTGTCAATGCAAGTGTCCTTTAGCGTCCCTTTCTCTTCTAAACCTGCTCTTTAACATAACTAATGTCTCTGCCTCATGGAGAAACTCACCTTGGAACTCACTGTGTGCTACTGAATGGGGAGCTCTGGTAAAACCTTTCCCAGACTGAACCGAAGAACCTTGCTCTCCAAACCCACAGACTCCAAAAACCACATCATAAACACTATCCAGCCATATGGGAAGACAAAGCATTACCATTTACAACAAAAATGGAAGGAACTTGAGGGACTCATTTCTAGTAAAACAAGTCAGAATGACAAAGACAAACATTGGATGTATACATAGCAGATGAGAAAAGTAAGCAAAATACTTGTTAAAACTACTGATTGCTAAAAGTCAAGTGAGGTGTCCAAGGTTAAGAAGGAAGGGAAGAGAAAAAGGGTCAAAGGAGAAAATGTCAAATACTCATAGGTATTATGAAGAAAAGTTCTGGAAATTAGATTAAGATTACAGAGGTGCTATTCTATAGCATTCAGGTCTCTCAAATGAGACCTAGTGAGGTCTCTCTGAGGAGGTAGTGACGCAGTGGGTACTTCAGACATAGAGAACAGGAAGTGCAGAAGCCCTGACGTTGAAATGTGTCTTATTCTTTAGCAATATCAATACAGCAAGTGGAGAACAAAATACAGACATTAAACCTGAACTACTGGTCTGTCTTTATCATGGTTATATTATAATCCACCATAAAAATGTTTTCTTTTTTCTGCCTTAGTTTAATAACACAAAGAATCAGCTCTAAGAATGAAAAAAACAAAATTTTAAGCAACCATGCAAACAGGCTATGGCATGGTTAAAAACAAAAAAGCGCACGGACGTTCTTAGGTTTCTAAGTGAAAGAGGCAAACAGAAAGGAGCACCCGGACTGTAGGTGTGTGCACATTACATCCATCAAGGTTGTGAGCACGAGGAACAGTCTAAGAAAGGCAGAGCACATGGAACAGGATTTTTCACTCAAATGGGTCTGTGGATTAAATAATAACATGAAAACTGAAAGGTCACACAGGCCCCTCACCCAGGCCCCCAGGGCAGCAGTTCAGAGAAGCCAGCAGTAACCAAGATAAGATGGCTCTCGATGTGGAACAGGATGACATGAGACTCACATAGCTCAATCCCAGTGGACTGCAGCCCGGAAACCTGAATGCAACCTGGGGGTTTTCGATATGGATCACCACCAATGGAAACTTCTTGCCACAACCTTCCCACCAGAAGAAACTCAAAAATTTTCCACTCCAAAGTACCCCACCTATAAAAACCCCACAGCCTGAAACCTGGGTGCAACTTCCCGGACCCCCTCTCTGGGGATCAGAGACCCTCTCCTGGGAGTGCAATAAAGGTTCCTGCTGGTCAGAAACATGGCCTGGCTCTTTCTTTCTCTCTCCCTCTCTCTCAAGTCCAACCGCGCCAAAACCTTTCAGAAACCAAGAGGACTTATTTACTTATTGGGAGCTACATGGTGGATCCCTGGAATATTTTGGTTAAATACACAATGGAATAATGTGATAAAAACACAATGAGATATAACATTGCATAAAGCAATGTTGCTGGGAATCTCCGTATAGAAATAAAGAGCATTTGTACTACTATTAAAGTTTTCTGTGAATTTGAAGTAACTGGAAAGCAAATTACTTTTAAATGCCTCTAGAGAAAAACAGAGAAGACATTGCCATCCCTTATGGCGTACCAGCCCCGACCATATCCTTTCCATTCAAAGTTGTGGAGCTAAGGGCCTTTTAGGAGTCACATGTTATTAATGGTCTATTAAGACACTATGTAGGGGGTGTTATCAATGGCCCAGATGTATTAGAAATATTAGGATTTTTTAATCCCAAGACCACCAAAAAAATAAAAATACTGTTAGAAAAGATGAATTCAGTAGTTATAGAACACAAAATCAATACACAAATCTCAGAAAAAAACAATTAAGTGGAAAGATAGTCTTTGCTTGTGACTGAAATAATTAGTATCATTGAAATGTGCAGACTTCCCAAAGAAACTACAGCGTCATTGCAATCCCGATCAAAGTTCCAAAGGCATTTTTCACAGAAACAGAACTAAACACCCTGCAATGTGTGTGGGTGCACCAAGGACCAGCAAGAGCCAAAACACTTTTGAGACTGAAGCTGGAGGCAGCTTGCCCCCTGGCTTCCACCTGTTAACTGGTAACAAACTGTCCACTAAAGTCAGAGAGCTCATTAAAAATCAAGAGCGGCTCTGAACCCAGGACAGGAGTTTGCACTTACAGACTGCATGGATGTGGACAGAACAGCGAGTCGCTGGCGCCAGCAGCGCAATTATTCTGGGCAGGTGCAGCTTGCCCGCCCTAGCCCCAGGCTGGTGCCCATTAATCTCTCCCTTTCTGAAGAAGGCCCTGGGGAGACCCAGGCTGGACCCCATTGTTAATTCTGCCGGTTCTGCCTCCAGGCCACAGCGGGGTGCAGAGACCCGCCTCACCCCCAGGGGCAGTTTGCCCGCAGAGTGCGGGGTGGAGCTGCTCAGACCGGGGTCTGGGAGGTGCTTCGCTCTCCTGCCCGCTAGGCCGGCCGGGACGGGGACGCGAGCCCCACAGGCCCGCACAGAGGCCCCCAGAGCCCTGTCACGAACGCGCGGTGACAGGGGCCGGACCGCCGCGCCGGGACACGGAGCCCCGACACCCGGCCCGGGGCGCCACGGACGCGCGCAGGGCGAACGGCACAGGACGCGCTGCAGGCAGCTCGGGGATGCCACGGGAGCCGCTCGCGAGTGAGCACGGACCCCTGTGCCTGCCAGGCCCAGGGAGCCCCCAAAGGTCCAAGCAGCCCCCGAAGCCCCCGTTTTCCTCATCCAGCCCTTCCCGCAGTGGGTCGCCCGGCTGCACACCCTCTGCAGTCAGCGGCCCTCAGCAGACGCTGCTGACCGCCCCCTCGCGTCGGGCTCACCTTGTCCTCTCTGGGCAACGAGGTCCCCACATCTGACGTGCAGATGCCGCCTGGGCACAGCGTCCGAAAGAGACCATCGGGCCAGCAGCCCCCTCACCCCAAGTACCTGGAAACCCGCTCCCGCGCGGCAGCGAGGCGGCTGGGCAGAGCGCGCATGCGCAGTCAGAGGGCCAGGCACAGGTGCTGCTCCAGGTGAGGGTGGGCGGGGCAGGACACACCTGGAACCTGCTCGTGGTGGCCACGCCCACCCAGCCCTCCTGCTACAAGACCTTTTGGAAATTCAAACTGAAATGGACGCAAATATCCATGTCTTCTCCAAAAATGGTGTCAAGGGGAAAGTCCAGGAAGCCACTAAAACAGCACGTGCGTCTATTTGCATTTAAACGTTTGCTCAGGATTATTTAATAGGAGCACAGAGGACTCAACAAACCAACCCCTCCCCCATTAATGAAAGATAAGTTGTGGGGATTTTCTCTTCTGGACTTGCCCCTCACCCATCCCAACTTTTCCCGAGTTACCCATCCTCGCCACTGGACTTAGAGAGCTGCTGTTTTTCTGTGCTTAGTAGCTTTGGGCTCTTTCTCCCCACTCCCACCCCCACCTCCAATCATTCTTCTGCCTTTCATGTAAGAGCCACCCTCTAATTGCTGCATTTCAGCAGCAATATATTTAACTGCAATTTGTTTAAACATTCCAGGGTTTTCATCTACATCGTTTATTATGTGTTACTAAAAAGAAAGTGCTGGTGATCTTTTTTACATATTTTACACTTTTTTATCTGCATCGTAAAGCATTTCCTTAGGTCATTTCCTAAAAATATAAATACTATAGCAAGCAGTTAAATGTTCTAAATTCACAGTTCTGCAGAACAGCTACTCATTTATTATTTTCTCAGAAATGTGTCAAGGTACATATTTCACCTCACTCTTGCCAACATGTCAGTCTTTTATCAATCTTCTTCAAAGGTTCGATGCGAACTTTGCACCAAGACTGTAGGGTCTGTGAAAAGTGATCAGGCTTTTCTGCCCTCTGCCAATGGTGTTGATGATGGACACCTGCGGTCCTGCATGCATGCCTGATGTAGGGTGTCGACATGGGCAAGTGGGTGCACCTGATCTGAGACACAAGCATAGAAGGGCGGTGTCACGAGGATGCCAGGAGAGTGCGTAAGCAGAAGGAAAGAGAAAGGCAGGTGCTACTACCAATACCCGAGGGACAGAGAATTTCATTAGGGATGTAACACAATCAATTGCCAAGTTTCCAGGAGTGAATTTGGAGCTACTTAATAATCCTAAAGAGGACTTGATGTCAAATATATATAAATAAAGGAGAAAAAAAAATAAAAACAAATGATGATGCCATGGGGGGAAAATAATCCTAAATAGGAATATGATTCAGTGGTCACAGTTTAATTCTGCTTACTCCTAAATTTCTTGTTCTAAAATTCTATCAGAATTATAATTGACAGTTTTAAAAAATGTATAGGATCAAAAAATATATAGGGCCACTGGCCTATAAAATGTTAAGGCTACAGCAATAAATAAACTAGTGAACATCACCATCATCCCTCATCACACATGCAAGTATTTTTTTCTTGATAGAACTTTTAAGATCTCTTAGCAACTTTCAAATGTACAACACAGTATAATTAACTGTAGTCTACATCCCCAGGACTGAATTATTTTGTAATTGGAAACTTGTACCTCTTAACTCCTTTCACCCATTTTGCTCAGCTCATTTATATACATATAAAAAGTTAGATCACATAGTAGTTGTCTTTCTCTGGATCATTTTGTAACAGGATGGTCCCCAGAAAAGGGGAAAGTTCCAGAATCCCAGTTCCATCCTAAGTGGGTGGAGCTGAGCAGAGAATGAAGCTTCTGAAGAGAGGAGGACAAAAGGAAGGGAGGAAGAAGGAAGCAGGATGGAGAGCAGCAAGGAGACCTGGAGGAGGCACGTGGAACAGAGGGACATGTGAAGAAACTGCGCTTGCTTTTTGGTCTTGGACTGGTTGGAACAGATGTGGGTGAGAGACCCGTGGGGAGGTTCACAATGGCAGTCTTCATCTTGATTTTTATTTTGCTTTTTTCCTCCCGGATTTGTCTGACTCTTTCTAACCCTTTTCTATGGGTCTCTACTGAAAGGTCCTTTAGACTTGTGGCAGGCTTTTGGGCCTTGCTTTGGGCCAATCCTATTTGGCTGGACTTTTATCCTCAAGGATATGGGTCACTTTGGATGCTTAACTTAGTAGCTATGTCTTTTGTCCTTTCTGTATTGTACCCTAGTTGTATTAAAGTTCCTTTCCATTAAAGGTCTTATATGTTTGTCTTAATGTGGCAGATTGCAGAACCCATTCAGAGAAGGCAGGTTTGGGGGTTCTGGGGTGCTCCTCTCTCTGCCCTGTAACAATTTCACTTAGCATATTGTCTTCAAAGTCACATATGGCAAGATTTCCTTCTTTTTATGGTTGAATAATCTCCCTTTACATATAAATATGCCATATTTTCTTTATTCACCCATTTGTGGGCACTGAAATGTCTTCAGTGACTTGTTTATTGTGAACCATGCTGTAATGAACATGGGCTGCATCTGTCACTGAGTTAATATTTCCAATTCCTTCACATAAAATGCCTGCAAGTGGGATTGCTGGATCATCTGCTGTTTTGTTTTGTTTTAATTTTGTCAGCAGTCTCTATATTGTTTTGCATAATAGCTGCACCAATTTATGCCCAAAACAGTGGGTAAGGATTCCCTTTTCTCCTTGCCAAACTTACTATTTCTTGTCTTTTTGATAATGACATCCACTAGGAGTGAGGTGACAGCTCACTGTAGTTTGATTTGCATTTCACTGACATTAGGGATGCTGAGTATCTGTGGCCAGCAGGGCCTGGAACAGGTTCTCAGTGATTCTGGCAGATGGGTCAAGGAGGAGTCCTGGAGCCCTCAGTGGCTTTTTCAGGGTTTTATTACATCATTATATCAGAGGTGACCAGGTATACAGCAAGCAGGGGTGCTGGGGCTGGAGGGGGGCGGGTAGAACAGGAGGCTGGAGGTCTCCTAGCCCTGGGCGAATCTTCACTCTCTGGGTTGCTTCTGTTGCCTTTTCTGCCTTTCTCTCTGCTTACTCTCTTCTCTCTTTCTTCGTGTTTGCTCTCTGCTTTTCACTCTGCTGGCATCCTTGTGACACTGCCCTTATATGCCCAGTGTCTCAGTCTAGGTGTGCCCACTTGCACCCACACCCTACTTGGGGGTTCCCGCCATTAGGCATGTGGACCACAGATGTCCATCATTACACCAGTGGAGGGCAGAAAACCTGGTAACTTTTCCATTTGCCCTACGACATCCTTCTAGGTACCTTTGACATCTGTGTATCTTCTTTCGGTAATATCCTCACAGTTCTGATCCAGCATCTTCAAGTACTGGGAAGCTATCAGAGGCAAGCACCATGTATAGATTTCCCAAATCCATAACCTTTGAAAGTTTAAGCTTGAATAGCTTCAGGATATGGCAGCTGACTTCCCCAGACCATGTTTCAGGAGATGAAAGCAAAAGTGCAGTGTCTTTTAAGTCTCATAAATAAAACAAGAAAAGTGAATGTGGAGCCACCCCAGTCCTGGGTAACAAAAACAAGCAGAGTGGAACACGCTAGAGGGGTGGGTCCTGGGCACGTGTAGGTGTCCATGTGTGTTGGAGCATGTACAGTTTTCTCCAGTCACCAGGCATATAGGGACATGTGGTCAGGTCCATGGACCAGCATATTGGGAAGTGCAGACATATGAACAGGCCAGAAGAAATGAAATCACATGACAAACCAGGTCAGGACTGAATTTCCACTGCTTGACCAACTTTCCACCAATCAGAACTGCACTGATTGCAAACCTCATTTGCATACAGTAGACCTAGGCTTGCCCACCTTGCTTATATATGTAGCTCCCTGCAGAGCTCATGACCACTTAGCTCAGGCATTTCTGGAGTTTGTGTTCACACTGCAGCCTCAAAGCCCCAAAGAAATTTGCTATAATACTCAACTGCAAAACCAGAACTACAACACTACTGCTATGACACAGGAACTATACCACTTGCTGTGACAGGAGAGCTATGAACCTATTGCTGTAATTCAATCAGAACTGGGTATCATGGCGGACTCATCCAACCTTAGTGTTTGCACACCTTGGCTTTCATTGTATCCCACTGGTCATGTAGACCAGTCCTGATACAAAGTGAGAGATTACACAAGAGCATAAATAAGGAGTACGTGTTGGTGGGGTCTTCCTGAAGTTTGGTACCATCCTCCTCTCAGATCTTGTAAGTAGCTCATCAAATTCAGGTCTCAGTCTAAATGTGATCTCTGTGAAAAGATCTCTTAACCTATCTAAAATTATTTCCTGTGCCCTAGGACCTTCTATCACCTAATGTTATTTCCCTGTGATCTTACATTACTTTTCTGGAATACCTGATGTGGTAATACTCACTGAAGTATTCTATTTTTTTTATAATCAAGGTCCAAATTTCATAATGAAGAGGATTTGTCTAGTCTACAGAGCAGGCCAATCATGCAGCACAGAACTGGCACCTAATTGGCCTCAAGAAATTAAAATATTTATTCTTATTTATTTATGCATACAAGAACTTGGGTGTACAAAGATGGGGGGTGGGGTGGTGAGAGGATTCACCCAGAGTGGGAAGCAGAATAGGCAAATCTACGGAAACACACTGCTGAAGGGAACAGTGGATGAGACAGGAGAGGTCTGTTGTGCCATGTGGGTCAGCTCCCTGCCTGGGGATTGAACTCGCGCTGCAGTAGCTGAAGATAGCTTGATAGCACTGAGACCTTAAACGCCTGTGCTACCAGGGAGGCTTCAAGCTTTTCGTTTTAAACCTTCCACATATCCTTTTTTTTTTCAGCCTTCTCTTCAGGTTGTTGATGCAATGGAAGCAAATAACTGAAAATAAATGGAAATTCCTTTATAAAGACTTTTGCTACATGTCAGTTATACATATAATATTGCCTTTCTCTTTGTGTTTAATGACTTAAAAATAATAAAAGTCATGAACTATTATTCATGAAGAATAAAGTGGTCTAAATTAGTGAAGAATCTGAATTATTACTTATCAGTAAAAATTCCCAACACAGGGGCCTCCCTGGTGGCGCAGTTGGTTAAGCAACACACTGAAGCAAACCGCAGCCACTGCAGCACGAGTTCGAATCCTGCCGCCGGCCAGGGGAGGAGTCCCACATGGCGTGGCAGACCCCTCCTGCCTCGCCCGCTGCTGCCCTCGGCAGTGTGTTTCAGTCAGTCTGCCTGTTCTGCTCCCTACTCTGTCTGGTGAATCCTCTCACCTCCTGGACTCTGGCCTGTACCCCAGCTCTTATATGCATAAATAAATAAATCTTTAAAAAAAATTGCCAGCACCCAGTTTCCTAAGCACATCATAAGAAAAACCCCTTGGTGAGCCTGTGCTAACAAGTGCGGGACAGATTCGATCAGCACCCTGTTTGATGGCAGATTCTCTCCCTTCATGTGGCATCTTCACAGATAGTGTGTAAAAAACTACAGAAGGTTCTAGTCTATAAACTTTCAGGTAATGCTTTCATTTCTTGACAAGTCTTCAGCCTCTATGATCTGGTTTGCCTGCTCTATGTGAGAGATAGGTTTCGATCTAACAAACGCCCCCTTTTTTTTAAAGTTAAATATAGGGCCTCCTTGGTGGCCCAGTGGGTTAAGCAATGCACTATGAAGCAAATTGCAGCCACTGCAGCACGAGTTCGATCCCTGCTGCCTGCCGGGTGGGGACGCACTGGGGACCCACGTGGCGCGGCAGACCTCTCCTGCTTTGCCCGCTGCTCCCCTCAGCAGTGTGTTTCAGTCAGTCTACCTGTTCTGCTCCCCGCTCTGTCTCTGGTGAATCCTCTCACCGCCCTGGACTTTGGCCTGTACCCCAGCTCTTGTGTGCATAAATAAATAAATATTTTTTTAAAAAAAGAAAGTTAAATATAAATGTATGAGAAGTTCCATTTTTACTTTGGTAAAAGGGTGAACTTGAATAAAAATATCAGTTTTTTTCTAGGGGAAATGCCTGTTCTGTATAGAAAATCTATTTCTGACATCTTAGGTCCAAACAGCCAAGCTTCCGTGGACTCATTCAGCAGAGCAAGTCAACGGGTCACGTTCTCCATAAATGTGTTTGTGTTGTGCCGTGTCCTGTTACTCTGTTTAACACACTGATTGATGGGTCCTCTGACAAACATACTGAACCATGACACAAACAGCAAGAGCGTGTCCTGATTACCAAATGGGAACAACAGAACAATGACATTTGTGATTTCTTGTTGTGTTTAATTTCCTGGCACTCACTTTAGCGATGAGGTGATCTTTGTTTATCTTTTATGAGAACAATCTTTGCCCATGGATCTTTAAGAGTGTGTTTATTTTTGTGTAATAGTTTCAGTGCTGTGAGTTCAGTGAAGCTTACTATGGGGAGGGGGGCAGGATGGTACAAGGCAGGTTCTCTATGATCCGAGAAGATGGGCCAAGAAGGAGTCCCGGAGCCCTGGATGGCATTTATTGCTCTCTCTACATCAGAGGCAATCAGATACATGGCAGGCGGGAGGCCAGGGGGGCCAGCAGGCTGGCAGGTCTCTTAGCCGCTGGTGCAGCTTCACTCTCTCTAGGATCTCTTGTCTCTGCTCCTCTGCTGCTCCTACTGCTTATGCTTCTCCTGCTCCTGGCGTCCCCATGATGCTGCCCTTATATGCCCCGTGTCTCAGCCCAGGTGTACCCACCTGCACATGCCCACATGCTACTTGAGGTGCCTGCCATCAGGCATGCCTGTAGGACCACAGGTGTCTATCACTGACAGTAATGGTGGGAGGGCGGAAAAACCTGTTAATTTGCATTTACCTACACTATGTTACTATGTTGTATGGCATTGCTGAGAATGTATATGACATCTGCTTTTGTTTTTTAAACATGAGATTAAAAACAAAACAGAAAATAAATTTAGATTATTTTCGCTCCCAATTTTTCAGATCACAACAGAGTTGATGCTCAGTAACAACAGAAGATCACAAACACAGTGTCACTAAAAATCGGTTCAGATCCTGGCTTTGTCAGTTTCTAGGTTACTTTTATCTATAAGTAATGATACAGGGGTGTATCATTGATTGAGCTAGTACTGAAACAAAGAAACGTATTTACCAGGAAAATGTAAAGAGAGGCATAGGGTACAAAAGATGATTACAAAATTAAATCTTAGCATAATAAATCTTTTCACCTGAAGTAGAAAAGACCAATGTTGAATGTGTCTCTTTTGAAGTGCTTTCAAACACTCGCAGGTGCAAAACTTGTAGAAGAGAAATGAAAGCATAGCCTTTACCTGTTTTAACAGATATTCTTTCCTTTGGTGTGCTTCTGAAAGTTTTCATATCAAGAAACATGTTGCAATTAGCCAGGGCAATTATCACCATTTATTTACACCTCAGATAATATTGTGAGGCCATTTGATAACAAATCTCTGGTGTCTCTTAAGAATTAAGATCTTAGTAAAGGAATGTAAGACATAATAAGCTTCACATCCAGTGTATCAGGAGGAAAAGAGCAAAAATGGATATGAAAATCTCACTCTACAAGCTTCAGAGCTCTGAATATTAGCTTAAGTTTGCAAAGACATTCAGTTAATCACTTCACACAATTTCACCATTGTGGGGAAATATTGAAATACATGTCTTTTTGCACATATTTGTTAGTGAGTGAAAAATTAATGCCTTGGGAATGGAATTTAAAAATTCTAAGTGTCCTTTATTCTCAATGAAGACTAGTACCCCAAATAAAATAACCTCTAAAAGAAAAATACCTTATTTGCTTTCTGTCAATTAAAATATACAATGTGATTCAAAACCTTAACTCTAAATGGACCAGGCCTTATTAATGAAAAAAAATTTTGGCTTATTTTTTCTGACTAAGTTTTAGAATTATGATGTCAGTGAAGCTTCAGATAAGCTTCAGAAATTTCATCATTTTTATCTTGTAACAGATTCCCAGGAATGCAACCCTAGCCACAGGCGTGGGTCTATTATATGAGTATTATTTTCTACTTAAAAATCATAGATATCTAATTCCATTTTCCTGTGTAGAGGGCCTCACCTGCTGATTATTATACATTCTCTTTCATGAAGCTCTGATCCCCTTTTGTTATCTCTCTTTACTACCTTTTGGAAAGGGGAAAACTATGTTTTCAGGTCACTTCTTAAGCCATTGAAATAATAGAAATTAACTATTTTCTAAGTCATTATTTTGCATCTTTAAAGGATAGACTCAAGCTAAAAATACACATTTAAAACTCACCATCCACATTTGAAAGATGTCATCTGCAGCAGGAAACTCTGAATATTTCTGAAGCAAAACCTTACTTGCAGATTACTTAAAATTTAAAACTTCTGCTGTTTGTATTTTGAGGCAGTTCACAGAGGAAATAGACACATGTCACACTAGTCTATGAACATGAGAACAATGCATTTTAACTACTTGTGCTAAAATAGTAATGGCAACTGCTTATGTGTCAGTTGGAGAAAGTGAAGCACAAGAGTTTGAATGATTAAAGAGAGAAGTAAAAGGAAGTTCTATTTCTTCTGTCCATAAATTGATAATTCCCAGTTCCCCTTTTCTCATTCATAAGTAGCAAGATAGTGGGTAATTAGATTAATTAGAAACTATTGTTTCACTCTAAAATGCACTTCTTTTCATGTCAGTGACAAAGCACTATCCGATATGTAAGGGTTAATTGTTAATTTCATGTGTATAATAATAAAAGAATTAGAAGAATGAACACAAGTTGAGTTGACTGGAAAACAGTTGATGATGTGTTGTTAAGACATTTAAAGTCAGTCCAGGGGAGCCTCCCTGGTGGCACAAAGGGTTAAACACTAGACTGTGAAGCATCAGCAGTGCAGCCACTGCAGCAGGAGTTGAATTCCTGGCCAGGGAGCTGACCTACATGGCGCAGCAGACCTCTCCTGCCTCGCCCGCTGCTCCCCTCAGCAGTGTACTTCAGTCCATCTGCCTCTTCTGTTCCCCGCTGTGTCGAATCCTCTCCCCCCAAGCCTCAGGCCTCTACCCCAGTTATTGTATGCATAAATAAATACAATTTTTAAAATAAAATAAAGTCAGTCAGGGAGTGAAGTAATAGTAAAGCAAACCAACCTAGCAGTAGTGTGTGACTAATACAATAAGCCGATGATGGAGAAGTCTCCAAAAGGAGTTTTGCTTATTACTGATTGAAAACTAATATTCCTTAAAAATTTTCTATGTCCTAAACAGTTATTAAACTATGGATTTTTTTTTCAAATGAGACCTGTATAATTTTTCTATAAATGTCAAAAGCAAGCCTATATCTTAATTTCTATATGAACATGTAACACTTAAAATATGTACAAGAAAAGATAATGATAAAATTTTATTATGATTATTGATAACCATAGTAAAAGCAGTCTAAGCATTTGAAAAATTCAAAGTAAATACACTGCAATAAAAGTCAAGGAGAAACTTTAACATGGATAATATACATATGCAGTAGGATATTTCTCATATATATGCTGCATTCCGTAAAAACAGCTAAATTAGGTTTCATGTATTAATATGTAGCACAAACAAATACATTTGAATGATTCTATTTTTATCCTGTGGATTTAATATTGGATTTGTTTGAAATGCTTATTTAAGTTCAGTTGTCAGAAACATACAATTTTTGGTTAAAAGTACCAAGCAATGAATTCACATACTCTGCAGAGAATATCCATGTTGCAAATTTGTAGACACTATGATAACAAGATAGCCTTGTTTAAAAATTTAAATTAGATTATATACGCTTGAAAAAAAATTGGACTAAAAGCTAACATTGGGAATATAAAGTTTCTAAAACTTAATTTAGCTAGCCTACTTGCGGTAATTATTCACACACACACTACTTATATATCTATTTCTAGAAGTAAAATAGTAAACCATAACTCGAGTAGAACTAGGAGGACATCTTGAGGTCATTCTAAAAATACACAGATTATCCTTTCATAGATTCCATATGTAATTCATGATTTTAAGAAATAATCTTTTAAGCTCAATTAATACTTCCAGCACAAAATGTGGTTTTTTTCCTTTGAAAACAAAAAAGGAAAAGTTTCTCAAGAGCATTTATACTCACTTGAATTAAGCCTCCCTCTTTCTCTACCTGTCACACACACATGCATACACACACATACACACAAGTGCAACCATAAACTACAAAGGTAACTTTGATGACTGATAGATAAAATTAAAAAAAAAACATAAGCACAAGACTGTACAAAAAGTTTTAGCAAAACCATCTTAAATATTTGTTTTCAGTAGTAAAATAGAAACTTTCCACAAATACTGGTCCAGTGCATTTCATTAATCTATGTTTATCTATTTTAACTACCTACTTCTAGAAAACTAGAAACACTGGCTAGGTGAGTTTTTGAGTTGCCACAATTTTGTCTTTTTCTATGTACTTTGTGTTAAAGCTGGATTGGCTGGACCATTGGCAGATTTTTCTGGCTCCTCAGTACCAACAGTAGGTTTAGAAACTTCATCTTCTTTGCTTCCTTCTTGGGCTTCTTGGGCTTCATCTGAAGTACCAACTGGACTAACACAATTACCATCCTGTTTTCCTTTGTCCACCTCATTATCAAATTCAATTTTATCTTGTTGGCTGTTTTTCTTTACTTGTCCATTCTGGGCAGGATACGTGCTAGCAATAATGTCATACAGGAATTGATACTGCTCCTAGGAAAGAAAAGAAGCCAGACATTAAAGTATATGTAATTATCTTTATAGCAGATAAAAATGAACAAGAAGTTATCATTCACTTGTGGAAGTCCTGAAGAAAAGAACAGTACTCATGTTTATATAAAGAGAACATTTTCTAAATGGCTTACAGTTCTAAAGGACTGTCTGCAAGTACTCTTCAATATTTACTTTCTTTTTTCCCCTTTATTTATATATATTTGACATCAATTGTAACCCCAAATATTCCCCATATTTACTTTCTATCAATACTCAATTGGTGCTCATCCCTTCCAGACTATATGGTGTTTTATTCCCATGCCTGCTCCTATAGTTCCACCTCCTGTGATTATTCTCTTGACTAATGCCTATACATCATCTAAGCATCAAAGCAAGAGTTGTGAGAACCCCATAAGTTCAAATAAGTATCCTGATTTATGTTCTGGAATTTCTTTGTCATTTACCTACGACATTATTTAATAAATGCCTTTTCCTCACACTAAAGGTCAAGTTTCTTTTTTAAAAAGATTTTATTTATTTATGCATATAAGAGTTGGGGTACAGGCCAGAGGCACAGGGGGTGAGAGGAGTCACCAGAGACAGAGCGTGGAGCAGAACAGGCAGATGGACTGAAATACATTGCTGAGGAGAGTAGCAGATGAGGCAGGAGAGGTCTGCTGCGCCATGTAGGTTTCTTCCCTGGCCAGGGGATCGAACTCACACTGCAGTGGCTACAGATGCCCCACAGTGTGGCACTCAACCCCAATGAGACACCAGTGAGGCCCCAAGATCAAGTTTCTAAGTGACAAGCGTACATAGTAGGCACTCATTACACTTTTAAAATTAATATATACAAACTCAGTGTCATACACAAAAGTTGCGTATTTGAGGAGTAATTAAGTTTATATTGTCACAACTTACTAAACGCAGACTTTTGTTTATGGTTACTGCCACTAACAGAGAATACATGTTAGCCTGATTACAAAAAAAAAATCATACTTTTGTTCTCTGTGTTCATGTCTCTTTGCAATGTGACTTGGCAGAACCTTTCAACAAGAGGTGGAGTCTATTTCTCCATACTTCGCATCTGGAATGGTCAGGTGACTTATTAGATGATACAATACAGATGAACATATATCTTGCCCGTTCTAAGCCTGGGTCTCAAGAGATCTTGCATACTGCTGCTCTCCCTCTTAGACCTCTGGAGCATTATATGAATACGTCTGGATGAATCTTCTTTTTTAAAGATTTACTTTATTTTTTATGCATACAAGAACTGAGGTGTAAGCCAGAGGTGTGGATGGGGAGAGGATTCACCAAAGACAGAAGACAGAGCAGACATGGTGGATCTACTGAAACACAATGTTGAGGGGAGGGGAGATATGTGGGTTAGCTCCCTGGCTGGGGACTGAACTTATGCCACAGTGGATGGCAATAGCTTGGTAGAGCTGAGACTTTAACCCCTGCACCACCAGGGAGAGTCCTGGATGAATCTTCTTGATGAGGAGAGCTAGGTGACCTATTCAATCCCACTGCTACAGCTAAATGACAGCCAGGTACCAGTCTATATTGCAGTTCATGTTGTTTCAGCCCAGCCAAACCACAGTAGCTACATCAGTGGCAGAAGTTTGGTCCAGAATGGCTAAGCTTTAAGTGATGGACAGAACTCTTCAATTGGCAGACTCTAATTAGGTCTCCTATTTGGATTGATAATGATATAATGTGTATTACCAAGTAAATGGAAGATAAAAATGAATACAAAAATTAACAGAAATGAAAGAAAGGAGGGTGGGAGAAAAGGGGAGATGGGGAGAGATGATCCAAGTAAAACACAAAATATATTAAAAGCAATAATAAGCTGTACTTACAAATGTGGAGACCATTCCTGGCCTTGCTTTGCGTAGAGATTTTACTACTTGAAACACATCAAACACCTCTTCTGTTTCTGCACTTTCCAAGAGATTTAACAAAGCACAAAATATTCCTGTTTGCTGGGATCCATCCCTAAAAAGTTATTTAAAAAGATAATTCTACATGTTATGGAGAAAGTGATATTGTTTTAGAATAGAGATTGAAAGAGATGGAGAACATAGTCCTCATCTGGTGTTTACTATAATTATTTTGAATTTTAAAAATATACTTTTTTCTGTTTATTACTTTGCAGATTGTAATACATTTAAAATTTTACATTTGAAGTTGTTAAAGATAAGTTGTAAAAGATATATCATAGTGCCAATTTGATAGATGAGGATACCATGATTTAGGATAGATAAAAGTCAGGGTCAGAATTCGATGAAAACAAATACTGGACCTGATATTTTATAAATTACTAGACTACTAATTATATATTACTTTACTCTTCTGTCTTCCTCCTGCTCTTTGCAAATGATTGTATTTCTGCATCAATAGAAAAATAACTTGAGGAATTATTCATTAAAAAGAAAGCAACCAAGTGATTCACAAACTGCGGTGATATGTTACATGTATAATATTCAACTTAAAAAAAGTGTTATTAACAGGATTATCTAAAGAACTTATAGTAGATAGGCAACCAAATCCTAAGAAATACAGCCTTAAAACCTAAACTTTCCTTCTTCAGCTTTTTTTCCCCATGTAATTTGCACCATTGAAAACTCAAATAAATATTTAAAAGTACATATTTATAAGGACTTGATTCTATATATGCATTTATAGCAACAGCAATAATAAGGCTTAATCAAAAATTCTAAAAGCACTTGACTAGATTTGCATTTACTTCACCATTTTCATTTTTCACTTATTTTAATTTTTAACCAAACATTTATATTAACATTTTATTTCAAAATGTTGTATTTAGATTGGATACAAATTATCTATCACAGATGAAATGTAAGGATTTGAATAACAGAAATCCATAAGAATCAAGTATTATCATGTATATAATTAAAATCTTTGTCCTTTGGTACAGTTTAGAAATCAAATAATGGGTTTCATATAAGAGTTGCTAATCATTAAGATTTTAGTCAATATGTAAATGAAGATAGGTTTATTAAAGGCCAAGAATTTAGTCCCCTGTTTTCTCCTAATACTTAATAGCATGGGCCAAAGCATATAGCATAAGCAATTATAATACCTGTCCATCTATCTGTTCATGCATATTTATAAAGATTCATTAATTCACTTAGGACATATGACATTCCAGGTTCCATGTTAGGCACCAGTGAGTCAAAGATGATTGGAATTAAAATTAAGGCATACACAGGCTAAAATTCTTCCACTATAATGTCATCATTTATATGATATTTTTATAATAATTATGCTTGTGAGAATAATTCAGAGAGACTGCATAAGGGACTTTCACTGCAGCTGTGTGTTTTATATATCAGGATAAATAGAATTTAATAGTAAGTATGAACCAAGACGTCAGGTATTACTATGGTTTCTAGAGAACATTTTATCAAACCCACCCACCTGCAATGAATGAGAAGAGGCACATTCTTGTGATACTTAGCCCCTTCAGTGGCATTCTTCTTGGGAAGTTCTTGTTTGAGAACCTGAATCATAGAGATTAATTCCTTGGGTTCTGCAGGAAGCTCTTCCGCATTCCAGTTATGAAATTGGTACTGGTGTACAGTTCGACATTCTTTCCTCTAAAACCAGAAGTGGAGGAAGCATTAACTCTGGTGAAGTTTAGCCCGTTTTATAATTTGATAGTCATGTTTTCTTCACAAGTACATTTACGTGATCATATTAAAGCTTTATTCTGAAGGCATTATGTGGTTGTTTTATTGGATAAATGACATAAAAGATATCTATTCCAGAAATGGTGTACATACCCTGGCATGTCTCAGCTCGAATACACGGAGTGTATAAGCTGGGGATTGATTTGTGTTTTTCATTTCAACTTCTACGTCTTCATATGTCTGCTTTCCTTCTCCCCAGTACTGAGCACAGGTTTCCTAGATAAGAGAGAACATGGTTCAAGAACCTCTAATGCATCTGCTTGCTTCTTAAAGCACTGAGAGCAACCCACGACTCTCCCGTCTGTCACCTCTCTCTTTTCTTCCTCTCCTTCCCTTTTTCCAGTTAAATTGAAATCATTATGTTCTAAAACTGATGATTTTAAAACTTACCCATAAAACGTCAAAATCTATCCTAGTATGTTGAACATCGATTAAACAAGTATGTGATTTTCCACAGCTTTCCCACCTGTGCAAATGCAGGTGATGCAGGCTTAACCAAGGCCAGGACACCACAGGAGCAACTCTGTCCTCCCTGGTGCAGATCTTACATTCTATACTCTTATCTCACCTCTTCAAAATCTATAGATGAGATTGCAGTCTGTCATGGCCCCTGAAATACCTCGTGTCTCTCTTTTCCACAAGAGGTCTTTGAAGGAGACTGAACCTTTGGAGATTTGTCTCTGTAGCTATAGAGCTACATTACCACTAGTAATTCTACATAAGTTGACTCAAAATCTAAGTAAAGGGGCAGGTTAAAAATAGATGAATTACAAGGGTTTCTTCCCTTTGTAAATAGTTCACCATCAACTACTATCCCAGAATTGCTGCCAGCAATTATGTACCATTTCTGCCGGCCCTTCTGTCCTATTTCCTAGCTTTCACAATTTAAGTGAATAAAAATATTACTGGACTTTAATGCTGGGAATCTGGATTATTTTAAAGGAAAAAAAAGCCATCAATATATTAATAGAAGACAAGTTTCTATGTATAGAAATGAGGGAAAAGAGGGGGGAAAGGCACATAATATAATTGCTTGCTTATGAAGACATTCATTAAATGAGTTTAAACATATATCAAATTAAATCATATGTTCGGTACTCAAGCTAAGTAAGACAACTGCCAGAGAAATTTTGATAACTCAAGCTATTGAGGAAAGGGTCAAATATATGTCATTGGTATTTTTATTTCAAATTATGTTTATTGAGGTAGACTTACAAAGGGACAGAGGACATGTTTAGGTAAATGGAAAGCCAATAAATTAAGACTCCGAGTTGAAAATGCAAATGGTGTGTTAAAATTCAGTTAGTAAAACTATGTGTCCAGAGTGGAAAGTATGAAAAAACATTATTGCATGAGGAAAAGGAAAGGATAGATGAGGGTCTGATTATTGAGGGGCTTAATATCAGACAAAGGAATATGCTTTTTATCCTGAAAAAAATATTTACTGACTTACTTTTGATGTAACATTGGTTGACAACATTGTATATGACTCAGAGGTGTAAATTCACACCTCTTCAGGTGTTTGTTATCTCACCATACCCACCACCAAGGTACTCATTGTTCTCTACCAGATTTTGAAGAAGATAGAGGGGAAAATGTGGCTATTGGTTTTTGGTTTTCAAAAGGGATGACTCAAACATTCTTGCACACTAGATGGTCTGTGAGCAATGAGCAGTGTTTGAGAGTCGAGTATGAAAACCTGTCAGAAACCAGACAGTTGGTGGGGGCCAGTACTTGAATGGCAGGGGTCAGCATGAACACATGGAGTACTGTGACAGAAGGATCGAGAGACTTGGAGATAGCCATCTACTCAAGGAAATTCAAGAAAGTGAAATGATATTTTATGACAGTCTTTAAAAAAAGATTCTTAAAGTACAAACCTGGTCTCCATTCTTCAGCTCTGTCAACATCACAATAACTTTTACTTTTCTTTGGAATATCATTTGCCAAAAGTCACTGATGGTTTCTTTCAGTGGTCCCTGAGCAGCAATCATCATTTCAGGCTTCCAGTAACTCTAAAAACAAAACAAAACAAAAAACCAAAACAAAACAAAAGTTGGAATCGGTTATGACTGATGAGAAATCAGGTTATGATGAGATATCAGTGAATCTGTAAAATTACTATTTGGAAATATAGTTACTGAGTTTGTTATCAGTACTATTCCATAAAAATATTAAGATTCTTTGGTCCAAAGTCCAATGTTATATTTATACAAAGTACTTATTTAGTTAGTGAAATTCTTAGTAAATAAAATCAAATTAAGAATATATTACTTTGCAAAAGTAATTCGTTTTCTGTTCCAAAAATCTTTTCTCTCTAAAATGTAAAAGTAAATTGCTGCCCATTTCAAGTTGTGTTCAGCATATCTAAGCATTGTTATGATGGCTTATACTTATACTAGTGTTCTATGAATGTTTATTTGTGGAAAACTTGAAAAGTAAGTCTAACAATGAATATGTAAAAAGCATTTGCCGAATTGAATTACTCTAGCTACCTTGTTTGAATCTCAATTTACTGGAAAAAAAAAAAAAAAAAAAGTTACGCTGACTCACCTAGTAATTTAGATAATTTGAATGAGAAGTCTTTAATTATATGAATAGGCAAACTTGGATTTACTCAACAAATTGGATGTCATTTTCAAAAAGATATATTTATTAGTTTTTATTATTTTAAGTTAATATAATTATAGCCATATTTGTCATAAATTATAATTAAAAGTTATATCAGCTCATTAGGTTTCAATATTTCTCCTTTATGAGTTAAAATAGAGTCTTGAAAATTAAAACTTTCATGTCAATCAATATGCCATTATTCATTTATGCAATCTCCTATAAAATGGCCATCATAACATAGCTTATTTTGTAAAGAGTTAGACTCTGGGCTTGGGAAGCTGAAGTACCCACCATTATGAAGGACGCATTGATGTACTTGCTAGTGTCCTCTGAGTCACTGTCATCATCAGAAGATTCATCTGAATCATGCTCACTCTCTTGGCTCATTTCCAGTTCATGTTTAAGTGGCACTCTGTTAAAGTCATCTGTGTAAAACAAATTGTCATTTTTACTACAAAAGATCTGCTTGATTGTCATTAGAAATTATAAAGTATCGGTTAGCGTCAATATAAGGGAACCAAATAAGGATCAAGGAAAGGAATAAGAACAACAACAATAATAATAATAATAAAGACACAAAAACCAAAAATGAAAAGACAAGGACACACTGGGAACACTTGGTGGGGAGGGGGGAGGGGGAGGGTTGAGGGCAGATGGGAGCACGGGGGACTGAGGTGATGGTGCACTGGTGATATGGTGATGGGGATTACAATTGATGTTAAATATATATATGAAAAATAATAAATATAGACTCCTATGGGTTTGATATCTTTCAAAATAAAAGAAATTAAAAAGTAATATTAAGAGAGATTGTATTATTTGACCTATGATTGAATTTATTGACCTATGTGAATGTGATTTTACCTAAAATTTAGCTTTTGTTAAAAAACTATGAAAAACTATCCCAAAAGGATTCCAGAAAAAGTTTGTCAAACTGCTTTAATTTATAATAACCTGATCAAATGATCTGATTAGCTACATTATCATCAATTCTAAACTATATTCTTAAGGACTTCTTCAGAGGTAACTAGACTGACTGTGTTGTGATCTGAATTATTTCATTATCTAGTTTATTAACTGGCATTATATTTTCCCTGTGTATAATTTAGTGCAATTTATTGAACAAAATTCCAGTTGTACCCAAAATGGTATCATTAATACACTTAAGTAGCAAAATTCAAATCTTGAAAACTGCATATTTTGATATGTTCAATTTGATGACTGACAATTTAAAGAGTACTTTTACCCACCTCAACCTCTAGATGGGAGAGATAAAGAAAACAAAAGGACATGATTTCTGCTATTTGTCAAAAACTTATGCTAATGGAAATACCTTATGGTAATGTCAAAAACTTATGGTAATGGTAATGGAAAAACCTCAAGATGAGAGAGAACTGGTGAGGAAAACTTGGTCATTATTCCCAAGCTTCAGAAATTTTTGTTTTCCTACCCTCCAAAGTCCATTGTGAATATTTGGGGTTCAAAGTATTTGCTTCAACTAAAATTGAAATAACCTGTTAATTTCTATAGACAATTGTTGAAAGCTTGCTTCAAGATCATTTCTTGTGTGTATGTCTCACTTTAAACAAATCCCAAAGAAAACTTAACTTAAACTGAGACAAAAAGTAAATAAAATAAAAAGTAAAATAAAATAAGACAAAAAGTAAGTAAAATAAAATAAACTACATACATGGAATGATATGAGAATTCCTGTTTTTACTTTTATTTTCATCATGATTTCCAACATGTTGTGTCCTCCAGCTCCTATATGTAGGAATTCTCTGAAAGAAAGCAAAGCAGTAAATCCTTTTAAAATGTAAACACTGGTTTAGTTTATTAATAATATTGTGATATAAATGCATCCAAAAGAAAAGCATTTCAGGTTTTGTGAAATATGCACACATTTTTTATAAGTCACAAACTGTAAGTTTGTGTTTTATTATTTCCTTTTAATTGCTAGGTATTTATTTCTTTGATTTGGAAGGTTAAACTAGAAATATACATTTTTTTAAGATTTATGTATTTATGCATATAAGAACTGGGGTGTTGGCCAGAGATGCAGAGGGTGAGATGATTCACCAGAGACAGAGTTGGGAGTGGAACAGGCAGATTGGCTGAAACACACTGCTGAGGGAGCAGTAGGCAGACAGAAGAGGTCTGCTGTGCCATATGGGTCATCTCCCTGGCCAGGGATAGAACTTGTGCTGCAGTGGCTGCAGATGCTTCATAGTGCTGAGGCTCAACCCCTTGCACCACCAGGGAGGTCTCTCTAGAAATACACAATTATATAATAGAAAATACTTCTGACTTATGAGAGAGGAATAGTATGATTGTTCTTATTTAAGATAAGATACTATTCAGATGTTGGTTATTATCAAGATTGCAAGCAGTAAGGGTACAATATTTCAATGATCAGAAATAAGCTCCAGATATAGCATTTGCAAAAGACTTGGCACGTGCTTCCAATAGTTGATACAGCATTTCTTCCAAACTGCTTTCCCTCTCACTCAGTAGCTAGTCTACAATCTCTATCATTTCTACTGGGGAAGCTTCAGATTCTTTTACAATCAATCCATACTTAACATTGCTGATAGGCTCTTGAAAATTGTGACTTTAAGTCAAAGCCTTACAACAAATCAGTTCCTCAAACAACACCTCTGGGACTGATTTTTATCTCATTAACATTATAACCTAGTAACATATAACATAAAATGATGTTATTGGGGAATATTCTGTCCTTTTCAGACCTTAAGTCCATTTTTAGGACATATAATTTTGTTTTTTTTAGAATTTGTTCGATGACTTTATATGCTTTTGTATTGTATCATTTCTTATTGAGGTAATGCCAGTTACAACACTGTATTTTTTGAAGGTATGACTCCTTCCTGATGTATATTACCACATCACACTCACCACCAAAGCGCCATACTCCTCCACCATATGGTGGACTTCAATCCACTTTCATATCTCATTTGAATACATCTGTGTCTCATCTGGGTGGTACCTGTACTCTCACCAGCTCTAATCCCTCTAAAACCGAGCCAGCATGTTCCTCTGAGGCTCTTCAACATCTTGACATCATTGTTTGAAAACATAAAAACTCTTTTTTATTTTTTCCTTTTCTAACCTCCTTTTAATACAGTACAAAAAGCCTCCAAGGATCTGTAATCTTGTCTTTGGTAAGAGATGAGACTGAGACTGTCACTCTAGTCTCATCCACCCCTGGATATCCTAGAATCTTCAATCCAATCTTTTGCACTTCTTTCAAAACCCCCAACATATTGTCTCTACTACCTACTTATTTTCTGGGGTCATGTCCTTTTATGATCAATCCCCTCTTTATTGCCCACCCACCACTACATCACTCATTTGCAAATACTCTCTGCTCCATTGCTCCCTAGCCTTTAAATAGCCATTAAAAAAAAAAATCCTAGAAGAGTTTAACTCAACTGTGAGCATTTGCAGACTCTCTTCCCAGCAAGTTCAATGAGTCTGTAGAAAATACAATCAACTAAGTGACCTCTCTTTAAATCCTTGACAATTCATTTCAAATGATACAATGATAATTTCCAGCAATCTTAATTCCTTTGCCTAGGAACTCTGCTTTCCTAGTATGATTAAACTAATGCTTAGTTTATCCTAGTATGATTAAACTTTCCCTTTCCTTAGGCATCAATTCTTTGTTCTACTCACTCTTGTACCCCTAAAATCAACTGATGACCTTGCTTGTTATTTTCTTAAGAAAAGGTAATTGAAAAAGAACTGTCCCAAACTCTCAACACCAAATCTACCAATTAACTTACTCATTTGTGTGTCTAGACTTGCACTTAGCACAGAGTAGATACTCCATATTTGTCCAGTGAAAGAGTTTACTTTCTTTTAGTGATTATACTCGTGAATGTTTGAATTAAGTTATTACAAGTCTTTCCAAAAAATGTATATGTGGTTCAGTAGGCTTAGTGTATTGAATGTGATTAATTTATCAGCTGAAAGAGCAATTAAACATCCCTTTCTTTAAGACTACTTTCTGTGCCTGCTACTTCTTCCATCATAAATAGGTCTTCTGGTGATAAATAGGTATTTCTTAGTGATTATTATTGCTCCACCTCCACCCCCATCTCATACCCACTTTGTTTCAAAACATTAGTCATCCTGCATCTGATTAAAAGCACATTGTTGGTCTTGTAGTAAAACTACTTGTATTAACAATTTTGGTAGTTTACAGAAAGTTTCCATAAATTGGAAATCACAGATAAAAGAGAAAAGTTTCAAAACTTTTGTTTTCTGAGAACTGAACAATTGAAGATAGCAATAACAATTCTTTGAAACCATAATGAACTGCATCCTAGGTTAGTTTTCAGAGTAATTGCTGAATAAATAGGTTAGGACACATGTATCACATACATTTATGCTTTAATTTCTGTCTACCAGTTCCAGTCAGTTCAACTTCCTAAGGAGTCATAAACTCCTCTAATTATTTCCTTTACAAACCAAAACCAGATGCAAGTTTAAAGGTGAGATGCTGCATTGCTTTTGGCAGGTCAATTTTGTGGCTATACACTATTATCTTGACACTTTATTTTATACTAGCTTAATGAGGAATGGCTAGAAGTGTTGACCGTAGAATCAGATTTATAGATTTAAACAAGTCTACATAATTGTGTGATTTCAGGCATTTATCTTAAACTCTCCATGTCTTAGTGTCCTCATCTGTGTTCCACTGGTTATGGTGAGGTCCAAATGGAAGAAACTATGTCAAGTGAGTAGCATCGCATTGGAAAATAGAACTCAATGAAAGTTATCTATTATAAGCATTATTGTCATCATTATTATTACCTGGAATTCTGCCTCTAATGGAGATGGTTCACTCGGAGGTTCTTTTTTCTTCAAGTTTTGTAGAGATGTATGTAATTCAGACAAGCTCAACTCTGTTTCCCCAAATTGATTGTATTCCACCAATGCCTGATGGATCAAAATGTACTGTGCCTATAATTTTAAGGAAAACAGAAAATTAATTGATAATTAATATCAATTAATGTATCCTAGGATCACCTCTATATGTTATATATTTCAATGATTTTACTCATATTGCAACAGTATATGAGAAAGAAAACTATAACATTTAAATGTTACTTGACTCTCACAGTTCTCCAGAACATGTGCAAATTCCATTGCAGACAATTTTTCCAGGGGAAAAAAAAAAAACACCTTGTTAAATAGAATTTCCTTCTGCAGTACAGTGGGTACCTTACACCTTTTTCCTTAAAAAAAAAAAACTAGAACATATTACATGTTTCTTATTTTGGTGATGATCATTGTATGGAAATTCAAATTACTAATACATAGAACTACAATAAAAGTCACACTTTAGCTTAGGTTAAAAAAAAAGTTGATATTCCATAGAACACATTTTTGGACAGTGTTTTTAGAACTTTTTAAATATAGAAATTATTTTTAAAACAAAATATGCCTAACCTAGATTTAAGAACGCTGAAACTTTTTACCACATTTGAATCCACTATTTTTAAAAAGGATGCTCTATTTTTCTATCTTTCACTCTATTTTTTCACATCATATATTTCTTTCTTTCTGCTTAGCAACCTCTTTTAATATTTCTACAATATTATATGTGTTTATAAACACACATTTTTGTGTTTTCTTAAAAATTATATAATTTGTCTTACATGTTTAATTTGGTGACTTTACTCACTTATTGCTTCTGTCTGAGCACCTGACTATATAAATAGACATAACACTAGATCATTTCTTTTAACTATAGCATAGAGTGTATTATACAAGGGCCCACATGTCCACATTTTGTTTTTTCATTTCCCTATGGATATGCATTTAGGGTGTCTCCTTTTTTTGGCTATTCTAACAATGCTGAATGCAATGAATATTCCTACAAATTTGTGGTTGTATACATTATCAAGTGCTTCTCTTGGGGATATTATACATATAGTATTGCTGTAGACATTTTCTACAAGTGTAGACATTTTCTAGAACAGCCATCATGGACAATTACTGATGACCTTGACCTACATGTGCTAGGTACTAATACAGGTGGATTTTTTTAAAGATATATTTATGTATGCATGCATGAACTGCAGTACAGGTTCAGGGGGGTGAAAGGATTCACCAGAAACAGAGTGAGGAGCAGGACAGGAGGATTGACTGACATACAATGCTGAGGGGAGCAGTGGGTAAGACAGGAGAGGTCTGCTGCGCCTTGTGGATAAGCTCCCTAACCAGGGTTCGAACTTCTGTTGCAGTGGCTGCGGATAGCTTCATAGTATGGTGGCTAACCCTTTGCGCTACCAGGGAGGCCCTATATAGGTGTTGTTTTATTTACCTGGGTTATCTTTCCACTGTAACTTTATGAGGTAAATGCTATCATTATCTCCATTTTATAGATGACTTGACAAAAGCATTAGGAACTTGTCCAGGTGTGTATAGTATTAACAATGAAAGGGTGCATTTAACCTCAGAGGTCTAGTTCCAAAAACCAGGCTTTTAACCACCATGCTATTCTGTCTCCCGACTTTTAATTTTATGAAATGCTGCCAAATCGGTTTTTAGTGCTGTTCCCAATGTGATATACACGTTGTTTCATTATTTAAAAAAAAAAAAATTGTCAACTTCTTTGACAGTCCTTTCAGCTATGAATTAAAAATGCTCTGTGATTGCTACTTTCCACTTGCTTTAGTTTTAGTTTTAATTTAGGAATTTAAAACTCTTTTTGCCCACTGTTTGAGGTTGGGAAGAATTCGTATTTCCTTTGTAATCAGTACACCCACCACAAAAAGATTGGTCATATTGCCAAAAAGATAATTGTGATTGAAAGTGAGACTGTACCTCCACTTGAACCATCAGGCATCTCTGCCGCCGCAGCTTCACGACATAACCATAAATATCCACTTTGTTCTCTGCCTCCAGGCCTTCCAGCATGGCGTCGATTCCGATGTAGGTACCCGTGCGTCCAACACCAGCGCTGACGAAACACGAAGAAGCCAAGGCATGAAAGGTGAGGGAAACATGGGAAAGCGACAAGAACAGAGCAGAGAAGGGACTATGTGAAGTTTCACTGCATAGCTGACTTCCCAAAATAGCAGTTGCAAAAGGGGTGGATGACCCAAGAGCGCAAGCACTTTAAAAGCCCTGGGGCTTTCCTTGGATTCTCTCACCTGCAGTGCACCACTATGGGGCCGCTGAAGAAGTTGCTGAAAGCATTTACTCTCCTCCGCAGCTTGAGGAGCAGGTGAGGATCTTCAGGCACCCCGTGGTCTGGCCAGCTGGTGAACTGAATGTGAGTTATCTCTCTTCCGGCTGTTTTTTCTTTTTTCTGGATAAGGGATAACGTTTTCATTGGCATTTTTTTTTGTTGTTGCAAAGCAATAAATATATGAAGACATAAATAAATAAGTGGAAGGAAGTCCAGTACCACACACACACACACACACATACACACACACACTCATTCCTCATGCAGGTTTTTTTTTTACCAGGCAACATAAACTTTTCCATTCCAATTAGCAACTGCTAGCTAAGATGGCATGCAGGATTTGCATGCACTGGCCAGTATGTAGTAACTTACCAGTAAGGTAAGTAAGGTGTGTTTTGTGAGAGCTTAAATCTTTAGGTACTTTCATGATGCCAGATCAAAAACTAAATAAACAAAAACAAAACACACACACACGCACAATTGAGAACTGCTTTGTGGATGTGCAAAGATGCTAGGTCATTCAAACTGCTGCTGGAAATATGTATGCTTAGAAAACTAGCAAATAGGAACACTTGTTAAGTAAACAAAGTCTGATGAATTATTTGATTAACATTCTCTTTCGAAGTAGAACGTTAACGCAAGACTGTAGAGAAAGAACTGAGCAAAATTACAGCTCATATTCGTCTAATCTCTAGGTAAGCAGCAGAAGAGGCAGAATTCATAATTCTTTCACCTGGTATGAAGAAGAACCACTTACAGGTAGATAACAGAAGAAATAACAGAACATGATTGGTTGTAATTTTCTAATAGGAAATAACTGACTTAATTAAGAAAAGTAACACTACACTAAACATATTCAGGTTGGTGTCCATTTTTACATATCTCCCAAATCTATAATTTCGGAGCCTTCAAGGCTTAGTCCATTATGTCTTTAGCCATGAAGTATCGGTGAAGTTGTACCATAGCCCTCCAGGGGCACACAGTTAAGTAATGCTATCAGATTCTTACAAGGTCCTGAGTGAAACAAACAAACAAGCAAACAAACAACTTTTTAGTAAATTTTTCCTTGTGGAAAATGTTTTTAGAACATGTAGAAAAAATTTTAGAATACCGAAAACCCTCTAATGAATAGAATTTAGAGAAAATTTCAACTTTGTCTATAAAGACTCCCATTTCACATGCCATAAAATAATCTATTTAAAGTTTTTGTTTTTGTTTTTGTGTTTACTATATTCAGAGTTGTGAAGTCATCATCACCATCCTCTAATTATGGGACATTTTATTTAACCCACACAACTCACATGGATTAGTGGTCATTCCTATTCTTACCCCTCAGTCCCAAGCAATCACTAATCAACTCCATATCTCTAGAAATCTGATTACTCTGGAATTTTCATGTAAATTGAATCATATACTCATATGTAACCATATAGTCATATGTGTGAACATCTCTGTTTTAACTAGATTTTAAAGATCACACTGATAATTTTGTTCTCTGAACTAAAGGTTTTATCTCTACATCATACTGAGAACTTTATACTTTTTGCATAATCTCTCATTGTGTCATTTGTGTAAATAATCTTTTCATAATGGTAGCAAACCCATTGAAAATAGGGACCATTTTATCCTCCATTTAATAATTCAATCATATATTCAACACATTTCATGAGCTCTTTTCTTATACTTGATGAGTCACAGCACCATAAATATTTTGCACAAATACCACTTACATTAGTGGTTTAACGGACCCTCTTGGCTTATGCTAACCCAACTCTTCCTCCGGTAGGACACTGAAAATATTTTGCCCATATACATTTTGGTTTCTTATATTTAACATCCTCTCATCATATTTCTACATAAGACTATGAAAATAAAAATGATGTAGCCAAACAAACTCACATTTATAATGTTCAATTTCTGAATGACATAATCTGGACATCTCTTGTGCTCATTGAGCTTTACGGTGACATCGCCGTAAGTCCGAGTTTCCTCTTCCATTGATGGCCAATACTCTGCACACTTGTTCTGTTTAAAAAGAAAAAAAAGTCATGAACACTAGATTTCATTGGAACAAACTTGTTTTCAAACATTCTTTTAAAAGACAAAACAAAATTTGATTACTGGGCAATTCTCAAAATATTTGTATAGTCTCCTTTAAATACATATAAACCCTAAACCATGGTGTTTGAAATGCAATCCACTTCCCACTTATGGGCCCTGAGGATTTCCTCTGTACTACGAAGGGGAAGTATGATCTTCCAGGCTGGGCTGCATATGAAAAGAGGATATACTCTGTGGGAACAGAGTGATGTATTTGCATGTGGTTGAGCAGAATGGGGGGTGAAGTCTCCTTAGTTCCTGAAGTCACATTGTATGAGTCACCACCTCTCTGCCTAAGGTCAGTTTTGTTTCAAGTATTCATCAGTCCTTGGGAAGTCAGTCCAAAGAAATGAACTAAACTTAAAAGAATACTGCAAAGAAGTAAAATTCAAATGGAAGCCCAGCATTAAAGCAAAACATTTAAATTTTATTCATATACACACCTGTTAGATATGTACACTTTATTTCTCTACATGCATGAAAAAATGAGCAGTTTTATACTGATTAAAGCAGATAACTATCTGTTTTAGTCACCAAGCACACATATGTGACTTTTGAAGTATAAATAAAAACTTTTTCCTAACTCCACCTGCACACTAGGAATCTCTATCATTCACCCATTGAAGCTTCTGGGTTCTTACCCTATTTCCTTCCTCACATCGAGTGACCATGACAATAACTGTGGCTTTCTGTTCCCAGATCATCCTCCAGAAATCATCAACAGTTTCATCCCTTGGACCTAGGAAGTAAACAAATACAAACTGCTAAGAAATATCTTCTTGAAAGTACTATAAACAAGGGCCTCCCTGGTGGCACAGGAACTAAGTCTCAGTGCTACCAAGCTATCACCTGCCACTGAGGCATGAGATTGATCCTGGGCCAGGGAGGTGACCCACATGGCACAGCAGACCTCTCCTGTTTCACCCACTGCTCCCCTCAGCATTGTATTTCAGTAGATCCACCTGTTCTCCTCCCCACTCTCTCTGGTGAATCCTCTCACTCCCTTCATCTTTGACCTAGCCCCAAGTTCTTGCATGTATAAATAAATAAATAAAAATAAACATTAAAGCAATAAGTGCTATAAACAATTGTTCAAGAAGAATATTGGACTATCCAACAAATTACCTTGTGCAGCGATATATTTCCTTGGTTCTTTGAAACCCTGTTCAAAACACACACAGAGATATATCATTTACTTAATGCTCAATTATTCATCTACATGCAAAGTTATGAACTAGAAGAATTTGCTTCTGGCTTAACATTTCTTGGTTGTGGGATTCCCTTGGCATTTTAAAATGACGAAAGGAATTTGATTAAGTCATGAGAAGACATTTAACTATGCCAATCATATTAGCATTCACAAACAATATGTATAACTTTCATGCATTTTTTTTCTATATTCCAAAAAGCAAGAAAACAAGAGTTTATCTTCGTGTAGATGTTATAGCTACCTACAGGAATAACTCAGGCGTTCCTCTACTTTATATCCTGCCAGTCCTTAAGTTAAACCTCGGTCATAACTTAAACCTTCTTACCAAGCATGCAGTTACCTTGGGGATTTTTACCCAATTTCTTTCAATAAGTCATTTCTCCCCTTTAACTCATCTGGCTTATATTGCTCATTCCCTAGGCTCCTTTTCTTCCATTCTGGACATGATAACTTTTATTTCATTATGTGACATATCTGCCTTCTCCATTCCTGTTACCAAGGCTAAAAGGAGTTTAGAGCAGGTAAGATACTTTGTTAATTTCTTCCAATATTACCTTGCATTCCTTAACTTTCTCTCAGCAATCAGAAAGTCTTTCAGAGAGATAACCTGTGCCATTAGATGAAATTCAGTCACAAAATTCATGATGAGTTTTAGTGACTTCTTGACACTTTTGTATCGTGACATAGCATCATTAATATATTCATTTCAATAAATATATATTGAGTGGCTAACATATGTCAGGTGCTGATCTAAAAGGTGAAAACACTTGCCCTTCCAGGAGCTCACAGCTATGCTGGAGAAACCTAAGTGTAACTCAATACCATAATTACCATATAAATCTTATGAAATCTTATACCATTTACTCTCAGTTATTTTACTTTGATGAATAACTTGTTCAGAAAAGATTCTATTCACTAAAATAAACTTGATTGATGTTAACTATGATATCTGTGAAGGTAACTAAAAAAGTTACCTGAAGACTTGGTTATAGTAGAGGTCAAAATATGTCACATGACTACTATTTTTGAACTATGACCTCAGATTTGTAACACTAACTATTGGAAGCAAGCCTTTGGAGGCTCATATGAAACACAAATAAAAGCAGGAAGTTGAATTATGATTTAATGAGCACGTCATGGAGAGAGATTTCTTGTTTCCGGGGAGAGCAATAGAAAAATACACAAACTGTATTAAAGTTGAAGGCAGGCAGGACGCTGTAGAAATTTGAATGCTGTCTCTAGAGAAAGAGTGTTTAAGAAAAAACAACCCCAAGGCTGCTCCTACTAGCAAAACGAGGAACACCTCATAGTGTTGTTTTGAGATTTAACTGAATTAATATATGGATAGCCCTTAAAAAAGTGACCAATAAATAGTAAATATGTGGCCAGTTGCATTATTAATTGTTATAATAATCATTAATGTCAAGAATTTTGCTCTGGAACATTATTAGATGTCTCAGAAAGGAGCTTTATTAAAGATTAAAACATAGATGTTGAAGATGCCTGTTTCACAAATGATCCAAGTTAAAAAATATTTCTAAATTATTCAATATTTTTACATAAATTGTGTGTAGTGTATTGAATAGTGTTCCCCCCAAACTCATGTATGCTGGCGTCTCAGACTGTAATTCAATTGGGAAATAAGGTCTTGGTGGATACACTTTGCTGACAAGAGATCATACTGATTGAGGATGAACTTTAAATCCAATGACTGCTCTCTTAATGAGAAAGACACAGTGAAGTGGAGCCTGGAGCCTCATGCTGATGCACATTGGAGTGATATAGAGACAAGCCAGGTATTACCAGACTGCCAAGAGCTACAAGATGCTAGGAAGAGACAAGGAAGGATTTTCCTCACGGCCTTTTGAGGGAGAAGGGCTTTGAATTTCTAGCCTCCAGAGCTGTTTCAAAGAATACAGTTCTATTGTTAAGTCACCTACTTTGTTGTACTTTATTATCTCAATCTTAGGAACCAAATACACTGTGTAAGTCAACAAATATATAATTATAATAATGACCATTGCAGTAAAAGTTTTTATATTTAAATAGATCAAACAAACAAGTAGGAAATAAAGCCCTCAATTTCAAGAAAAAATGTGGAATTTAATTTATAAACAGCATGTATGGAAACAAAACATCACTTTATCAATTTTTTTTTGTCAAAAATGTTTGATAACCACTCTTTTAGTAAGTCTGTGTGGAATTAGGACACTCTTGTACACTGTCAATGGAGTAGTGGGTGTGACTACTATGAAGGACCATTTAGAAATGTCTTTAAAATTAAAGGTGCATATTCTCTTTGAACTGGTGATGCTTCTTTTAGGAATCTGTTGGACTGTTATACTGACTCACTTCATGAAAGAATGTGAGTCAATATTATTCATTAAACCATCCTTTGTAATAGATTAGAAACCACACTTACTGTACATTATTATAGGAAATGATTAAATAAACTACAATGTAACTAGACCATAAATTCCTACAAAAATATAAAATAAAGATGCAGAAATGCTTTATGTCTGATGTCAGCAAACTACAGCCTGGACATATAAAGCAGATTGATTTTGAAGGGTTTTTGTGGAGCAGAGCAGCTGGAGGGTTTTTTGTAGACAGTATTTATTATCTATGAAAATGGGGCTACAAAATTGTAGAGATGAATAGCTGTGGCTGAGATCTGTCTTGCAGAACACACGTATTTGTTTTTTGGACCCTTACTGAATAAATTAGCCAAGCCCTGTTTTTCATAATGGCATTATTTATGTCCAAGATGAGTGTTTTTTGTTCAGGTAAGTAAAGCATGGTACAGAACAGTACACATATTAATACTTTTGCATAAAGAGAGGGATATTTTTTCTTGTTTAGCTGCAAAGAAACTCTGATTGGATAATAAGCATCATATAAATTACCTATTCTGATTGGTGGGACACTAGACAAACAGTGGGTTGGGTGGAAGATTTTATTTTTTCAGTCAGTCTGTTTATTTTTATACCTAAATTTTTCTTAATCCATATGATGCAATATTTATTTAACAATTATATAATAACTTTTAAAAAGTATTTTAGAGAAATTAACCTTATCCATGTGCTGATATTTGTTCTGGGAGAAATACAATAGATACAGGATATATATTGGTAAACAGCATCTCTACTGAAATGCAATGTTATGTAATTGAAACTCAATAGTCTGGAGTCAAGCAGGCCTGGGTTTGAAGCCTAATTCAAACTTTTGCTAACTGAACAGGGGTAAAGTAACAAGCCAGAGGCTCCCAGTCCTCAATTCTGCAGCCACATAGTGCACGTGGTCGGGGTAAATGTGAGACTCTTATGAGAAGCACGTACGTAGTTTAACAAATCCCTTAGTCTAACAGCCAACACCTAAAAGGCACCAGAGTGTTTTAATTACTAGAATCAGTTTGTAGAGAAAAATTCTATATTACACCTAAGACCAATAGGCAAATAATAAATATTCTTGCAAGTAGTAATGATTGTTTTGCTTATTTTGGTGATGACATTATAAACTTATTTCAAACTGTTTTTAATAATATTCCTAAAATTTTGCCATAATAAAGGAACTGAATAGAATGCACAGGTACAATAAAAAATGCAAATGACCAATGACAAAATGATGAAGATATAAAATAGTCTGACAAATATGCATTGTTACTCACATCAATATAACTGGCATTTATATAGTTTGACCCTGCATCTCCATTTAGATCAGAGAGTTCAACACGATTATAATCATCTGTTCAAAGAAAAAAATATGTAAGTGAATGAAATAATGAATAATCAAGTCATTCAAATAGGTGGAGATTCTCTATGAGTACTCACAAGGAAGGATGTCAACATAACGGTTTTTATTTTGGTTACAGGGTTTTCTAGCATCCTTGATAGAAAGCTTGCTGAACACTCTTGGAATGCTCTGAAAAAACACAGATTCTCTGGGTTACAACAGACTCAAGAAAAACTTTCCCCTTGGCAGTTGTTGTTTTCAGCAAATAAGACTTACCACAATATAATTTCTTTATACTGATGACCAAGTTTCATATGGTAATTCAAGTCAAACTTATTAGGAATTATGCAAAAAACACTTTTCCTTTAAAATGAATGATGGAGTACTTTAAGAGTTAGCCCCAGGGGTGTCAGTAAATTTAGAATTAATTGCCACTTTAAAACGCATTTACTTGGATGATACCTTATCATACTTGGATGAATATCTAGTGAACAATTACAAAATCAGCCAATCATATTCTATGACACTACGTAACAGGTAATAACACAAAGAAGTGTTATTTTAAAATATTTACTAACCTATGACTATTACTCTCTCTTCTCATCTGTAAACATCTGCTTGTGATAGCTGTTTTGCCTATGTTGCAGTATTATATGGGATTAACTAAAAAAGCAAGTGGTTACACAATACATGTAAAGTAGAATTATCTTGGTAATTAAATAAAATTTCTCATTTTAAACAGCACACACCTGAAATTCAGCCAGAAAAAGTCTTCCTTCATCAGCAATCTTTCTCTTATACGTTTCCAACAAATTATCTGCACTGATTGGTTCCACATTCATCAGCTGCTTTTCATCATCTTTAAACACATTGAAAATTCAGTATGAATGTTAGATCTATCTTTCAAATGTTCAGACAAGTTTCATTCAATGTACATCTTGGATTCAATCCTTGGTTTCATATCAAGCATGACAGTGGGAAAGCCAACTTACATATATAAACACTCACTTACAGACCTCTGACTGAAATCTTGTGCTCCAATCCCATTCTGGGTTTTCTCTTGTCTTTTTGACTTACTCTGAGATTTCCCACATAGCTATCCCATATGCACTCACGGGTACTTGATATAAGTACATGTTCAAAGTGAACATTCATCTAGCATTTTCCCTTCATCTAGCATTTCAAATCTGCAAACAAGACCATCACTCACAAAATAGTTTAAGACTGAAAACTATGCCTACAGAGGATCTCCAAAGAGTCAGTCCCAAAGCTTCTGTTCATGGATTTGGTGCCTACACTGCCTGAGGGAGACAAGTTAAAGTAAGACAGAGGAAAATTTTCAGAATTTTTTTCCTATCCTGAGTATATGAAAACAAATTATTTTCTTTATTATAAATATAACTTCAATTTCTCTAACCCCACAGATCAGATCAACAAATCACATTTTCAAAAAGAAAATTAAGAAAATAATGTAAAAGTTGAAAAACATGGAATTTGTTTTCTTATCCTAAGTCAAATTGCCACTTTCGTCCTGTCAGTACATGATGGGTCTTTCGAGGGAGCAGCCACTGCCCCTTCCAGGCAGGGACCTTAGCGCCATATTGACTCCTTCCTGTGACTTTCTATCTGCCCTTCCAGCCTTTAGTCCATCCTCTGCTGCCTAATACTCCCGCACAACCTTAGAACACTCATGCAGTTTTCTAGTTTCTCCATCTGTACACACTGAACGCTATGGCATTTATCTGACTGCTGTCTTATTGTCCTATTTGTCAATGCTTTTGTCTTCCACTTATTAGGCTCTAGATGTTTAAGAGCAGAGTCTGTGGCTCATTGCTGCCGTATGTTCAGTGGCTGGCACAATATTTGAACTACATTCAAAAGTCACAGATACTAGCTGGTTGAATAAATAAATACATGAATTTAAGTTTCATCATTGTATCAACAGAGGAAGACCAGCTACATTTAAAAACTGTGAATTCTTATTTAAAATAGGTTCAAATATAAGGGGATATTCAAGAGTAAAAAACAGACATAATTACCCCTTTCAACAAGTTCCTGCTGTTCCTCTAAATTTCTGTGAAAATAAAAAATGTTAATTTTTACATTTTAAAGAAACGTAGACTTCAATTTGCATTCAATTTGTACTTAATGACTATGCTGGAGGAGGATGGGAAGCTGGCTGAATAAAAAAAAAAAAAACAGGGAATGGGGGGAGAAGGAAGGGGAGAATAAGGTGGAAAATAATGTGAGGGGAAGGAAGGAAGTGGGAGGGGAGAGGAGAGGTTGGGAGGGAGGAGAAAAATAAAGAAAATGTGAGGGAGGAAGAAACCAAGTAAGGGCTGTCTGCTAAACTCAAATAAGGGATAGATTATTTTATCTTAAACCTCTTATTTTTCATAAAATGCAATATTTTTCAATTGTTCTCTGGCAGAAAGGAATACATATACTTCCCTATGTATTTCTTCCTTTTCCTTTGTCATTTTTATATCCTTCTGACCCCACTTTATATTAACAGAACATACTCTTTTCATTGGTTGTTTCTAAAAGAAATATTAATAAATAATTTAATGGAAACCAATAAGACCTTACTAAAAGTCTTTGATCAAAAAATCTGTGATGAAAATCTTCATGCTGTCTTTTCTGAATTCACTTTTTTTTTCCACTTCAGTGTTTTAAATTTATCTCACAGTCGAATGCTCCCATCATTGTTTATTTTTTTTTTCTGTTTGAAGCCAAATCTTACCTGGATCTTCTCTTCTGTAGGTCATAGATTTTATAGAGAACAATTAGCAGAGCTATTGATGTCACAATAATCAGAAATACCAAAAATACTATCAGTGCGTAAGAATTATCTAGAAATGAAAAATAACATGAAGTAAGTTTATTATGTTAAATATTTTTCTGGATTTTTTAAATAGTCACATTTAATTTTAATTTTCATATTGTCACTTATTTTAAGGTTTTTAAAACATACTTGGAATGAGAATGAGTTACTGATTTTGTGAATTCTGCCTGTCTTTTTAAAAAACAATGAAAGTTTTCTATTTTAAAAGAGTAATTAGAATAGGGGCCTCCCTGGTGTGGTGGCACAGGAGTTCAAGGCTCAGTGCCATCAAGCTATTGCCATCCATTGCAGCATGAGCGAGATCCTTGGCTAGGGAGGGGACCCACATGGCGCAGCAGACCTCTCCTGCCTCACCTGCTGCTCCCCTCAGCAGTGTATTTCAGTGGATCCACCTGTTCTGCTCCCCACTCTGTCTCTGTTGAATCCTCTTATCCCCAACCTCTGGTCTATGTCCCAGTTCTTTTATGCATAAATAAATAAAAATAAATCTTTTAAAAAGAGTAATTAGAATGCAGGAAAGTAATTCTCTTTCCTTTCATTAAATAATATCTTTTTACAGACAGTATCATTTAGACTTCTCTCTCTGTTTCTTTTAGTCTCTCTATTTGGAAGGGCTCAAAGAGTTAATCCAGCTGTTATAACTCTCAGAGAAACCCATGTACAGCAGTATAACTTTATATGTAGCCTCTTAAGGGGATTGGCACAAAGATACACTTTTTTATCTGCTCATTAACTGTAAAATCAGTCAACCAAGGGACAAAAATTGTTTCACTCTGTAGTTAGGATTCCCTCCTTCTGATACCGATTTCACTGAGGTTTGACCTGAAATGCCCTTTTGAAGGAAGGGGAGAGAAAAGAGAGTGTTAGAACTATCCCTTGCCTGAGTATATCGCACTCTTCAAGTATAGTGAGAGTGTAACAAGATACTGCAGGGATTTAAGGGTCTCCTCTAGAGAGAGGGCTTACTCTATCACTTCAGTGATGGACCTTGGGTAGAAACCTTACTGATTGTGTGTCTCCATTCTCCAATTCCTAAAATGGTGTTAATTATTTGATTGTCATAAACACTTAGCAAAGTGCAGCCTGAGTACTAATTATTCACTATTTACAAAAAATTTTCAAAAACTACCCTCGCTATCTAAGATACCTCAGAGAACAAAACAGAAAAAGATCCCTATCTTCACAGAACTGACCTTCTTGGGAAGAAGGACAATTAGCAATATGTATAATAAATCAGCAAGTGGTAAAGTAGGTTAGCTGATGCCAGGAGTATGAGAAGGAAGGCAATTAAGCAGATACATGGGGGAGGCACTTTCTAGGCAGAGGTATATTGAAGGCCAGAACCTGAACTTGAAGGCTGGAGCATCCTTGGCAGGTCCAAGGAATGGAAAGATGCCAGAAGCTGGAGCAGAGTGAGTGAGGGGTAGGCAGCCTGAGATGACACTAAGAGAGGGGCAGAGAGTGAGGGTCAGGGTGAGGCTCTTAAGGACACACTGTTTTTTTGAGCTAAGTTTGAGCACTGCAGGAGTTTTGGGTAGAGCAGTAACAGATATTTGTGACAGTTGAGAATGCCATAGTGTAGGCAAAAAATAAACGGTTTATACCAGTTTGATATCTCTTGTAGTTAGAAGAAATAGTCACATGAAGTTTTAATTAATGGAGAGCATAAAGACTGTGAGAGAGGCAGGACTGAGGAGCAAGAGCTCTATTTCTGAATCTGAGAGTTTGAAAGAACTGACACCAGAGGAGATGCCAAGAAGGAAATTGAATATGCAAATCTGAATCTCTTGCACCATGAATCTTCTGAGAAAGTTTCTGGGACTGGACATAATCTTGAGAGTCTTTAAAGCTATAGACAGAACTATTCATCAGGAAATTAAAATTAGAAAGGAATGAAATCTCAAGAATGAGTCCCAAGACAATCCTATATTCAAAGGTTAGAGAGGAAAGGTGGAACCAGCTAACAGAAGAAAGATCTTCAGACTTAGTTCCAGGGAGATATTACTGAATTTGACAAGAACAAAGTTTCAAATTGGTTGAGATGTCACATTATGGCGATTGCTCTTGGTGAGCTGGCCTCCTGGTGAGTACCTTAAAAGCAGAAGGAGATCAAAGTACCAGAGAATCCAACATGCTCTGGCTGGCTTGACCTGACAAAGGAGGAGCCTTTTTGGAAAGGATCTGTGAATGGCCTGTGTGAGCTACATGAGACCCCTGGCCAAATCCCCCAAAGAGATGGGGTCTTCAGTGATTTCTCTACATTGGCTAAATTATCTGAGTAAATGGCCTTATCTGTAAAATGTGAATGATTTTATCTTTTTAAAAGGATTAGTGTAAGAATATGTGTGTTGATATATCAACTGACCTATCTATCTATAATCTATAGCCTATCTTTAGAAAGAGAAGACCAGCACATATTAAACAATCACTTTTTGTGGATATAAAAAAGGATGAATATGTAGATGAATGTAATTATATCAGTAGATTGTAATCAATGTTTTAGGGAAGAAGTCCTTATTGCAGTAGAGTCCTAAAATGACCCAAAGTGTTCTTTGTTCCATCTCAAATTATTGTCATTAAAAATTATCAATCTATACTAGTGATTAGTAGCATATATATTGATCTGTTTCCATATTTGTGGATAAAAACCTCATCAGAGAGGGCCTCCAAGTGCCACTATGGTTTGAGTTCAATCCCTGGCCAGGGAGCTGACCCACATATGGTGCAGCAGACCTCTCCTGTCTTACCTGCTTCTCCCCTTAGCAGTGTTTCCATAAATTTGCCTGTTCTGCTCCCCATGCTATCTCTAGTGAATCCTCTCACCACCCCCACATCCTCTGGCCTATATTCTAGTTCTTCTATGAAAAAAAATTTTGTTTAAAAAATAATAATTAAAGCCTCTTTGGACAGACAATCATCTAATCTTGTCTCCTTCAAGTAAATTATTAAAACAAAAGACTGTTATTAGCAAAATAGAACATCCTCACATGAGATTTTGCTAGAAACTGCAACAAATGATTATGAGTCTGCCTTCTAATCTATATCATTGAATTAAGTTTGATTCTACAGAAACAGTAAATGACTTCAGACTTGCCTGGATAAACTTGTTTTGTTTTTTTTTTAAAGATTTATTTATTTATGCAAACAAGCATTGGGGTACAGGTCAAAGGTATGTCTGTGAGAGGATCCACCAGAGACAGAGTGGGAAACAGAACAGGCAGATCAACAGAAGTACACTGCTGAGGGGAGCAGCGGGCGGGGCAGGAGAGGTCTGCTGCGCCATGTGGGTCCCCTCCCTGGCTGGCGGCAGGGATCCAACTCGTGCTGCAGTGGCTGTGGTTTGCTTCATAGTGTGTTGCTTCACCCTCTGTGCCACCATGGAGGCCCCCAATTGCCTGGGTTAACTTGTAACAATAAAACAAACAAATATTCAGCTATATCTCATGTAGTAAGTATGTGTTTTTCTTCCTTTTGTCCATGAGCTCTCCTAATATTAAAAAAAAAAATACTAACAAAGGCATATATCTGTAAAGGCAGACAGAATTAGATAAGGGAAAACAGAGAGAGCTCACAAGTTTGGAAGGTGGAAACCAAGGAAATCATCGCTAAGATAGCCCACCTAAGGGATGGATGCCACTTAGAATCTCTGAGTCTCAAGTTTGGACACGCCAGATACAGTGGAAGTGAACCAAATCACCAAAAATGGTGCAGTCAAACAACCAATCACTCCTTAAAAGATATGTCCCTCAATGGAGAGAGTTATTTTATGGGAAAATAAAGTGGAAGAGCTAAGAAACTCAAGGTCAAATCAGACCACATTAGAACAGGGATGAGAACTAGGAATAAAATAAAGAAGAAAAGTGAAGTCCTGCATATAAAATGGCTGGGCACACTCTCCATGCCCTATCATTGAGAGAACCATCCCCCCAGATTTTACACCACAGATAACAGAACATTTAATCACCTTTTCCCATTGTCTCACTGTAAATATGATCAAATACCATCAGTGTTAAACTCTCAAGAAACTTCAAGAAAATAAAGGGGGTGTCAAAATAAAACATCAACTTATGAATTCCAAATTATAACTCCAAGACTATAGAAAACTCCAAAAGACTATAGAAAGAGAACAGAGCAATAAAGATTTCAGAGATGTAAGTCTCCACATCACCAAAACCAACAGTATCCAGGAAAATAAGGAAGTAAGACCCATGTATGCCAAGAATAAAAGGGTAAGTCTGAAAGTTCCAGAAAGAAGAACAAGGGAACCAACAGAAAGGAGCAGAGGCAGGATGGATGCAAGAAAATGATACAGAAATGCTTATTAAATTAGTGATTTTTAAACTTAGAAGTCTATGTCAGGTTAAAAATATGACTTCAGTAAGGCAAACCAGGACAGATTAGTATCGAATGTCTAATTCATCCAGGCATACCATTGAGGGACAAGTAAAATAGTACACAGAACAATATGTCTTGTTACTAACATGAAGAAATATCACAGCATAATCATAATTTAATAGTCTATATAGATAATACTTCTTAAGAATTATTTTTTGAAACCAGCAATCTTTTGATAACCTAATCTCCTAATTTTGATATGACATTGTCCTTAATAGGAAATATAGCTCTTATACATATGCTATTTTCAGACTACTTCAAATATTATATTTATGAAAAAATATAAACACTAGCAATTAATTGAGAGTGAACATAATAAAAGCTTTGTAAATGTTAACTTATTTTAATATACATGTAATAAATAGCAAAGACTTACAATTTGTTCCTTCAGTTATAGAAGATAACTCTCCTGGAAAGTGAGTATTGTCATAATAGACCTAAATTTCAGCAATAAAAGAAAAAACAGTTTTCTAATTTAAATTTACATATCATAATGAACACATTTTATCTTTATACAATGTTGTTTATTTTCATTAAAAATATACTGTGTAGTCTTAATCTAAAGTTGAAATTTCAAGGTTATGCTAATATTTTGTTGTAAAATAATTTTTAAAACAAAACATTGAACATTGAATAAATAATAATAGTAATTATAGCAATAATAACCACCACCACCACCACAACAACAAAACTGTGGTATTTATCCTCAACAGTAAGTAAAGAAACCCAATTAAAACAAAAAGATGAAAAAGAGAGATGATTAAAAAAGAGAGATGTCGATACCACTTTCACCTAAACACCAAAGACAAAAATTTGATGATTCTCTCAAAAGTATTAATTTCATATATTGCTATGGAAAAGGTAATTCTATAACTTCTATAGGAATAAAACACTTAAATGCATGTAAATTCTTGTTGGTATATAATATATTCATTTTCAGGAATTTATTCCTATAGGAATGATGAAAGACATAATAAGAATTTTGCTGAAAGTGTGTTTACTGGTGTTTGTAATAGAAACCAAAACAAGTATAATTAGTTGGAAGTAATAAAACCATAGGACAGAATACTATGCAACCATAAAAAAGTACATAGTAGTAGATTATCTAACATGGAAAATGCTCATGATATGGTGACATATGAAAAATGTAGTTTATCAAACTATTCACAATGTTGATTGTATATGTTGAATATGTATATAAAAGTGCATTACATATTAAAGAATTTGTGAAGTAATGGGAACTATTTATTGGCCTCTATTCCCATTTCATGGCACAGAGCTCCTAAAAACCCTGAAACTTCCTGGGTGACTGAAATAACTTTCTTCCTAATAAGGTGACTCTGGGTAGGCTTCTGGATGAGGACTAATCAGCAAGACTCTCATGACTAGAAGCTTGGGATTTTCAACTTGCCCTCCAATCTTGTGAGGAAGGAAAAAACATGAAAATAGAGTTAATAATCAATCTTTATATGCCTATCTGATGAGCCCTTCATTAAATCTTTTACCCTCTGTATTTTGGAGAGTTCCCAGGTTGCCCAAAACCTGCACACTGGGAGGTGGTGTACCCCAGTTTCACAGAAATAGATGTTCTGCTTTTGGGGCTCTCCCAGATCCCACCCTACATCCTAACTTTTAGTAGACTGAGATGCATATTTCCCTGAGTTCTATGACTGCCCTAGGAAGTTAGTTGAACTCAACAAGGGAGACATGGAAATGGCTGACTTCCATGTGAATTAGGGAAGTAGGTGAAGTGGGGACCTACTACTTGTGATTGGTATCTGAATTGGGAGAGGAGCTGCCCTGTGAGACTGAGCCCTCAACTTTCAGTATCTGATGTTATCTCCAGGTACAGTGTCAGAAGTGAACACCTAGCTGGTGTCATGAGAATTGCTTGTTTGGGGTAAATTCCCTACATATACACATACACAAAAAGTGGTGAGTAGAAAGCTGATGGGTGAGTTTTCTTAACTATATTCTCTGGTATTTCTTAATATTTATTTCTAACCTCAATGCTTGTGTACACATGTTTATAATTTAAAAAGTCACATTAGTAAACATAAAAGGTCAAAGTAAATCAAATGTTTGGCAAAGTTAATACACCATTGTGCACAAAATATGCTCCTTGACACAGGATCATAATTCAAGTATAAATAAATCATATCAAAGGTCAAAAATATTCCAACAAAATCTTTGCTCTAGAGTATTGTTTTTAGTCTTAGGGAGGAAAAGTTTGGAGTTAAACTTTGAGGGCTTTAAATGATTCCACTAGACATCAAAGTTTCTCATGTTCATGTGAGTATTATTTTAGTACTACACAATAATCTTTATAGTCTACAGAAGTACTACAGAGATTATAGAAATTATCATATTACCTGAAATGTATACATTGTTAAATACTGAAGGTCTTTTACAATGAAGCTGCAGTTTTGATCACTTAGATCCTTGTGGCCTCCTTGTGGCTTCAATTTCAAATGGAAATGGCCATTCGTTGGGCCATTAGGATTTTTAGGAAGACCACAAGTCACCTTCATGCTATTGTCTGAAATTAAAGAAACGTGCAAGTTCTGGACCTCTCCTGGTTCTATGAAAAAATCAAGAGAGATGTGTTACTTTAATCATTTGGTAAATGTATATTTAAATGAGTTCACCTTTTATGCATACAATAGGAAAGACAATATAAGAAAAAGCTGCAATTAAACCTCCAAAAAGCAAATTGTCTGTTCATGCAAAGAATAGCCATGTGGGCTCATTCTTGGTTGGGATAAAATGCAATATTGGGGGTTTATGCAATACCCCAAGGAGAGTGTAAAATTAGAAAAGAGAAAAATGAGAGCTCAGAGTGACAGAGGAGAAGAGAAGAGCGGTGATGGACCCAACGCCGACATGCAATGCCAGTCTCCCTTCTAGAAATGCTTCCATTATTCTGGTAAGTAACTACCTGACTGAGTTCTTCAGGAGAAGCAACAAATTATTTTCTGTGATATCACAGAAATCATCAAAATAACAAAATCATAAAGTTTGAGGATCTGGACTTTCTAAACCAGAACCTATATGATGTAAGGAGCATTTTACATCTGGTTTAAAGAAGACAGTTTTCCTCATTCACCTGATGCCCATAGGGCCTGCAGCTGCTGTTTTCTACATGGGCATCTCTTTCCTGACCTCCTGGAGTCATGTTCACCTCAGAGGCAGATCTAGCTTTAAAACTACAAACTATGGAGACACAATGCAGGTGGCAAAAGCCACCAAAAGGGAAGTTTGAAGGGAAAATGTGACATAAAATAAAACCATAGGTAGCTGAATGTAACAAAGAGCAGAAAATGCCAAGGAGATAATTATGTTTTGTGAGGTGAGTAGAGGTTAGTAAGTGAATGCTCAGTGACTGAACCATTATTAGGTGTCTGAGTGTAGTTAATATTTCTAGATAACAAAAATGGAACTCAGCAATTCCACTCCTAGGAATTTACCCAAAGAACACAAAAACACTAATTCAAAAGGACACCTGCACACCTATGTTTATTGCGGCACTATTCACAACAGGCAGGCTATGGAAACAACCCAAATACCCAGAAATAGATGACTGGATCAAGAAGATGTGATATATATATATATACACCATGGACTATTATGCAGAAATCAAAAGGATAAACTCATGCAATTCATAGCAACATGGATGGAGCTAGAAGGGATTATGCTGAGTGAAATAAGCTAGAAAGAAAAGGAAAAATACTGGATGGTGTTACTTATAGGAAGAATGTAGAGGAAACAAACAAGGGACTAAGGGGAAAAATCAATTACAATAAATAAATAATCAAAATCAAAATCAGACAACTATAAATCTGAGACATTCCCGAAGAGAGGAGGTGAGAGAAGGAACACAAAGGGGTGAGAAGAGCACAAGGGATTATGGTGATGGGACACAGGTGGGTTGGTGATGGGAATTCCACGGGGATGAGAAATATACACTGTATAAAAATGAAAAATAATGTAAAAAATATATAATAAAAATATTTCTAGATAACAAAGAAAACCACAGACAATACATTTTTATCAAAGTAGACTGCACACTTAATTGCCTGAAATCTTAAATATTGTTCCAGATAATAAGCCTTCATGCTTTGTTCTAATGATTCTACTATAATATCTGAAGGATACAGAGAACATGACAACTTTTCAATTATTATGTTTTAAGTTATCATAAATCCTAGATTTTATGAAATGCACCAAGTCAATGTGTCTCCGAAATGAAGGATAAAAAGCGATGTATTGTGTGCTAAAATGTTCACATGTGGCCTGGTCATTCATAGACAGAAGCACTAAAGCATATAACTTACTTGAAGAGCTTGTTTTGAATTCACATGTGACTTCAGGTCCTTCACGTGTCACTTTTCCTTTGGTGGAGGCATATAATGATACATGATAGTCTGTGTAAGGACTCAATCCTTTCAAATCATAGCGATTTTCCTGATTATTTTTATTAGTAAAGTTTTCTTCAGCGTGAGGAAAAATAGAAATATTTATTCATTAAAAGTCAGAATAAACATATGTTTAATTTGTTCTTTACATGAAATCATTTCAACTCCAACCTGAGCGATTAAGAAATATATATTTCTGGTACTCAAATGTACATCCACACAATTATCAACAAATGCTGAACAAATGCAATATTATAAATAAAATATTCAAATATTTTGAATTGTATCTCTTATAATTAATTTGGTACACACAATATTTTATTAAATTAAGGCACATTTGTGAAGAGGGTTTCTTCCCTTTCTGAGAAAGAGTCCACTATGGGTATTATGAAAATCTGGAGTTGTAATGTGTCAGAAAGATTATCTTTTAGCACGCCTTGTTCTGATACCTAGCCTTCAAGATTTGAACATTGATATAGGATGTTGTTAAGGACCTGAGGTGCAGAATCAATTTGATCATTAGTAACTGTCTATTCGATCATACAATTTAATTCATGGTGGCAATGAGAATGAGGGAAAAACAATAGGGCAGAGGAATATGAGATGTTGTTTGAAAGATGAATGAGACTACATAGGTTTAAGGGAGAAAAGAAAACATTACATACAAAAAAGGAGCACTTCAAGTTTAGGGACAGGCCTGAGTGGGATGCCAGATTTTGACTGGGGAGACATATGAGATCTTATTTAAATGCATTTTAACATCCAGACAGAAGAATTAGCAATTAAATAAAAAATCAATAGCCACAGAGTATTTTTGAGTAGGCAAGTGATATCAAGAAAAAAGTTATAGGAAGCTAAATGTGACAGCTTATCACTGGGTAGCAGTTTCAGTGATGATGAGAGATGACGATGGTCTGATAATTATTATAAATGTAAAACCAATAATAATAAAAACAATAAATAAATCACTCTATGTGCCAATCTCTGCTTTGAGTGATATACATGAATTACCTGTACCACCCTCCTACTGGCTGGCATTCTTGATATCATCCAGTTTAACAGTTGAGAAAGCAGCTACAGAGACACTGACTGATTAATCTGTTAACGATCTCACAGGAAATGAAGCACAGAGCCAGGATGCGATCCAGGCATTGAGATTCCAGGGTCAGTGCTGGTCTACACCACTGTGCATACCCTGATTGGAGTGGGGCCCAGCTTTTCCTAAATCATGGACACTTCAGTTCTCTGGTCCAGCTAGATGTGCCTTTAGACTTTCAGAAACACTGTGTGAAAAGACCTAATGTGCTAATTTCTTGTCTAAGTTATTTGTCTCAAAATGAAGGTTACTGTATTACCTATAGATCACCTTGTTATGCTAAATAGTGAATGAGGTAAAATGTTTATTCTAGCCTGGTTAAGTGTCTTGTTTTCAGAAATCCTCCTAACTGGGATTAGTTGTCATTCACTTACAGGCTCAGTTCTTCTCTAAAGCAAATTCTCTCTCTGGACAGCAAAGGTGAGGGACATCTGATTCATGTCTCCTTACATGGAATCTGACACTGGACATTGTCCAGTTTCTTAGCTACAATTCAAGTGTCAACAACAAAAACAAAAAGACAGGGACAAATTGGGGACTCTTCATGGGGAGAGGGGAGGAAATGGGTTGAGGGCAGAAAGAGCACAAGGGACTGAGGTGATGGTGCACTGGTGAAATGGTGGAGGGAAATCCATAGGAACCACAATCGATGTCAAAAATATATAAATAAAAAAATAAAATGTATTTACTGAAAAAAAATTCAAGTGTCAAGATGTCATTTGTAAGATCAATCTGACTTCCACTCATTTACTAATTCTGTATGTTTTCATATGTAACCTCACAACCACTGTGGATCAAAACACATTTCATTTATGTAGTTCTATAAAGCTTTTGTTTCATTTTTGACAAAAATTGAATTTTGATTAATTTTGAACAATGCATTGTTTAAAGGTGTGATTGTTCGGGGGTCAAAATTGTCAGCTCTTAGAAAGGTGGTTCAAAATGTTCATTTCTGATCACCAGTGGTTTCAAGCTTTGGTTGAAAGGCTTAAATACTTTCTATGAACATCTCTGCTTCCTCTGTGTGTTTGAACCTCAGGATGCTGACATTAGAAACGCAAGTTGTAGGGGACAAGTTAGGACTTAATTGATGTATTGTTAAGAATTATTCCTCCAGTGTAACAGAAATATGCCCATAGGGCTGGAAATGTCCAGAAGGAAACTTGACTCCACTTGTCATCTCTTTGTTTTTTAGAGAATGTTTGAGGAAATACATTAACTTCTTGATTTGCACTAATCTCATGTATCTGCTTGAATGCCAAAAGATTTTGTGATGCCAAAAAGTTGTAGGTTTTCCTCTTATATTAGAAGGCTATTACACAAGACAAATTCCATCAACCACCATGATCGTTAAGAGTGCACACTGGATTCAAAACCATTTAAAAAGTAGACCTTCAAATGTAGCAAAGCAAAGAAGTCTCTGCTCCATTATTGAGGAGCATTCACTGTCACCTGTCATTATTAAGGTAATTATGTAAATTACCTTAATACTACAGTTCCCCAAGGTAACTCATGCTAGCAGCATGCAAAAAAAAGTAGAGTTCAGGCTATTGAATTTGAACACTGAAGTTCTGTGATCCTCAGCTTATATAGCATCCTATGAGCTATAAAAATATTTATATATCTCCTTTCAGAAGTATTATTAAAATATTTAACAAAACTTTTAAATATTATAAAACACCCAATAAACAAAGGAACCTAAATGTCAATTAAACTTTCCTCCACTTTTATTCCTGAGCTTTCAGAGAAACTGAAACAATTAAATTATGAAATAATGAGGTGAAGTTTAAGATCTAATTTAAAGGTGACATAAACTGCAATAATAGTTTAAGACTTTATTCCTGTGAATTTTAAATAGTGATTTTATTTTAAATAATAAAGTAGTTAAGAGAATTACTTTAATAATACTATGATCATCTCAACTCCCTTTGATTTAGATAAAATGAAGATCTCATTATGGCCTATGTTGACATGAATGATGAATAAAAGCAGAGCACACTTCTCTCTAGGGTGGTTGATTCTGATTGCTTTACAGAGAGAGAACGGCTGTGTGTGGTCACCTTCTAAGGAGCCTTTTAAGCAGAGTCAGTGCAAGATGTAGAATGAAGGATAGATTCAGTTACTATCAACAGTATAGAAGGAAAGACTCACATAAGGTGACATTGTCCAGCTCCCCCATCGCTCTCAACTACTATATTTGATAGCCATAAATTTGAGTAGCACTAAACAAGGAGTTGTACTGCTTAAAAAAAAAGCAAAACAGAACATGCTAATAAATAACATCATATTTTTTAGCCAAATTATGCAAATAGATTTGAAGAACTATATTGACCTAGAAGCTCATATAGTTTTCCAGAGGGGATGGCTACCATAAGTGGGGGAGGGAAGGGGAGGAGCAAATTGTCAAGAGAGCACAGTGGACCATGTAGGTGGATAATGGGTTTTTTGCTGGTGGATGTGTGTGGTAACTGAGGACATAAATACTATACTGCTAATACACAAGCAATAATGAAAACCAGAGTCACCTCAAATAAATAAACAAACAAACAAACAAATAAATAAATAAATAAAAAGCTATAAAGAATACAAAGGAAAAATAAACACTTCCCTACAAATTTCCACCATATACTCTCCCATACAAAATAACTCTGTAGGAGGGTCTCCCTGGTGACCTAGGGATTAAGCCTCAGCACTATCGCCACTACAACTAACTCATATATGACCCAAAAGACCTCTCTTTTCTTGCCCACTGCACCCCTTATAAGTGTATTTCAGTAGATTCCTCTGTTCTGCTCCCCATTCTGCCTCTGGTGAATCCTCTTACCCTCCACACCTCTGGCCTACACCCCAGTTCTTTTACACCAAAAAAATATTCTGTAGTAGAGAGAATATAAAGTAGCAGAGAAATAAAATAGAATAGTGGAATAGAGCAAGAGAAGAGAAAGAAAAACAATGTGTCCATACAGTAGCCAAGCAAAGGGTGTTTGTCTGTCAGGTATCCAATGAGACAGAGACATCTAGTGTTTTGGTGCTTTATCTTCCTGTAATTCCATATGATCCCTTTCTCATGTATCTAACTTTTTAAATTAACCTCAAATATGAGGCAGGCTCTTCTGCATAGCATTTGCTTCCTCTTATACTAATTTCAAAACTCCATGTGTGATTGATTGTGTTTTATTAATTTATTGTGATTTAAACCACCAAAAGGTGGCATCAAAACATAAAATAATATGCAGAACATGAAAGGTTTTTGACTTTTCAAAGAAGGAAATTTATACCTAGCTCTTTCCCACCAAATAGATGGCATCCTGTGAAAGTACTTTCTAGCATGTGGACTATTAAAGGTGCTGAGGCTGCTCTGGGATGGTCCACTGATGCTTGCTGTTATCCACAGGCACTTTCGATACTTAAGTTATCCAGAAAACATCTGTTCTCTTTTTCAGTTTTCCATTTGGGAACTCATAGTTGAACTTGTTATCACAAAATTTTTGGACAATATTTACTTTTGAAGAAGTCTAATCCAAAGGGCCTCTATAGCTAAGTATATATGTTATTTTTTATTCATCCAATATTTTTCACATACCAACAAGAGCAAACTTTGGAAGCTGTATGCATGTGAGTCAGAATGATGATGTCAAGCCAGTGCAATTGGAGTTACTAATCACTGAACGACAATAATTAATAGCATTTTTAAGAGATTTTTTTTCTCCAGGTTTGGAGTGCAAAAGTTTGAACAAAACAGATTAAAGGTAAGCATATATTGGAGTGTTCTGGTCTACAGCCATTTCAGAGTCTCAAGAGTCCCTGGTGAGTAGAATTGATTTCAACAGTCAAAGCATAGCAGATGCCCAATGCAGTCACTCTGCAGAGCTTCTGACTCACTAGCTCAACCTACATTTATAATATTTTTCCAATTCTTGATTTTTCTCTTATAATTTGAAATAAATCCATGAAAATTACCTTTGTTATCATGCTGTAATTTTTTATCACGATAACATAGATGAAACTGATGAACAGTTTTTTTAGGTGGAGACCAGCTAATCTCTCCTTCCTGTGCACTTTTATTTTTACAAGAAAAATCTGCAGGCTTTTCTGGAGCTGTTGAAAGAATAAGGACAAAAATGTGAAAAATAAGAAATCTAAAAACATTCTTCATACTACAAACATACATTGTTAATAATAATTTCTGATTAATAGTAATTAATTATGAGTGAATAATTATAAATTAAAAATGAAGTCAGAAGAATCACATCTGGACTTAATCTGTGAGATCAATTAACAGAATAAATGTTACTCCAGAGTGGCATTGTAGAACATGCCACTGACTTGAGGTTACCTGAGAATCCCCTCTCCCCTCCAATATATTATTATCCAACTATCTTGGGATGCTAAACTTCTCTATACTAATAATCTGTCATCAGTAGCACTCATAAATCTAATGGCCATGATTTAGAGTGACACCTGTCGTTGCTTCAAGTCTTTGGAACTTAAGATAAAAAATGTAACAGATGCTTAAATCAACTTTACAAGGTATAATTTACAACAAAACATGCCCATCTGAAGTACAGTTGATGAGTTTTGACAACTGTGTGCCTCTACAGAATTACAACCACGAGCATTTCTGTCAACCCCCAAAAGTCCTTCTGGTCCTCTTTCTGGTAAACACAATCCTTCTGTCCAACTATGAGAATCTTCTGAATGGCTTTCTGTTACTACAGATTAAATTTGCCTGTTCACCCATTTCACAGAGATACAAATCAAATAGTAAGTACTTTTTTATGTCTAACAAATCACATTCAATACAATGTAGCAGAGACTGATACATACTGTTGTGTGTCAATATTTGTTCTTTTTTACTTGCAAGTAATATCCTATTATAAGGACATACTATTATCTGTTCATTCAACTGCTGAAGGATTTGGGGTTTGGTTCTGGGCCTTTGGCTACCATAAGTGGATGTCTATGAATATTTGTATAAAAGTCTTTGTGTAGATATACTTTTCTTTAGAATGAAATTTCTAGGGTATTACTTTACCCAGTAGTATTCTCAGTCTTTTTCATTTTAACACTTTCAGTGAGTATGTGTGTCATTATCATCTCATTTTAACTTGTCTTTCTCAGATAAATAATGTTAATGAGCATGTTTTTATGGTTTTTTTTTTGATTGCATATCTTATTTTGTGAGGAACGTGTTCACAATACTTGCCCATTTTAATTGGGTTACTTGATGTCTTACTCTGTAGTTGGAAGAGTTTTCTATATATTCCAGAAAACCTCTTTTGTTGAAAAAATGAATTATGGATTTCTAAACAATTCCTAATGATGTTTTACTTCCTTTATGCTTTATTCAAAGATCAGGAATGTTCAATTTTTAATTCATAAATTATTTAATTTCATTATTTTTTTCATTGTGTCCTATCTATAGAATCTTTGTCTGAATTACACTTGTGAAGATTTTCTCTAATGTCTTCAACTGAAATTTTAAGTCACAACCCTATGAAGCTATCCATAGCCACTGCAGTGGGAATTGGATCCCAGGCCAGGGAGCTGACCCACATGGTGCGGTAGACCTCTCTTGTCTTCCCGCTGCTCCCCTCAGCAGTGTATTTCACTGGATCTGCCTGTTCTGTTCCTAATTAAGACTCTGGTGAATCCTATTTTCTCCTGCACTTCTGGCCTGCACCCCAGCTCTTATATGCATAAACATATAAAAACATTAAAAAAAAGCGTTACAAATTCATTTTCTGAAACCATTTCTCCAAATCTATAGCATCAAATTTTTTGATTCTCAAAAATTCACAACTATAATGAGAATAGAAATTTTACCTATACATATACATACTCACTTCCAAAATCTGTTAAAAATGTATATTTTTTTTCAAAAAGTGACTGGTTATTATAAAGTACTTGTGAAAAACAACGATAATTAGTTTCTGGATCAAGGTTTTCCCAATGATGTGTAGAATTTACACTAGGTGCATTCTTCTCAGATACATTAGGAATATCTGAAAGAAATAAGTATCACATATTACAAGTACATTAATATACATTAATATACCATATTTCATTTTATTTTTATATTTTGTATCTATAATACAAATTACATAGTATTATTTTGTTGAAAACCTATGCAAATAGTCAAAATAACAAGGAAAATATCCTGAAAACACCTACAATAATGAATTTTGCTGCACTGAATTTTAAACAAAGTATTAGGAAGTATAAATAAGTGTGAGGGTGTCTCTGACTTAATTGATAGCATTGTTTTCAGAAATTGAGATTTCACCCGAGATACTATTTTAGATTCAACATTGTGTTCATAGCAGCTTGCCATGTATTCTCATTTTCTTCTACTGCATAAATAACAGCCATGAATCTTCCTTGTAATATGATTACAACCATGTCACACTCCATCCTTGTGAATGTGTGTCTGTGGCTATGTGTGTGTCTATTTGCCAAATACGACCTAGTAGTTACTTAAGGGCAAGTGAAGGCAATTCCATCTCAATAAATTCAAATAAAAATAAGTTAAATATCAATAAATAGAAATACTACCTCAATTATTCACTCTCAAAACTGAACCCAAAGTCATAGTTCTAGAAACACATTTCTTCACCACCTCCCTTTCATCTAAGTGTTCTTGAAGTTGTTTATGAATTTTGTTGATGGAGGGCTAACCAAGCAAACTATTGAATCAAATGATCTTATGTTTGTTTTGCTTCATTCTGACAATACATGCAATGTGATTTTTATGCACCATCTTTTTATAATCTTTCCCCAATTATGAATTGCAACTAACAGTTGCCAAGAAAAACCTTGTACATGAATTGAACTTCACTACTTCTTTTTAGGAGCAATGTCTGTCTAATTTGTGAATTTGAGTGCTATAAATAATACAATGATTTGAGTTCAAACATACCACAGAATAAACGAGAGACACACAAGGGGAGGGAGAAGGAAAGAAAGCAAGAAGAAAAAGAGAAATGGAAGGGGAAAAGGAAAGTAAGGAAGGTGGAAGAGAAGGATGGAAATATTATATAATATCTAAAACAACCTCTAGCACACAAAAAAAATCTTGGATAAATGTCATATTCTTACCACAGTCAAAGGTGTATGTAATATTTTCTCCACAGGTCTTCTCAGTAATCCAAGACATACAATGAGAAGTATTTGCTTTTTCAGGTTTTGTACAATTTTCCAAATGAAACACTGTCAAGAAGATATAGAAATAGATGACTAATATTTCGTGTGTGCCATAAACTCAGTTATAGCCACTGAAATTATACACAATTATATATTCCTTGGTAAGCGTTTGAAAAAGTTTAATAGCTTAAGGTTTATTTCTTGATTAGTTTACTCTTTTTTCACATCACACATTTGGCAGCTTTTGATTTAAAATTTATTTTACTTTTTAAAAAATGAGAACCTACAAAACATTTTTAAAAATTATGAATTCTGCACATTTTTTCTTTTCATTTTCCCCTTTAATTTATATATAATTGACATCAGTTGTAATCCCCATGTATTCCCCATCACCATATCACCAGTGCACCATCACCTCAGTCCCCAGTGCTCCCATCTTCCCTCAACCCTCTCTCTCCCTTCTCCCCACCAAGTGTCCCCAATTTGTCCTTGTCTTTTCATTTTTGGTTTTTGTGTCTTTATTGTTGTTATTATTGTTGTTCTTATTCCTTTCCTTGATC
>JAGFMF010011717.1:1074444-1166925 GCA_019455555.1 Galemys pyrenaicus | reverse complement strand
TTTTGGTAGGATGGCCATTTTGATGACGTTAATTCTTCCAATCCATGAGCAAGGGATGTTTTTCCATTTCTTTGTATCTTCTTCTATTTCTTTTAGCAAGGTTTGTAATTTTCTTTGTAAAGGTCCTTCAACTCTTTTGTTAGATTTATTCCCAAGTATTTAAATTTTTCGGTTTCAATTATAAAGGGGATTTTTTTTTTATTATTTCTTCTTCTTCAGCTTGGTTGTTTGTATAAAGGAAGGCTACTGATTTTTGTGTGTTGATTTTGTATCCTGCTACTTTGATAAACCGGCCGATTAGCTTGATTAGATTTTCTGTAGAGCTTTTGGGGTTCTCTATGTATATTATCATATCATCTGCAAACAGTGATAATTTTACTTCTTCTTTCCCTATTTGGATACCTTGTATACCTTTTTCTTGCCTTATTGCTCTGGCCAGGACTTCCAGTGTTATATTGAAGAGCAGTGGTAAAAGAGGGCAGCCTTGTCTTGTTCCAGATCTTAGGGGAAAGGCTTTTAGCTTTTCGCCATTGAGAATGATATTGGCTGTGGGCTTGTCATCTATGGCCTTCATTATGTTAAGATATGGTCCTTCTATCCTGAGAATTCCAAGGGCCTTCATCATAAATGGATGCTGAACTTTGTCGAAAGCTTTCTCAGCATCTATTGATATAATCATGTGTTTTTTTTTCTTCTTTTTGTTGATGTGGTGGATTACATTTATTGATTTTTGAATATTGAACCATCCTTGCATTCCTGAGATAAATCCTACTTGGTCATAGTGGATTATCTTGTTGATGCATTGTTGGATTCTGTTGGCTAAGATTTTGTTGAGGATTTTTGCGTCGGTGTTCATGAGAGAGATTGGTCTCTAGTTTTCTTTTTGTGTGTTGTCCTTATTCGTTTTTGGCATTAGTGTGATTTTGACTTCATAAAATGTGTTTGGTAGAACTGCTTCTTTTTCAATTTTTTGAAATAGTATATGTAGGATAGGCATTAATTCAGCTCTGAATGTTTTGTAGAATTTATTTGTAAAGCCATCTAGACCTGGACTTTTATTTTTGGGAAGGGCTTTGATTACTGTTTCAATTTCACTACTTGTAATTGAACTGTTTAGATATTCTATATCTCCTTTATCTAACTTTGGGTGATTGTAGAGTTGCAGAAATTTGTCCATCTCTTCTAGGTTGTTGAACTTGTTTGCATATAGCTTTTACAAGTATTCTCTAATTATTCTTTTGATTTCTGCTGTGTCTGTTGTAATTTGCCCTCTTTCATTTGTTATCCTGTTTGTGTATTCTCCCATTTTTTCTTAGCCTAGCTAGTGGTTTGCCTATTTTGTTTATTTTTTTCAAAGAACCAGCTTTTGGTTTAATTGATCTTTTGGATCATTTTCTTAACTTCTAGTTCATTTATATCTGTTTTGATTTTTATTATTTCCTTTCTTCTATTGGCTTTTGGGTTTTTCTGTTGTTATTTTTCCAGTTCTTTCAGGTATGAAATTAAGTTGTTTCTTTGTGTTCTTTCTTGTTTCTTTTTTTTCTTTTTTTTTTTTAAAGATTTATTTATTTATGCATACAAGCACTGGGTACAGGCCAGAGGTGTCGGGGGGTGGTGGTGAGAGGATTCACCACAGAGAGCGGGGAGCAGAACAGGCAGATCAACAGAAGTACACTGCTGAGGGGAGCAGCGGGCACAGCAAGAGAGGTCTGCTGTGCCATGTGGGTCCCCTCCCTGACCGGCAGCAGGGATCAAACTTGTGCTGCAGTGGCTGCAGTTTGCTTCATAGTGTGTTGCCTAACCCACTGCGCCACCAGGGAGGCCCGTTTCTTGTTTCTTAATGTGTGCCTGATTTGATATATATTTTCCTCTTATAACTGCTTTTGCTGAATTTTGCAATAATGTTTTATAATTTTCACTGTAGAGGTCTCCCAAGTATTTGATTTTTTTTTTTGTTTTTTCAACTATAAAGGGGATGGTTTTCTTAATTTCTTCTTCAGACTGATTGTTTGTATATAGGAAGGTTACTGATTTTTCTGTGTTGATTTTATAGTCTGCCACTTTACTAAACTGGTTGATTGTTTTGATTAGTTTTTCTGTGGAGTTTTTGGGTTCTGTCTATATATTATATTGTCCTCAAATATTGATATTTTTACTTCTTATTTCCCTATTTGAATTTCTTGTATGTCTTTTTCTTGTTTTATTGCTCTGGATAGGACTTCGAGTATTATATTGAAAAGCAGTGGTGAGAGTAGACTGAGTGGCTGAGTGAATACAGAGGGAATGCATTTTTAAAATTCACAATCATGTTTGCTTTTAATGAGTAATTTACATCAATAATATTTAGAGATAAATAGATATTTTTAAAAAAATTATCAAACTTTAACCTTTTTAAATGTTAATGCATCAATGATTTTGAATTATTAAACAATGCAAGAGATTCAACCAGTCCTTGAATCCCCTGTCCAGAGCAAATTCTGCTTCATAAGTTCTGTTGGATCCCTTAGCCTTTCATTTCTTAACCTGGCCAAACCTTAACATGACTGTAACTCTCCTTCTTTTGTGAAAGTAGTTTTGTTCTTCCACAATCATCAAGTTCTTGGCTGCATTTTCTCCCCCAGTAGGCCCCAGATACACCTGTATTTTACAGGATACCATGTGCACATATTTATTTAATGACTTGAATTATGTTGAAGAGAAAAAAGAAAGCTTTCAGATAATCAGTGGGATAAATTAAGCCACTTTGAAAACAAAGTTAAGGGAGATAATTAATTATAAAGACAGAAACTTAAATGAGTTTATAATTTTCACAGGTTAGGGGAATAGAAAGTTCACCCACGCCTGAGGTATTGACTTACTTTCCCCAGCCTTATTCACCCAACAGACTGTGTTCTATGACCATGAAAGGCACAATATGCAACACTGCACTGTTTTTGTAAACACACAAATAGAAATCAATTCCTACTCACCTGGTGGTGCAGTGAACGTCTTAGGTGACTCAGGACATGAAGTAAAATTTACAGTGAAGTTCTCACATTCTTTTAGGTTATTGACTGTCTGGTTTTCACATGCAGGTTTACATTTATCTACAGTTAATATTGCAGTAAATGATCCATTATAATAAGTGTAGTTTACAAAGATATTTTCACCTGAAAGAAGATGCAACAGTAAGGATTTTTTATTTTTTATTTTTCAGAACAAGTAAATCTCCATTTAGTGCAAATAACTTAACATTTGATTTTTAAAAAAATATCAAATCATCAACAGAGCTTTCGTCAGAACATGAAAATAAGAAGGAACACGCCAGTCCCTCCTTATTAATCTTTCATATTTCCCTTCACATCACTCACTGTCTAGAGCCTCACCTTGTAAATTTATATTTGGATGGTTATTGGATGAATTTCTGCCTTCCTAACTGGACCATAATTCTATGACAGCAAAGTTCAGAGTATTTTGATCATCAACATGAAAACACATTCTCGCATAGTATCTGTTACTATTAGGAGTGCACTGGTTGCTTGTTGAGAGTGTACAGATGGATGGTGAGTTTCACAAATTTCTTGTTGCTTTATTATTCTTCTTCTAAAATGTATTTCTTGATTATATGTTTCTCCAAATATGTGGAACATTAGTTATTTAGAGACCATAAGTCTTATGTTTCCTTTACTTTTGTAAAATTATTGATAATAAGTTCTCCTAAGCACATTTGTTTGGGTCATTTCACACTCTCACTTCATTTAAATTAACTCCATTGACTGATAAAAAATATATATCTTTGTAATTAACAAATATTAATTCATTGAATCATTTTAAGATAGCAAGAATTATTCAGTCCTCCTTTAGTATACTTTCCCAAACACTAAAAATACAAATGTTCAACTTGTAGAAATGTATAGTCAAGGTGGAGACACACAGACATAAACTGTAGAAGACATGTGAACTCCTAAAATAGGTTAATGCCCCAAATAAAATAGGAGTAAAGAGAGACAAATTTACTCAGATGAGAAGAATAGGAAAAGCTTTCCAGAAAAGAACTTTACTTATGTTTTAAAATATGAGCCAAACTTAGAAAACTTATGGAGGGAGAGAAGTGTGCTAAAGAAAAATGGATGGGAATTTCAAGTGTAAAGGAAGGAAAGCAGGAATAAACACTGAGGCAGAGTAAACTGTGATGTGCTTAGAAGACTGAGCAGTTTCATATTACTCAAATGAAGAGTGTAAGCAGGCAAGGGTGCTAGAGGAGCCTGGTCATAAGCATATGGAACCTGATCTTTACACTCAACATCTGAACTGCTACTGAAGTCAGGAGCTTTGATGTTAAGTTTCAGAAACATAGGGAAAGAAGGAGAAGGACTCTGTTTTCACAGAGAAGAGAGGAAAAAAAAAATGGGACTGGTCTCAAAAATCTGCTTTGATTGCAGCACTATTTATAATTTGTAGACCTGGAAACAACCCACATGCCCAAAAGTAGATGACTGGATCAAGAAGATGTGGTATGTATACACAATGGAATACTATTCAGCAATCAAAAAGATAAAATAGAGTCATTTGTGGAAACATGGATGGAGCTAGAAGGAATTATGCTCAGTGAAATAAGTCAGAAGGCAAGAGAAAAATATTGGATGGTTTCACTTGTAGAAGGAGTGTAAAGGCACAAAAAAAGGGCTTAAGGAAAAGAACAATAACAATAAAAAAACACAACAAGAACAAAAGGACAAAGAGAAACCAAAGGCACCTTCTGCGGGGTATGGTGGGGGGTAACTGGGATGAAGTCAGAAAGAGCACAAGGGACTGAGGTGATTGTGCACAGGTGAAATGGTGGTGGGAATTCCATGGGAACTATAGTTGATGTCAAATATATATAAATAAATTTTAATAAAAGAATCTGCTTTGAGCCAAGCCCTGGCAAGCTAGGGAGACAGGGGAAAAGAGACAGAAAGTTTTTTTTTTTTTCTTCCTGATGAGCCTTCAAGGTCTTACCCACCTTGCATATTTATATTATACTGAATACTTACCCACCAAAATAAACTTGCTATCATTACATTTTCCAAATACTGAACCGAAGTTAAGTGATTTCACCAAATTTGCTAGGTATTAGTTATTAATCCTGATACTCAAATGTAGCTCTGAATATGACATCAAAGCTTCTTGGCCGTGAAGGACATTGGTATTTAAGATTTGGAGCTAATCATTGGTGAAAAATTAGAGTTGGTGAGTTCAGCTTTCTAGTGGATTCTGAGAGCTTGGGAGGCAGGAAATAATTAACATGCTCTTTGAAAAGGACATATGCTGCTTCTCAGTGAATGAACTTACCACAGGGCAGTGCTGGAGTCGGAGCTGTAAAAGGGAAAAAGACAAATATTAAACTTTCATTCTGGAACACTTCTTCTATGACCCTTTTGGGAAAAGGTGGTTTATAAAGTTCCAATTTTGTAGTCTATCCAGTTGTTTTATGGCTAATTTGGGGTTTTGGAGTTCCTAGTACAGTATTTTGATCACAAAACTTCAAACATTATAAACTAAAGAGCTAGTTCTATAAAAAATTTCATAAATTTACTCAAAAAAACAAAATCATGATAATAATATTAAGCCCTTTTAGGTTGAATTTTCAAACATGCCAGAGGTCCTCAATCCCTTGATTAATTTCAAAATATAAAGAAAAATAACACTCGAGAGTTCAGTTTACACATTTGTTTAAGCAAGGAGATAGGCAAGAGTTGCTTCATTCTCTTGTTTAACTTTTGTAAGCTCTTTGCACATCTAGTAGATCCTGAATAATAAATTGCTCTCTCAACAAATTGAGGCATTACCTTGTGTGAGCCTATGTATTTACAGCTTCGTGGAAGCAAGATCTCTGCTGATCTCATCTGAGTAGGGAAACTTTGGGTGAGAATGGTGGGCTTGCTGGCTCTGCCTTGCCTGGCCCCCATCCAGGCACCACCAATCTCTGGGGCCATTCCTTCCCTGGAGGCCCCTTGCCTCTGCCTCCACACCCCATCCTGCTAGATGGCAACTCTGCAATGATTTCTTTGCCACTCACCATGTGGAATGCAGACCCCCAGTGATGAAATTGTCCCTTTCCATACAAACACCTACACCCACTCTTACAGAAAGAAATCCTAGTACACTTGGCCATTTCTCTATTTCTTATTATGAAGGCACACATCTCTGGGAAGGCGATTTTATGACAATAACACTAGGCTGGACTGATCTGACTATTACACCTGCGAACATAGATAAGCATTCAGCACCCCTATTAGTAAAATGCCCAATCGAATTCTCAAAGAAAGAAGCCCAGAGTAGATGAGGTGGTGGACCCTTCTGGTCCTAATATGGGGGTGGCATGGCTGCATGAATGGGGGTGAGGTTGTCACCTATGGTTGTGGAAGCTTTTGTAGGGATAGTGGTTGCTGGAGAGCTCTGAGTGGATGTTGAAGTGGGATCTGCAAGGAAATGAACAGAAGAATAAAAGTTAACGAGCTGGTCATATTGAAAGGGGAGGGGAAACTCTTAAAGATAATTCTAACTGAATCTTTAGGAGTTTTGATCTGAATTGACTCTTGTTTTCTTTAAAATAAGAAAATGACCCAAAGATTTATCTATAAATGGCCTGTTTATATAACTAGTTATAGAAATCATTTGAATTAAGCATTGTATAGTTGAGAAGTGACTTGAGATAATGCTTACCTGAATGACCGTCTTCCTCAAACTATTCCTTCCCTTTCAATTACAATTCTCCTCATGAATTAATTAATAAAAATCTTGGTTGCTCCTTTATAACATTCATTACATATCAGACATTTTACTTACTCGGTCCTCACATCAATCTTATGAAATTATATCAATTTTTCAAAAAGGAAAACAGACACACAGAAAGAGTCAGCTAGAAAGTAGAAGTGACTGGAGGTGACTCCAGGGTGATAACAATAAAATACATCATCTTTCTTCTTTGTCATAAACTTTCATAATACAGAAAATAAAGTATGCCCAGACAAAAGCTTCCAGAAAGTTTCTCATGCCTAACTTAGTACCAATCTCTGAGAATCTGTAAAACAGGAGACGTGCTAATATTTGGTGTCAACTAGAAGAGGTGCCTGAAGGCTTCCAGTGCCTGTTTCATCACCCCTAACCTAAAACTCCTGGCGCATCATCATCAAACCTGTGGAGTTATCTGTGGTGAGGTTGTTGGAGGTGCGTGCAGGTGAGGCAGCGGGGCTGCTGAGTGCGGGATAGAGGGTGGGCACTGGTATAAAAGCTGTGCCTGATTCCGAGGTGCTGGGCACAGTCCTCTCTCCTGGGGCACCTGCAACCAGAAAGGTCATCAGCATTGCTGCTTATCCCTATCGGGCCAGGGCAAGGGAAGGTTATTGAAGCGAAGTCTGAGCAGCGGTCAAGCACTTCGGTACCATCCTATGTGCATTCTGCAATCTGTGCAAACGTCAACCAGGCTCATGAGATCAGATTAAGGGCACGCAACCTGAAACCTACGCAGCTTTGTAATCAGACCACCGATTGTAACGTTGAGAGGGAACTTGGACAGCCCAAGCCTCCTGGCTGACAAGTGCTTTTAGGAGACATCAAAAATGCATCAAGTATTCTTTTGAATCAATGTTTTTGTGTCTTTTGGGTATATTCCTAGGAATGGGATTGCTGGACCATATGAAAGTTCCATTTAAAGAGGAATATAAGGGAATCAAATAAGCAATCAAGGAAAATAATAATAATAATAATAAACACAACAAAAACAAAAAGACCAGAACAAATTGGGGACAGTTGGTGGGAAGGGGGAGGGAGAGGGTTGAGGGCAGAACACAAGGGACTGAGGTGACGGTGCACTGGTGAAATGGTGGTGGGAAATCCTTGGGGATTCAATTGATATCAAATATATATAAATAAAGAGGAAGGAAAAAACTGCACCAAAGCCATGGAGAGGGGCGCTGGCTCACTGGTGCTGAGTCCACACCATGAATGTGGAAGAGGAGGTCTGAGTGTGGAAAGCTGCACTAGGATTCACGTGGGAGGACTTGCCACAGGCTTGCCACATGCTGAGAACCTCACACCCGGCGCACCTCCCTGGGGAAGGATCTCCAGGTGCAGGTGCTGACTTCTAATTTTCTTAAAATAGAGCTGAACAGAAAGCCGCTGAGCACTGTTTTGTTTTGTTTGTTTTCCCCTTTCCAGATGAGGATTGCAAGTCTGCTTTCGTTCTATGAAGTTCCTTTGCCAGGAAAAGTCAAATTGATTTAAAATTAGCAAGTTCTACATTACACTAACATCATTCCCTCATTTTCCAGAAACACAGGAGCTAGTTGGCACAGAAGCAAGCGTTGTAATAAAGAACCTGCATGTTGTACTCAGTAAAAGATGCTGCAAAGTCATGCTTCAAAGCTTGTCGTGCATGCTGTGTCATCCCACAACTACAGCCCGGGCTATCAGGATACATCATTGGGGACCTACTAGCCAGCATGATGTGCGCGTCAAGGCAAAAAGCTTAAGAAAGACGAGCTACTCCCTATGCAAGCTTTGCTTATTTCACTGTCAACACCCCAGGGCTCATCCGTTCAACGATGAGACCAGCCTTGCATCTGTGGTCCGATTCTCAGCACCTCACGGTGGGGCATGCATGCACATTTGCAAAATGACTGACGTCGGCGTGCAGGCCTCCGCCCATCCCAAACTCTCCATTTGAGATGAAAATGCATCTTCCCTCCAAATTTGAGTTCAGGTTCTCAACTCAGTCTTTAAAATTCACTCAACTCCAAAGATGCAGCCATAGTACAGAATAAACATCAGTTCTTTAGTTCTGAAGCCTCAGAGATGGGCTCCAAAAGAAGGAGCAGGTGAGTAGGAAGATTTATTGTTTTAGCCTTAAAAATAATCAGAGAGTTGGCCCTCTGTAAAGTCTTTGAATCAGTTAGATTTGTCTTCAGCCCTTTGCCATATTCTTTCCCTCTCCCAGCCATCCCCGTACCTGTGCTGCTCTGGGGTGTCCTCCTGTCCCCTGCCCCCAGTCTCGTAGCTTCACTCTTCTAAGAAATGGCTTTTCTCTTGTTGTGTGGGGACCCACAGTGACAGTTTAGGAGTAGCATTTTATAATTTTAATTAGGTGAATTAATCCAAATAGGTTTTTAAATAGTGGAATTGTCCTCTGGGAGGGGACTAATCCAGGGACTTCCTTGCTAGAGGCAAAACAGACTAATTTGTGTGGAGATCAGCCCCCACAGTCTGGTCCTTTATAGTCATTTTAGGGTTCCTTTCCACCCACAACTTCTGAATCTGTGGATTTGCTGAAAGCTCCAATTCTTTCCACTGTGGTTCCTGCGGCTGTGGGTGTAGGTGGGATGAGGCAGGGAGACTGGCTAGCTCTATCCTCAGTTGTTCAGTGTTCGCAGATTGCTTTGATGGTTTCATGCTAAGCAAGCAGCTTCAATACTTCAAAATCCTAATTATGCTGACGTCCGTCTTTTATTCACACTTAGCAAGAGCCACTTTAGTGCCAGCTCTGTGGATGCCTTCTTTGTACCTGCACCTGCATCCTTCAGTCCTTCAGTCACATGTCACCAAAGACATGTATATGACTGGATTTGTGACCTGCGAGACATGATGCTTGTTTTTTTGTATAAAAAGGGGCACCATGAAGTGATTCAGACACTGATTTTGTAATACTGTTTTGTTTTTTTGTTTTTTTTTTTAAGATAGAGTTGCTAAGCTGAAAGGATTTTGATTTTTGAATGGGGACTCTGAGCATCATCTATTTCTTTTTTCTCATTCTTTAAAACAAAACAAAAAAATTAATAGTGATCAAAATGGCTCTTTATAGATAGTGGAATCAACTACTCTTCATTGTTTTGTTTATTAGCAAACAATTTTTGAGTAAAGACTAATGTGTTATTTATTAATGTGTAAAGAAAAAAGTCATTTTCATGGTAAAATCCTTGCCCCCGATATAAAGAAACATATAACTGAATAACTGTTTTTTCTTGAAGAAATTTCTCCTGTATTCTCATAATTCTAGTTCTTCATTAGTTCATCTCTTACAAGACCATAGAGAAAGGATATCTATGAGAGTTTGAAATTTCAAGCTCATCAACTAACAAGTGCTACATGGTGACAAATGACCCTTCATCTACCATTATTACGCAAGGCAGCTGGCATGCACAACTTATATTTGCATAAATCTAAAGAACCCGCAAACCTGGTGTGTCATTCCTGCCGGAAGCAGGGGTGAGTGGGGTAAGAACAGCTGAGCTGTTGAGTGTCTGCGTGTCAGGTCCGACAGAGGGCAATTGCGAGTCTGTGTGCGTGGTAGAGTCAGATGATTCTGGTTCAGAACCTGAGGTAAGAAAATGAGATCATTACATCAATATTTCCCCACTGCAGATGAAGATATTAAATGCCAGGAGCAAACTGCAATTAGAGTTTATCAAACTGTGGAGAAATCTAATCTATTAAAATGGATGTCTGCAGTATTTTAAGTTCACCTGGATGAAGGTAGCACCTGAGGTTTCATTTACATTTCCTGGGAGGCTCCCTTGGTTGAAGGTATCAAGAGTGACTCAGGTTTCCAGGGTTTTTTTTTTTTTTTTTTTTTTTTTGACTTCTGAGTCACTATGAGCTTTTTGAATCTCCTTCAACTCTATAAACTCAAAGTCAGGACAATTATTTTTAGGCAGAGTAAGAATCCCTCAATATACATCAAGAATCTCTTACAAATCCCAAATCAAAGAAAAAAACAGAAGATGGACAAGAGATAGAACAGACATCTATTTAATACATACAAATTAAAACATATCTGCATAGGCGCTCGTCATTATGAAAACCTTTTTAAAATGTTAATCAAAATAAATATTTTAGTTATACTACTGACAATTTTAAAAGATTAATGATCGGGGCAAACAGTTATGCACGCACATACAAACACACACTCACAGAATTATAAGCCCAGTGTCCCATAATATTACATATTTAATGATACATATATGGAGGTTTATTTGTAACCATTATCAAAAAAAATTAATTCGTGGATATAATATTGTTAAAAATGGATTGAGATTTTTTTACCCTACTTGTATCAGTGAGCTAGAATATTGATTGCATTCCACAATATAATTCAATTACAAATACAAATTTACACATAACAGATTTTGTCCCAGTAGGTACTTGAAATATCATACACTAGAAAAATTATTTATTAGAAAAGAAAATGTGTTCTTTTATCTGAAAACAAAACAAACTTTCCAAGCTAACTTCATCATCTACATTATTACTCCAAAGCAAGTTGCTTTTTAAAATTATTCACCTTTATTGCCCATTCCATTTTAAAACCTTTTTGTCACACTTTGCTTCACATGTTAATCTCTGACATTAAAGTTGTCAGGGGAAAATGTGTGAGAATAAAAAGGGTAAGAAAGTTGAAAATACAAAAAAAAAAGGTAGAAATGTCACACATATGTCTTTGTGCATGTGAAGTAAAATTTTGAAATGGAAAACTGTGTGACATTACATAGTTAATAAAAATGTTGGTGGGGGGGCCTGCCTGGTGGCTTAAATCTCAGTGCTATCACCATTATGGCCTGAGTGCTAACGACATATGGCCAGCAGACCTTTCCAGCTAATCCTTTTAACAATGTATTTCAGCAGTTCCACCAAATCCACCTGTTCTGCTCACCACTCTGTCTCTGGTGAATGCTCTTACTCCCTACCACCCGCCTCTGGCCTACACCCCAGTTCTTCTACACACGCGCGCGCACACACACACACACACACACTGAATAAAAATAAAATAAATTTCCTTTAAAAAAAGGTTGGTATAAAATACAGTGAATTCAAATGCTTGCAATGTTAGTTAGTTAGTCCCCAGCCACTACTCTGTTATGGTAGCAGTAAAAATGGAGTACTGACAAAATATACAATCTTATAATCAATATAAGAAGTCACTGACCATTTACTTAACTGCGTCTTACAACCAATAAACTCCATCAGTGCAATACTCAAAACACTGTAATTACTCTGCACAGAATGTCTGTGATGTTACAGATGCTTGTTTATAAAGACTGATTCACAGCATTGTTGATCAAATGGCTTTGTCTCTTTTATTCAGAGCGCGTCTATCAATCTGTTTGCTTTAGAAAATGACAACATAGCACATGATCTTGGGCAAGTCATGAGCGATCCTCATGGTGGTTGATTCAAGGATGGGAGACCTACTGGCATTCCTAATGTCAGGAAGCCTTTCCTGAAGGGAGTTCCCATATCACTCTGATATTTTTCTATAAATACAGCCACATCGTTTTAACTCTACCATTAGGACTCACCACCTTGATTATTTTTCTTTTTTTTTAAAAATAATGCAAATGTCCCTAGAAGATATTAAACAAAAAAAGGAGTCTGTCTCCAATAATTTTCTGACATGGAGAATCTGGAATTGAACAGAAAAAGCTCCTGCTTTGGGGAGACAGGCAGAGAAGGAAGGATTGACAAGGCCTCAAATAGAGCATCCATATCTGTTGGGGCTACAGAAAACCTACGTGAGCGGTCCCTGGAGAGCAGATGTCTCCTGATTTTCCCAGAAGGATTCCCTCATCTCTGTCCCTAACCTGCTCATTAGTTCAGTCAGCTAATATTTCATAAACACCTTAGTTAGCTCTCTCATATCATACACTTTAATAAAGTCACACACATAGAAGATGAACACATCATTTAAAGAAAAATTGTTCTTATAATGTTACAATTAAAAAAAAAACATTTCATCTAATTCCATTTCGTTACCATCTGGATGCCAACCTGAAACGTCAGAAGTGCTAGCGTTACCCAAAGTGTTCAGGGATACTTCAGCTGAAGCAGTGACTGGACTAAGAGATGGGATGGTCTCTGAGGAGCCATTTTCTCGTTCAGAGATGCTTGTGGGTAAGAGTGAAGTGTTGAGAGCAGGTGAGGGGCCACTTGTGGGAAAACCACTGGGCTTTTCTGTTGTTGTGTTCAGTCCTGTTATATTCATGGGACATGGAAGAAGGAAAAAGTAAATATGTGAATATACCTTGAAATATATATTCATCTGAGTTTACTAACTCCCAGTTTGTATTATGGCATATATAAACATATATACATATTTGTGCATATACACAAACCATACAAGTAGGATGTACTATATATGTACATGATGCACATGTTCGTAAACGCATACACACATGCATATATACAAATGAAGATGCATACAAAGGAATAGATATGATATATAAACTTAGATATAAAAAGAGAAACAGAACAGTGATTAAAGATGAAAATGGGGAATGGAATTGAAGGCAGCCTCTTCCCTCTTTCCATTGAGTTGCTGAATTCTCAGCTCTCCAAAGCTCTTGGGTGCAAGAGAATGAAATACCATACATAAATATGATTAAAAGAGATTATTAAAGACATCAGTGAATAAAAGAGAAAGATATAGTCAGAAAGGATTATTAGGAGGATTTGGGATATGGGGGGGGAAGAAAGACAAACTCTAAGGTTTTTCTTTGAATAAATCATATTCAAACAAAGTAAAGACAAGACAAAAGATTAGAAGACAAAATTCATAAACAGATGTACAAAATGATCCAAATCTACAAAGATGTTTTTAACTTCATTATATCAAAAAACCACAACTGAGATACCGAAATTACATTTTCTGTAGTTTCAGTTCATTTCAGAAAAAAGAAAAATACGACAAGATGTTTATGAAATAGTTACTTGCATTGCTGATATCAGCATACAGTGGCTAAAAACTTCCTGTAGGGCAAGAAAACATCTTGGCTAAACGGCCTTTAACTTTGTTTGTGTTCTTATTAAGAAGATGTACCTCTTTATTAAAAAATGAGGAAATACACCAAAATTGTTTCAGAAAAAAAATCAAATTGTGATCTCTGTATGCTGAGATTATAGAGGTTTCTTTTTTCTTAACTTATCTATGGTTTACATGCATTTATTTCTATGAATGCAAAGTTTTGCTTTTCAATATTTAATTAAACTTGATTTATATTATGAAATTATTTTAATTAATTTAACAAGATTGGGTAAGAGAGAAAGGCACAAATATAGGGAGAAAATTGGAGGAACGTGAGAAGAAGTAGACTTGATATACAGACTAGAATCAAGAATTGCAACGGAGATATTACTAAATAGGGAATTAAGAAAATGGAAACAGCAGTGATACCATGGAGTTCTAGCTTCATTGACTTAGTGCTGAAGGTCAAGTGAAATCAGCTTTTACTAAAAATGTATTTTAGAAAAGCATCTGTATTTTTACATACAGAAAAATGAGGGGGCGCCACACACTTCTAGTTTAGTGGTTTATTATTTAGTCACACTTTCTCACTTGGTGCTGCATACACCATCATAGCCTGGTCACTTACAAATAAATGCTTACAAACTTCCACCCATAATTACATCCCACTGGGCATCCAGCAATAGCCCCATCCAGTCCTTCATGTCCATCATAAGTCTTCAAGTGAGAAACTTACATGAAAGACACCAAGATTACTAGGAGGCAGAGATGCGAGGCACCTCCATGTCATCCCAACAGAGTCTCCTGTAAAGTAGCATCCTTCATACTTTCCAGTTGAGAAGCACTTCTCACGACATGGTAGAGAATTCTTAGAGTCAACAAAACTATGTACCAGGTACAAGAGTATGCCCATAAAAAACTGGAACACTATTCTGGGATTGCAGAGATCCAAAATGATAGTACAGTTGTTATATGTGTTATTTTCCAAAGAAAATTTTACAGTAGTTCATATCCTGGTCACTTACAAATAAATGCTTACAAACGTTCACCCACAATTACATCCAACTGAGCATCCAGCACATGGCCACACCCTGTCCTCAATGTACATCATAAGCCCATGATGTACATATATGTTGAAGAAAAAGAAAGTAGGAGCGTGGGGGAAAAGACAAGAGAGAAAGGGTGAGAGAGGGAGGGGGACAAGGGGAATGCCCAGTAACAATATATCACTATCATCATTATAGACTTGGGTAATTTTGTTGGTTTTTAGGTTAAATTAACTTGGGTATTGATGGGGTTCCAACAGATTTTTTTCCTGTAGCTGCTCCCTTAGATTTGAATTACAGATACTTGAAGCAAAACCATTTCAAATACCTTATGCTCTTTTGAAGAGCATTATTCATGATTGCTTTTAGTCAAGCAAATTCAGTCTAGGGTGTACTAAGAAAAGGGGTTCAGAGAACTACCCTCATACCTAGAAGCATTAAAATTCTTGTAGAATTCAGTAGATATTCCCTAGTTTCATAAATAAGAATTTAATTAAGAATTAGAAAACATGCTTCAACTGCCAACTTGATATTGTCTCTGCATTCCACCCCCACCAAAAAAAAACCCAAAAAACAAAAAACCTAGGGCAATATTACTAGTTTCCACTAAGTATATTTGGAGAGACCATTCTCATTTAAGTTGTGGGTCATGATTTTCATCTGGTTTCATCATTTGGAGACTTGTTATAGAAGAGTCAGTGCATAGACAATAAAGTACTGAGTCGTATACAATTTTAATATGCACTCCCATTTCACCTCATTCCCATTCCCTTCTGCAGAGATTACCAGTTTATACAGTTAAAATGAACTTACTCTTCTGTAAATGGTAGAACTACTAAGTTGCATCTAAGTGACATAAGCAAATCACAATCTATTTTCATGAATGGCTTACATATTTTTATAAAATCTCTCTCCCATATTAGAAAATTATAACATTTTAATATTAGACCTTTTAAAAAAGAAGAGAATATCCTCCCTTGCAATTACAGGAGCATTTTGTTAGTATTTGCACAGTTCTTTTCTTCTTTGGTTTGGAATGAATTATCATTTAATAACAAAAACAATTCTGTTAACTGAATTCTCAGAACATTTCTATTGTGCTTCATTAGAAATGTGCATTATAATTATTAAATCAGAATTTTCTTAATGGTTACTTACTTTTTTAATGCAAACTGTCAACCAAATGTCAGGAAATATAATACATTTCAACAACAATAACATTTAAGTGATACAGTTTATTTTAACCACATGCAATCTCTAAGTTGCCTTGTAATATGTATGAATTTATTTTAGCACTTTCATTAGTTAAATTTAATTTATTTCTGGTAGGGCACTTGTTAAGCTTATTAATTTAGCTGTGACAGTAGAATTTAAAAATGATTATTGCAAAATACCATAATAGTCTAGGAGTTTTGCTATTGAATGATTTAATTAATTATATTTGTGTTTAGAATTCTCTTTAATGTTATCAGATAAATCCTGAACTCATTTTTGAAGTGTAAAGTTTTGTCCTCTAAGTTAAATTCATTTATTAGAAATGTTAAAATATAAAAAGAAATTGGAGCCCTGCCATGTGATATACTGTCTAAGAAAAGCTGCAATTTATGCACACTAATGCATATAAAATAATTATATCTGCAGTTGGTTTCATACTTTTATACAAATTTTATATAAAACTTATATAAGCTATGTAAAAAAAATTAGTAAAAGGCAAGTTTTAATTCTTACCAGTTGTGGAAGAACTTTCTCCTGCAAAGAAAAAAGAAACATCTTTTAGAAAATTTCAAATTTCATACATATGAATATAAATATGTTAAATTTATGTATACATAATCATCTATATGACATATATACATTTATATATGATCTCTATATTATTCAGTATTAACAAAGTGGTGACTTTCATCACCTTTCACCCAAACGAAAATATAATTCTTTTCCTAATGTTATGGTTACAAAGTCCAAGAACATCAAAGCTATGCTATTATTTTTTGAATTCCCATGTGAAATAAAAAATAAAGGAGAGCTATTGAAATTAATTTCAGTCAGTCTTCACAAAGTTTTTATCAAATATATTCATTTATTTAACTAATGATTATCTATTATCTACTATGTGCCAAACATTACACATTATAGGAATATAATAAGATAATGATACAGAAATTCCTGTTCCTGGTGAGCTCAGTTCAGTGTGACATAAGTGCTAAAAAGAAAATAAAACTCCCCACTATGTTAGAACAGATGAGATAGCATGTGCTGAAGAAGCACATAGGAGGGTGATCTAATTTAGACTTCCAGGTTTGATGCTAACTAGTGGAGGAGGTGAGAGACGGTTTCTCGGATACCTGTTAGCTATCATCTAGAACATTACAGAAAGCTAGCTTAATCCTAGAGGAATAAAACATTGACTTAAAGGCTTCAGATAGCCATTGGTAGGAAGTGGTTTTTGGTTTTTGTTTTTTTAAATTGAGGAAATGGTTTACAGCACTGTATGTCATTCTGAGCTGTGAGTTCACACTTCTTCAGAGCATGGTAGCACACAAGCACTCATGACAAGACACCCACAGGCCTCCCCCAAAGGCCCATCCTCCTTTGTGCTCCACCTTCCCTTCCCACCGCTGGTATTCTCAGTTTTACAGTCAGATTTCTAAGGTGCATTTTTGCCTTAATTTGGTCTGACCCTTTGCTTTGTTTGTCCATATCCCACATGTGAATGAAATGATCCAGTATTTGTCTTTTGCATTCTGTCTTTTGCATTTGTTGTCTTTTGCATTTGTTGAGCATAATCCCTTCTAGTTCTGTCCATGTTCTTATGACTGGCAAGAGTTCATCTTTTTTTACTGCTGTGTGTTATTACATTGCGTCCATATACCACATCTTTGCAATCCACTTATGTGTCTATGGGCACTTGAATTGTTCCTGTAACTTCACTATTGTAAAAGTGCTGTAATGGAACACAGGGGTGCATATACCCCTTCAAATTGGTGTTTGCACTCTTTAGGTAAACCCCTGGGAGTGGATTTGCTGATCACAAGGGAAATGTCCATGCATTGTTTTGAGAACCCTCTGTACTGTATCTTAGGGACTGGGCCAGTCTATGTCCCCACTAATAGTACATGAGGGTTCTTTTTAACTTGCACCCTCAACAACAATTTTTTTTGGTCTTTTTAATATGGTGTCATGTCTCACTGATATCAGATGGTATCTCATGTTTATGATTTATATTTCCCTGGTGTTAAGTGATGATGCACATTTTTTCATGTGCCTATTGGCCATCTATATTTCTTCTTTTGGGAAATGTGTCTGTTTAGCTCTTCTGACCAGTTATTTTTTATTTTTTGTATTTGAGTTGAACTAGTTCTTTGTAGATCTTGGATATGAACACCTTGTCAGATGTATGATAGACACATAGTTTCGCCCATTCAGTTGGGTGTCTTCTCATTTTAATGGCAGTTTCATTTACTATGCAGAAACTTTTTAATGTGGTATAGTCCTATTTGTTTATTTTTGCTTTTATTTCCCTTTATTTCCCTTTGCTGTTGGAGTTGAGTCCTTAGAGATATCCATGAAGCCAGTATCATGGAGTGTTTGGCCTATAATTTTCTCTTTTTTTGTTTCAGGTTTCACATTCAAGTCTTTAATCCATTTTGAGTTAATTTTTGTCTGTAATGTGAGATAGTGGTTTTGTTTAATTATTTTGCATGTCACTGTCCAGTTTTACTTTCTCTAATGTCTATTCTTGCCTCCATTATGTGGGCTTATTTCTGGGCTCTCACTTCTATCCCACTGGTTTGCATGCCTGTTTTTGTTCCAATAGCATATTGCCTTGTTTATGTGATAAAGTTTGTCTCTGTGACTATGATACCTTCATTCTTTCTCTTTCCATTTTGTTAGGAGTGCTTTCTCTATTCAGGGTCTTTTATGGTTCCATATAAATTTTAGTAATATATGTTCAATATCATTGAATATCATTCAATATCATTGAAATTTTGATAATGATTGCCTTGAATCTGTATATTTCTTTGAGTAAGATGACCAAAAGGTGACTTAATTTTCTGTACAGGAGAGTAACTAGAGGTCAACAAGAGTTAAGAGTACAGGGTGTTTCAAGAAATGATCAATGTCAAATAAATGAGGACTAACATGGGCCAACTGGATTTTTCATCTAGAGTTGGAAGAATGTCGGAAAAACAAGTTTTATGGGCATGGTGGGAGCTGTTCTTAGTTCACATTGGTGTGAAACATTTTTCCATCTTTTATTTTAGTAAATGATTATGACAAAGACCACAGAGCTTTAGTTAAATGACAGTTAATGGATCCTATAAAAGGAAATCAAGCATCAAATTAAAGACTCGACTGGCTAGGACTTGAGCTAACTTGAGATTTTATTTTCTGAGCACAAGCTGAACTGAAAAGTATTTTTCCCAACAGAGATGCCACCAAGGGGGTATTATTTAGTCTGTGACATTCTGTTTTATACCTTGAAGTAAAATTCATTTTTATATTACACATATATATATTACACATATAAATGTATGTTGTTATTAAAGTAGTATCATTAAAATATATTTATAATTCTCTACTTTTCTTAATTATTTATTAAGTATTATTTTAAATTTGCATTATTTAACTTCTATTCTCTTTTTTTGGTCAGCTTTTATCTGCCTATCATTAAAACATTAAATGTCTTAATAAAATTTCTCATTAATAGTTTCCCCTTCCTCTCATTTATTCTTATTCCCTTCTAAGTTAAGTTTCTAGGATTTGTAAAATTCTCATCTACAAAACAAGTATTAAAAATATATTGATGTAGCAATAATTGAGATTTATTGTATTTTTAATGAAAGGAAAAATAATCCTCCTGGTAATTGTTTATAAAGAATTCAGTATATAGTCATATTAAAAATATTCAAGTTGGCTTGAAATGTGAGGACCTTATACATAATTCATCTTTCCTCTTTATCTGAGAAATAAAAAATTTTTTAAATATCTAAACATATTTTTGATGTGTCCCTTTCAGGACAAACACCCAACTGTGTGGAATTTTCAACTAGTCTGTTTGATTCAGTTGCACTCAAGAAAAATTATTTTGCTGGCAGATTATCAAGTACTAAGGTTGCAAGAGATAAAGTCATATCCTTTTTGTGGGAAAGTCTCCAGTAATGGTCCAAGGTATTTAAGTAACAGATGTAAAATGAATCTTATTATGACTAATAATTAAAATTCCTCCTTTTTTAGATAAGCAAGAGTCACATAAAAAGATGAGGGGAGGCAGAGAAGCAGTGGTAGCATGCAGCTAAGGGTCTTGCACTTGGATCAAGTGGTTTGGTAAACAATTGTTGAATAACTTTGAAAATGAGTAAATGCAAGGAAGACCAGATTAAGCAGATATGATGACAAAAGCTTGTGCAGAAATGCTAAGAACACACATTATGGGCCATTAGAAGACTGAATTTTTATTTCCTGAGGGCAATGAAAATCATCAAATTAATGTCTATAGAAGAAAAGTCAAATAGAATAGATGGCAGAGAAGAGGAATTTTAATACTACCTGTGCTACCACCATCACAAATTTCACAGACCACTATATTCAATCTTTCTGATACATTAGCTTGTTGCCACCAAATTATGTTGTATAAACAATACAGAATTTTTATAAAAAGAAATTATACCTTGTCACAATTTATTATGCGAATGAGAAAAGGAATGGTGAGACTGTAAGGAAACGATTTCTACTTTAACATAGAACTATGAACACTAGAGTAAATATGTTAGAAATATTTTCAACCAGTAGACTATCCATGGGACCATGTAAATGCTCCAGAGATACTAATGTAACTCTAACAGATTGAAAAGAAATGAATTTTCATAAAGGAAATGCACAATGTGTAGTATTTTAATCTATTTTTAAAAAATTGTTGATAGTTACTTTTTCCCTCCTTTATCTATATATATTTGACATCAGTTGTGATTCCCATGGATTTTCCACCACCATTTCACCCATGCACCATTGCTTCTTAACCCTAAACTAATTAAAATAGATGCAGGTCAGAAACCCATAAAAAATTTAATAATAGCAGCTTTTATCTTAATTTATATTTTGCTCTTTTCCTCCCAAATTTGTCTAACACTTTCTAACCCTTTTCTATAGGTTTTCAGTAAGAAAATCCTTTAAACTTGTGGCAGGCTTTTGGGCCTTGCTTTGGGCCAATCCTATTTAACTAAACTTTTACCCTCAAAAGAATAGCTAACTTTAAATACTTAATTTAGTAACTATATTCTTTTTTCTTTTCTATACTGTTTATAAATTATATTAAAGTTCCTTTCCATTAAAAACCTTACATGTTCGTCTAAATGTGGCAAATAACAAAACCCATTTAAAGCAAGCAAGTTTAAAAGTTCTGAGGTGCCCCTCTCCCTACCCTGTATGTTTTTAAAAGAAGGAAATATATGACCACAGTGGAGAATGCAATTTTTAGAGATTTCTCTTTTTAAGGAATAATTCAGAAATTATATTATATTATTATTAATTGCTAATATTTATTATTTACTGGGTGCTTGATGCTACACTAAATCCTTTGTCTGGATTTTTTTTTCTTTTAATCATAACAATAACCTTCAGACGCTCAGAGAAGGCAAGTGTCTAGGCTGAGTTAACAAGACTAGAACAAGCTAGCCCAGGCTTGACCTTGAGTTTGTCTGACTGCAGGCTTTGCTCTCAACTCTCAGGCTTCCCGCATCCCTCATTAACTTGTCCTTAGCCTGGTCGCGCCATCTGACCTCCCAGCCAACATTTGAGCCAATACTTTAAGTTCCATAATGGTTGGTGTTTATTAAAAACTCATAGAATAAGTACCTTTTGAAAAAGCATCTTAATCAGGGTTGAATGCAAAATAAATGACTTAAAATGCTACAAAGCTAAAATAAACTTGACCTACAAATAGACATTCAGATTAAATTTTAATATGCTGAGTGAATACCAGGGTACAGATAAATATTCAAGAAAATTTAGAGGTATGCCATTTTTATTTACTACACATTATTATTTTGACAGGAAAGTCAATCAATTATAGTAACGTCAAACAAAAGTATTACAACATATGGACCTACTATTTAACTGTGAAAAAGTTTTTGGAGGGCGGGAAGAAAGAAATATACATATATATGCATAAAATTATACATATATACGTTTTACTTGTATATATACATAAAATATACATATATATACTTTTCTGTGTTCATGCTTATTTCTCAAAGGCGTTTTGAATTGAATATGCATTTTTTAAAACATCCGTTATCTCTAAACTTGATATTAAATTCGTCCACTCAGTGTTTTAGGCTGAAGTAAAACACTAGTTTATCTAATGTTTATTTTATTTTCTCTATAAAGTATTTCTCCCTCCCACCCACCTCCCCACACATACCCTTCTATCTTCTCGGAAGTAATTCCAAACCTTGGGCATCATCACTGTTTACACTCAGCATAAAACTAAAATTGCTTCTTTTCAGGTCAGAAAATCCCTAGAAGCACATATTCAGCCTTATGACACTTTTAGTCAATATAGTAAACCACATGAAAATTACTTAGGCACTAAAAAATTCTTAGCTCTCTCTCTAAAATAAAATTGAAAAAATGCAAGCCCCTTTTAAATTTAAGTCAGTCTTTAAGAAAATATTTAGGCACTTCTGCAATGCAACTAGTCTCTATATCTGAAATAAAGTGGCAAAGTTATTGAAATGTTTGCTTTCATCACATTGGAATTCTTCCTAAATTTTATTAACAGTGATTTCAAGCATCTGTTACATTTCATGGATACAGACATTATCAGAAAATTGCTGAAATTTTAGGCAGAAGGGATGTGTTGAATCCACATCACTAAACAAGAAAGTGACAAGACTGGTTGTATGTATCATAGTATGTAGCTACAGATTGATAGCATGACATTAATGTAAATAGTATGTAAACATGAAAAATGCTGGGAGGGTGTGGAAGAAAAATACACAAAATAGTCAGGAATTAAGAGAACACATGTGGATATGTGGCAGTAAGGAAAAGACATCAATATTTCTGAAAGTATAAACTACATTGAGTTTTCCCTCAAATTCTATTAACATATCAAATATAACAAAATAGACCATAGTAATAAACTTAGTGTTTCCATGTGACTTTATCATCTGCGGACATTTTCTACACTTTTTAAATAAAAGATAAGTTTGATTTTTTTTTATTGAGTTAACATCTGTTTGCAAAACAGTGTGTGATTCAGAGGTATAACTTCGCACCTCTTGAGATATATGTTACACCGTATCCCATCCACCACTAAGGCAACTTTAGTTTCATCACTCACACAAACGAATGTTTATAAATATTCCAGTAGGTGGCAATATAATACCAAAAATCTATCACTCATTTACCCCGCACTTTTTTTGTTATATATAAATCTGTTGTGAATCACCAATGGAATTGATCGGGTACCTTAAGTAGATGAAAATGGAGATAACAGAACATTTGATCTTCAAAGCTGTGTTATTCTAATACATGTATGTTACCAAATTTACTTTTCCCAGTATGTTCTTTTTCAACTAAAAATGTTTAAGAGATCACAAATCAAAGCTACCTTGAAGTCACACCATAATTCCCCATCAGAGATTTAGCAAAAACTAGGAATCAACTGAGTGAAAACAAAATTTCGAAGAGCAAGCTTGGGTTTTAAATACCACCCATTCCTACAAACACCCCCACCCCACAAAATAGAAAGCTATTTCCAAAGAGATTTAAGCCCGCGTACAACTCTAAGTGTAGCAACTCTAAGAAAAGAACAAGGACAGAGGATGAAATTGAACAGAGGAAATACTTATTTTCAGTATCTGTCCTAAAATGAATGATGAATAAATGATTTCACAGGTTTAGGATACATACTTGACCTCCACAAAAATAAAGGTCATGCAAAAGTGGAAAAACCAAGTCAAGCCTCTCCTTCCTCCCCCTCCACCTCCACTGGGCCACTCCCTCTAAAAAAATCAAAATGGCTAGAGGAGACAACTAAACAGACACAGTTTTTTTTTTTTTTTGCTTGGTAAGGCATGGCATTAATAAAGTACCTAAATGGAAATGAGAGGCTTCTATATTTCTTATTCAATAAACCTGATAAACGGTTCACAGGCAGCAAATTCAACAAACCATATCAAAATAATATGTATTAATGGTGTATACATTCTGGACAAGGCACAAATAAATTATTATTTGGATTTCAGAGTATCATGGGAAATAGTCTTTCCTTCCTTCCGTTCAGCTTCTCAGTAAATATAAAAATGACAGCAACAGTTTATTGAAATGTGCCAGACATTGTTTCAAGCATTTTACTTTTTCTTTCGCAATGAGTCATTCCAGCAAGCCAATGAGTTAGCGGTTATTTTCCCTGCTTTACCAGAAATAAAACTGAGAATTAAAGGAGCTTTAAAAATTGCTCATAGTCACACACCTAGAACCTAGTAGTAAATTTCAAATCGTGCTTAATAAAAATTTTCTTACTCTTTACACAGATTTTCTGTTAAAACATTGCTTATGTTGTGCCTCCCTGGTGCCACATGAGTTGAGCGTCACACTGTGGGGCTTCTGCAGCCACTGCAGCTCTTGAGTTCTATCCCAGGCCAGGGAGGGGCACCACATGGTACAGCAGACCTCTTGCCCCGCCCTGCTGCTCCCCTCAGCAGTGTGCTTCAGTCCATCTGCCCGTTCTGCTCCCAGCTCTGTCTCTGGTGAATCCTCTCACCCCAGCGCCTCTTGCCTGTGCCTCAGCTATTGTACATTTTTAAATAAATAAATTTTAAAAATCTTAAAGAAACACACAGGTTAAATTGCTATTTTATCTATTAATCCCATAAATAAAACAATGACTGGTTACTACCAGTAAAAAATTTCAGTGATTTCTATTGATAAAAGGTATAAGATTTTAATACCTTCTGACATTCTGTTCATTTGATAAGTAAGAATCAGTGAGTTTGATGCCTTTCTAATTTCCTACAATTTAGTGAAACCCATGATTTTTAAGTTTCATCAATTATGACAGTTTCAACATGCCTTTTTGAGAATGTTTCATTTTTAAACACAAGCGGCCAGCCAAGAAACACTATACTGAAAGATCCAGATAAACTGAAGAGAGACTTGGGAGAAACTAAGAAAATGTAAGGAGCAAAAGAAACCCTAAAACCAACCATAATTCATCTGCTCAGAGATGAGACAACATTGCATCTGTGAACAAATAACAAGGGCTTCTAACAAGCAATATTTCAAGATTAAGAAAGCCAGTGGCTACTGGCTAAAGTCTTTAAAAAAGAAGAAGGAGAAGGAGAAGGAGAAGAAACAGCAGTGTAACAGAAAGTGGAATTTAAAGATGGCAACATATTTTAAAGCATTTGTGTTTACTTCTCGGAAGCAGGAATCAAGGATGGGGACAAAATGCTGATTTTATTTATTACACACCTATAGTATTATTGGAACTTTCAAATCCACATATATGCACACACATATCTTAAGAATAAGATATTGAATATTGAATAAGAATACAAATAAAGAAAAAAGATACCATGTAAAACTGAGCTGAGGATAAACAAGGCACATATAAAGTTTGGCCTGAGGGTGGAATAAAATCAAGGAATTCATCATTTTTAAATATAGTAATCGTATCTGTCTCCCAAAGAACTGTCATATGCAACCATAATAAATTCTTGTTCATATGATTGCCTATGAGTACATAGGCATATGATTTTCTAGATCTAAAACCAGGCATATGATTTTCATACATCTTTTATTTTTGACTTAGAAAATCATGTTTCCAATTCCAGCCATGCTGATAAATTAACAAAAATTTATAAATGTAAGATTATCATCTTTACAGGATTGGTTACTTTGTCTCATTTTCTGTCTTAAAATATTTATCTACAAGTCATGGGGGAGGTGAAGTTATCACTTCCTGTGTGATGATGTCCAACCCCAGGTCTTTGGTTTAGGTTTGCATGTCTTAAAATGTCCTATAGTCAAAATTCTTTTACAGATATTTCATGCTACATACCTCTCAGGAAGATTAATAAAGTGTATTAGCCTATTAAAGGCAAAGCTTTATGTAACCCAGAACCTCTAAATAGTATTTGCTACAAGCCAGTTTTTATCATGGACATTGTCAATCATCATGGATTATGGAATCTGGTGTTCCTGAGAACACAGGTTCTATCTGGTTGGTATCAGTTACCTGTGACTATATGCCTAATATAGATACAGAGAATAAACAGTCTTACAAACCTGATTAATACAAAACCAGGGTTTGCATTAATGCTGGCTGTGCGTACAGAGTAAATCAGTTAAATCTTGGGCTCCACCTCTGGTTCAGTAGCCTGAGGCGTGCTATGATATGTGAACTGCATTAATGGTGACTGTGGAGGGGAACGAGGGTTCAGAACAATTAAAGATACTTCCATGTACACTCTATACTCCATAAAACATTCACCAGAAAAGTTTAGTTCCATATTAAATGTTTACATGATTCTTATGAAAATGTCTGTTTTTGTTTCTCTGAATCCAAACATAAATATCCAAGTTAGAAAATATACTTTAGATAGCAAAAGAATTTTAATTGTATTAATCTCTTAGTGTCTGTTTTTGTAGCTATTGCTTCCTAACCACACCTGATCAAAAAGTGATACAAAGAATCAATGAAAGATATTTGCACAGGTGGTAACATTTTTCTTTAGTGTTGTTAGTAGTTGAATCATTTTTACTATTTAATAACTTGCTAACGTGTGCATGCCACCACTAAATAATTTTGCATATGACTTTATCTAACCGTTACAGAAACCGTACAAGTAGATTACATTATCCTCTTTTTACAGAACTCACAGCAAAAAAAAGAAAAAAAAATCTGGGTTTCAATGCAAATTTGTGTGACTCTAAAAATCCCCACAGTTGTGCTTTATACACTTGTTGTAAAAGTCCAGTAAGTGTGCTAAAGCTCTATCAAGATCACAAGCAACAAGTAAAATATCATGCCTGAGCCATCATGAATCATACGTTAGAATTGACTTTTAAAACTGCAAACTGCTGAACAATGACTATTTAAGAGGTAGAATGTTATTGTTTAAAGAATGGAGGAGGAGCTGTTAAATAGGCCTGTGACAAACTAAAACCAGGTAAGGACCTATTTTTACCCAAAATCTGAAGAAATGGAATACTGTCCTCTGCAAATTTGAGCTTTCTACTGCTCTTTAAAACTCTACAACTCAGTTTCACAGTAAGTTTAAAGAAATGTACCCCAAACACTCAAAGAAGGGAAAACAGACCATGCTTGAAAATAAAATGGTTTAGTTTTATTACATCCATCATTTAAAACAAAACAAAAAGATTTCGTTAATCAAGCCAGTCTCTTGTGAAAGAAGTGGGGAGAGGGAGCGGAGGGGTGAGCCCGGTTCCCTTGGGGAACTCAAGGCAAAACAAGCAGGGAGTCCAGAGCCTTTACTCTAGCTCTGGAGTCAGCCAGCTAAGCCCAGCACCCTCCATAGCTCTTTTTGAAGAACTAGGAATGAAACCTAGATTATTCTACTTTGTGCATGCTGGAATTAAATGCAAGAATATGAGAAATAAACAGAAAATGAAGACCAGGTTACAGGGAGCCCCCTAACCGACTAGTCTCTCGTCTGCCAAACAGGGCTAAATGTCCTCTCGAAGCTGCACAGAAACGAAGAGTTAAACAGCAAAGGCTGATCAATGCATGACTGAAGTCTTCTCCTTCGGCCTTAATGAAAACTGCGCAGGATCAGTTGGTTAACTTTGAAAATCATTAAAGCAACGCCGGCTTAATGGACAAAGATACACTTTCAAGTAGCAGGTCTTTTCACAAGACTGATGCTAGCACAGCTAAAAGCGAACAGCAGCGTCTCTAAGGCGCTTGTGGTTTCTCCTCTTTGGTACACTTCTGTTTTTCTTCATTTGAGTCTTTATAGGAAAGGAAGAGGTGCAGCGCGCGGTTAAGCACACAGCACTTCCAAATGGTGCAATGGGTTGTCATAGCACCCGCATAATCAGCCCTATCTCGGGTTAAACCACAACTTCTGTACTCATGGTCACGGTCTCTGATTATGCATTTAACTGCTACAAAATACTGAATATTTTGAGCGCATTTTTTTGTTCTAATGAAAATATCTTTCATAGATAAAGTTGGTTATGACGACAGTGATGTCACAACTTCACGAGCACTTCATTTTGAAGAGTATTGGTAAAGATATTTTAATGAGAATAAACGTTACATCTAATCTTATCTTTGATGACCTGATAATTCACCTTCTCCTTGACCAGGTTTTATTAATTAGTTACCTAGTGAAACGAAGTTTTATTAACTAGTTACCTAGTGAAACTTGGAGAAAATAAAGATTGCAAAGGAACATGGAGAACAAGTATGCTGATTTGTGAGTAGAATTCACATTACCTTTACCTCAAGGCTATGAAAGGATCACAGCATCAAAGTAAAGATAATTTCACATTTGTGCAGTGCCCTTTACCATCACATGTTAATACTTTCTACCACTACGGCACACCGCACTGCATCCTTTGCAAGCAATTGTGCTGAGCTAAATAAGTTGAGTGACTTCCTTAATATCACACTTGAAGTTTCATGAAATTAATAACCGAAAACACAGAAAAGCAGAGACATGCTTTGCTGTCTGCTTGTAGCCTGCCTGGAATAATTGTCCATGTCAAAACAAATGTCTTATGCTTCGACAAAAAATAATTGTTTCATGATATAAGATATTAAATAAAATATTCTTGTCCCTAAATTGAAATCCTGGCAAGACCACAATAACTTTTTATTTAACTTCTTTGGAAAAAAGAAATCATGTTGGGCCCATGTTTCATATCAGAATTATTTTTCTCAAATAGTGAGAATGAATCGCTTTTTGAGTACTCCCATCCTTATATTATCTCTATAACAAATGTTGTTACTCTCATTTTATGAATTAGGAAATGAAGACAGACTATTAAAATCAATTGCCCAATATAAATGAAGGAGCAGTGCAAAAACTTAATCCCAGGTCTACTAGATGCTAAACCACCTGCATTTCCAGAACGTAGTTCCTGGATGTAGAGGATTAAGTGAATTCATTTCACATCATTTTCTTCAGCTTCAGTATACAGTCCTTGACTATCCGATATCTGATGGTCAGTAGCTTCCTTTCCCTTTCTACTGCCTTTACCCCAGCCCAAGTACTTATCGTGTCCTATTTCTCCAACCTTTATACTCAGTCTCTAAAATGACAGCCGTCTCCCTTCAACATGCATACTAGGCACTGACTCATCAGTCTACTTTTAAAAACAGAAATAAATGTTTTTCTTCTGTTGAAATATTTTTGTAAGAGATTCCAAAATCTACTACTGTCAAAAGTCCTCCATGATCTTTCTCTAACTTGCCTTTACAATAACATTATCAACATAAATTAAATAAATTAGTTTTTTTTCAGATTTAGTTCAAAAGCAACTTGTCATAATCTAAAAAAGTTTCCATCTTTTCCTTTCAGTTTTGCATTGCCCTAGCCTGAAATAGTGTTTCTTCTTTTAAGAGTAAACTTGAATCACAGCCATCCTGAACACTTGGCTCAATGCTGTGACTTTCATCTTCATGACAAAATTCCTGATCTCCTCTGGCAACCAAGGTCCTCTAACACTTAGAATAGTTGATACTATGTCCCACTGGGGGTACATATCATGAATTGACTTATCTAACTAGTTATCTTTTTGCGTGGGGAGTTCCAGTTAAGAGCATAGACTTTCGAAATAACACATGAGGGTTTGAATTTCTGCATTGCCATTTTTAGCTATGTGACTCTGGAAAAGGGACATACCCTCTTCCAATGTCAGTTCCACTTTAGTTAAAGGAAGATTATAATATCTACCAATAAGGCTACTATTGTTGTTTAGCAAGATGATGTTTGTTAAGCATTCAGTAACTCATTTAGAAACAAAAAATTGTGGTAATCATTATTGTCATCATTATGATTTTATCTTTTGACATTTGACTTGTTTCCTTTATTTATATTTCTTAAAGACATTGGTGAAATCAACATGTTTGTATCCTACACAATGGCTAGCTTATGGAAGGTAAATAGTAACATTTTTGGTCTTAGATATGATTTATAGCTATGATCACATGGTTACAAAATTTTGAGCAATACAATTTTGAAACAAATTGTGGCTATGTAGCTGCTCATTGCATAAGATGGTATCATATTCCTCTTAGTATATCCATATGTTTTTAAATTTCCATACATATCTATATTTATGTCATACAATTATGAACAAAATGCAAAACTACCTCCAGAAAGTATAAATACCTATGAAGAAAAAGCATAGCTTTGCATTGTACTCAGCTTGACCCAGTTTTGAATCTTAGCTCAGCCTGTTAAGACCTTGTGTGGGTTAAATGATATTTATGAACCTTATTCTCTTTGTATGTGGAGTCAGAATTGTTATATATAATGTATGTTAAACTTAGAGGGGGTAATATTTTCAATAGTTCACTAGCAGGTGGTGAATAAGTGTTAGAGTTGGCACTAGTCTATTGTTCTGCATTTTCCACTCACTGGGTATCACTGGTAATAATGTTCAAATGAGATTCAGAAACCTAGTGATAGTTAAAACTATATTAAGCGCTAAACCACCTCATCTTACAAGTAGCACAGAAAATCCCATTTCATTGTTAATTATAATTTAGGTAAGACTCTAGATGTGCCTGCTGTCTTGAATTCTGGATTTCTGCCTAATTTTTTCTGTGTGCCTTTTCATTTGAATGTTTATCACATTCAGTGATGTATTTTATCATATTCCTTTTGTATTTCGCTTCACCCCTTGGAGGGCTTTGAAGAACTTCTATCAAAAGCAAGGCTTACGAGTGATAATAAAGATACCAATCCTCCCAGTGACCTATAAACTGTGGTCTTCTCTATGTAGGGCAATAGAAACAGCCGTACTCTGTGGTTCTGAATCCCTGGCTGCACTTGCAAAGGTGTACAGACAACACCAGCACCATGCAGTATTGGGGACCCGGTTTCCTGGCAATCTTCCAAAGTCCCCACACTGACTGTTACACATCTACCATCTGTTTTAGTTTGAAAACTGTATATATATATAAAAAAAAGTTTTTCACAGCTGGATGGAAAAAGACATGGCCTCTTTTCAGCTCCACATTCAGTATACTGATCCTCCTTTGGACTGACTGAGGGATTTCCAAAGAACACCTTATGTTTACATTAAACCTAAGTTGGAATAACCAGCTTCTTAAAGCCTCAGGACATGCCCCATTAGGCCCAGGTCCTTGGAGGGTCTAACACCAACCTGCACTCTCACATTGCACATCAACACACTATGTATTAAACTAAAAATGGTTTGAGTGAGTGGAGTGATAAAAAAAAAAACAAACCAGCAATAATTTCAAGTCTTTTAACAACAATTAGAGAGTGCACAGCTAGTGGCCTAAGTAAAATTCCTCATGATGGTCTATTTCTCATTTCAACCATGTCTTTTACTTACTTTTAAGCTTAAGGAACATATTTTAATCACATAGAGAATCCATAGCCTTGGTTTAGTCTCATGCAGAAATGATACTCTGGTTATTGGAACAATTTTGAAATATTTTTTTTAATATTCTCTAGTTATAACCAAATGAAATTAGCAGTTGCAACAGAAATGACCCCACTCAACTCAGATCCGGGAATATAAGCACAGGTCAGGTAATTCTGGACAATAAGGATAGGGTAGCCTGCTTCCTTTTGTAGTGATAAAAACCTTCTAAGGGAAATGGACCATATGTGTTTAAAATTTTAATTTATTGACATATTTTCATAACTTAAACCTAATAAATAATGATAGAAAAAATATTTTGTTTGATCTTAGGCAAAGGAAATTCAGTTATGACATGTCATTTAACATAAAACAAGGAGTAAATTTGGGCTCAAATAATTCTTATTGGAAGTCTTATGATATATTCATAGATTAATTTGAATTTTTTACATTTGTATTATTTTGTCTTCTTATCTTAATGTACTTCAATTGATCCTACTGGGTGGGGGGGGGAGCTAACATTAGGTAGGTGTACAATCATGAATTATTACCAGGGGCATATACTTTTTAAAAGAATAAACACTAAATGATGATAATGAAGTAAAGGTAGATTTGAGGCACACAGAGTGATAAAACTTTGGGATTTTATTTCTACAATAAACACTTTTCCCATAGTCTATCACCTATATAAGAAAATTTTCTTTAAAATGTAGATTTTTTTTATCACAACAATAATTTCAAATCAAAAACAATTACCACTTTCATAAAGGGAGTAGCACTGAAATATAAAAATTTCTGAGGATGACTGCAAAATTTGTTACACTCATTCTTTACTTCAAACCATTTGGATCAGAGAAATAGTGAAGTGAAATTCACTAATGCTATATGACAGCTAATAACTTTTTAAAGGGATAATACAAACTAATAGGGACAGTAATAAGCCCTCCAAAGTGGAGTGGGAATTCTAGTAGAATTGTTTAATAGCATATGATATGATTACATTTTTGGTAAATTTAATACAGACACTGGTATATGTCTGGGGAAGAAAATCTAAAAGCACATGCATCATTATACTAACATTAACTATTAATTATTATTAACTATTAACATCATTATCCATCTCAGAGATGTCTATGGTGCTTAAGTTATTATAAGGAACCCATAATAAAAAAAATAATATTGTGTGTGAGATAAATCTATTTAAATATAATCTGTTTTCTGATAATTGGTTTTGGTAGAGTGATTGAGAGAAAACAAAAAAAATCACATAGATTTTTTTTAGAATATAAGGATCACATTGTATAATATTCTTACTTGTGGATATTTAAATGTTACACTGATGCATTTATAAAACAACAGGCACCTCACTGAGTATCTTAGAACACAAAGAAAAGACTATCAAAATCTTTTAAGGGTTATAAAATAATAGAATTAGGAAAAGGAAAAAATATTTAAAATTACTTAAATCTTCCTTCCAATCACAATGCTTGCAGTAGTAGTGATGATGATGATGATGACAGTTAATATTGATTAATCCCCTGCTATATGCTAGTGTCATGCTGAGGGGTTCAGATAAATAAGCCTTTCCTTCAAGTAGTATCCTTGTCGTTCTCTGCTGATATTTCTTGACTAATATTGATAAATTCACTTTCTTGTTGTTTCTCCTTAAATCTCCTAATCCAGTCTTTCTTCATGATCTCTAGTTCTATAATACACGAGCTGTGTTAAAATTACCATGAACCAAAGGATCATACAGATAAGGTACAGGTACTCTGGAAGTAGCAAATGGTAAAAACAAACAAACAAACAAAAACTGGTTCTCACTTCTAATAGAATTAATCCCTAAAAGTGAGCTTTGCCTTCTTCTCTTACAACTGTGTGGGTAACACCTACCATGCAATGAAGAATAGAAATATGTAGACAGCTAATAAGAATTCCAAGTAACAGGCAGGTTTTTTTCATTGCTGGGGATGCAAATCTGAAGTGGACAATGATCATACTTGCAAATATAAGTTTAAAGTTTCTTTTTTTTAAAAAAAGATTTATTTATTTGTGCATACAAGCACTGGGGTACAGGCCAGAGGTGTGTGGGGGGTGAGAGGATTCACCACAGACAGAGCGGGAAACAGAACAGGCAGATCAACAGAAGTACACTGCTGAGGGGAGCAGTGGGCACAGCAGGAGAGGCCTGCTGCGCCATATGGGTCCCCTCCCTGGCCGGCAGCAGGGATCGAACTCGTGCTGCAGTGGCTGAGGTTTGCTTCATAGTGTGTTGCTTAACACACTGCGCCACCAGGGAGGCCCCATAAGTTTAAAGTTTCTATAAGGAAATTTATCTTCTCTTACATTGGTGGAAGAGATTCTATGATGTATGTTGAAGTACAAGAATTTTGCAAAGGGGAGATAAAAGCAATGTAGAATAAAAAAAAAAAAAAACCAAAAAACCCAACAACACTATACTAACAATATAGCTGAAAAGAAAGTATATTAATAGGAGTCACAGTTCTCCAAGCTTCAGGGTCATTGTGAAGATTAAATAACATACTATCAGAGATAATATTGTGAATTAGATCTAAATCAGTTAGCTTTAACATTAAAAGTCTTTTGAAAAATACCATGATTAGCACCCACCTAAGTTTAAGAAAGTACATCAAAACACAGTTTGTACAGAAAGAGAAGTCTGAATACAAAGATATTTTCAAAATACCTAACTAGTATCTCTTCAAGAATAATATGGGGCCTCCTTGGTGGACAAGGGGTTAAGTTGCAACACTATGAAGCTATCCACAGCCACTGCAGCAAGAGTTCAATCCCTGGCCAGAGAGTGGACCCACATGGTGCAGCAGACCTCTCCTGTCTCGCCCGCTGCTCCCCTCAGCAGTGTATTTCAGTAGATCCAACTAGTCTGTTCCCCACTCTGTCTCTGGTGAATCAACTCACCTCCCGCACCTCTGGCCTACACCCTAGCTCTTGTATGTATAAATAAATAAATCTTTAAAAAACAAACAAACAAGACAAAAGTGTTAATGGTCATGTTAGATGAGAAAACACTATAAAACTCATAGATTAGAGATTGGAGAGACACCAAGAATAAATTCATTGTGTATCCTAGATCAGATACTGTAGCAGAAAAAGGACATTGGTGCAAAAACTTGTGACATCTGAATGATTATTTTTTCATTTGTTTCATGGCTACATGTATCAGCATCAGAGGAAAAGAAGTAAAAGGGGGATGGGAACTCCATACCATCTTTTTCAACTTGTCTGTAAATCTGAAATCATTCCCTAATTAAAGGTGATTTTTAAATCTTTTGTTCGTACAGTTTAGAGAAAGAGGAAGTACCTTTCTTTTATTTACAAACAAAATGCTTTTTAAAATTGGGACATTTTCACAGCACATCTGAGAAAAGATTGTAATCATAGCCCTGGTCAATATCATCATCATCATCATCATCATCATCATCAACCAGTCCTAATGCAGGTGCTATAAACAACCATGACAACCATTGTTTAAGAAACCTTAACATTTCACAATTGAAAGATGCAATAAAGTTTACCTAACCAATTGATTTATAAAATTCCTCCTTACTGGTCATGAGTTTATTCTTAAATGCTTTTATTAGAAATTTTCTCATGACTTTTTAAAGATAAAACCATAGTTTTAGTTAAAGATCTAACCAAAGTTTTGTTGAGCATGAAATACTAGTCCAGGTTCACATAACATGAGGGCACAGTCTTTAAGCCATTTCTGCAGTATACAATGAGTAAACATGCACAGGGGAATTGGATCTTTGAGTTAAGAAGTCTGGTTTATGAAAGAAGATTACACATACAATTTTCTTTCAAAAATTTTTGATTATTACTTTGTGGTAGACTGAAGGAATACACAAAAGCCTAATAGTCAAAAAGCTTGTCTTTAGGTATTCTTTTTTTTTTTAGCTCACATATATGTATATATAATTTATTTTCAGTATAAAAATAGTTTAATTAAAATAGAATTTGGAGAGAAGGATATTATGAGCATCTCATGTTTTCAAAATTCTTCAATTTTAGTTTACTTTAAAACAAATCAGCAAAGCAAAAGAAAAATTACAAGCCAAGAGGTTTAGTCTGTTGTGTTCCTGGAGAAATTCTGTTTCACCCTGAGAGTATGTTATTGTGTTGTCCTTCATCACACTTTGTTTATTTTCCTAGATTGCTTCCCAAAATACCACCAGAGAAGTGATGAAAATGAACTTTTTTGTATTTCTAAATAAAAAATGAGAGTGAGATTGAAGAGCTCTGCCTCTTTATGGAAGCAATCAAAACATCATTGTTTCACTTATTTTTAGAACAAAAATTTAACTTTTTATTTGGTCAGGAAAAATTTTTATATCCTGTTATACATAAGACACAAGATTAGATGTTATGGATATACAGTCTTTGGCCTCGAGCAATTAGCCCTATAGAGACAACAATTCACATAGGACAGTCTCAGAAACATATATCTGATATCATTCTACATCAAGTACTATACTAGGTTATTATACATATTATCTACTTATATGTATCATATAATGGCTTCCTCAATTATTATAGTCCTATGACTTATGTATAACTATTACCCTGATTTTAGAGATTAGGAAAACAAATAACTTGTCAAAGATCATTCAACTTGAGTGACGGGGCAGGATTTGGATGCAGACAGAATGATTGGCAGTTAATTGTTGCAGTCACTACACTATAACTACATTACAACACACTAAGCACCATAGAGGCACCAAACACCACGTTCTAAAGAAGCAGAAAGAAAGAACGTTTAGGATATTCTTGGGGTAGGGATGGAAGATCCTGAAAAAAGCGAAGTCTCACTTGGGCAGGAGATGCTGAGTCAGTCATGGAGAGAAAATGAGACTTTCAGAGAAAGTCATGGCCCAGAGTTGAGACCACAGTATGTTTCAGAAAGTAAAAGTTGTTCTTCATGGCTGGAAAGTATGATGTAGAAAGGGACACTAAAGATGTTTCTTTAGGGGAAACAGGGTGGGTGTGAACAGTCTTCTCCATTTGTGGTGTGCAGAGTTGAGTTTGGGGTGCAAGATGAAGATGTGTGTTAAGAGGTGGTAAAATGCTTCAGATATAATTAACAGAAAAAAAAATTCAAACACAATAAACACAAAGGAATTCATTATCCCTCCCCAAAATATAACTCATTCATGGTCACATTCATCATTAGGTTCCTTTCATATTTTTTTCTCACACTCACAGATGAGGGGCTAATTGTCTTCAAGGTTACTAACTATCTTCAAGGTTTATGAATGAATAGGTGTCACATTCTCATACTATTTCAAACAGATAGGAAAAGGGCCTTATCTCCCTTAGGTTTCCTTTCAAGACTGTGGACCAAAGTTTCCCTAATACCTTTTCATGTTTTACTGGTCTAAATTGCATCACTGTCAAAGGCAATGTAGTCATCACACTTCACCTTGATTAATCAGGATTAAGTGTAGGTCACATGGAGCTTGCAAGACCTAACTGAACTTTTAAGTCACACTGAAAGACATAAGCAGCTAAGTGATTAAGTGACTGCCAAAGACAATTCTTTTTGAAGAGGAAGATTTCACTAGTAAGAAAAACACAAAGATGTGGTGGATGACAACCTCAGAGGCTATTGTAAGAAGTTATTGTAAGAAGCCAAGTGGTCTGAAAAGGAAACAGAAGTGAGCATTTTAAGAACATTAAAGAGTATAAGCTTAGTAATATTCTAGAATAGGTTCTAAGTTTCTGGTTGTGCTACATTATGGAATCTGATGTAATTCACTGGTATAGGGAATGAGAGTGAAACAGGCTAATGACAGAAAAGTTTGAATTTATTGTTGGTAATATATTCGAAAGGTCCATGGTGTATCAGCTGGGGATGTCTAGTGCATAGTTAGAGAAACGTGTGCTTAACACAAATTGCAGAATTGGAAGTATAGATGTAGAGTCACCAATTTATAGAAGATAACTTAAGCAATGGGAGAGATGATATGACCAAGATAAGGACCCACATCAACATTTAAGGAACTAGTAGATGAGGAGGCGCCAGAGAACTGTGATAAATAAGAGCTAGCACAGGTGTTTTTATGCTTCACGGAAACAAGATGAGAAAATTCTCAAAAAGAAGGAAACTGCCATTAATGTTAAATGTCTCTGAGAGGTCGAGTAAAGTAAATGTTTCAGCTTGGCACACTGGATTTGATATTGTAGAAACTGGAGGGTGGGATTGTGATATTGGCGTTTGCATGCAAATCGTTTCAGTGGCTTGCTGGGAGAAGAAACAAATAGTACTCAGATAAGTGAATGGGAAATGAAAGACTAAGGATTGTGAAGCTAGGGAAAGAAAATCTTCAGGAAGTCTGTGAAGGAAAAGAAAACTGGAGAAGAGTAATTACATATGTATTTGGAGTGTACCAAGGGTATTTGCTTATTTATTTTACTATTATTATTACTACTCTTAAAATTGTGTTTTGGTGATGACATTTATAAATTGTTTTAGAATCTATGGAAGAAAATCTCTAGATTTAAAAAACAAAAGCTAAGTATTTCTGTGACATATACCAAATCCATTTCCATTAGGAAAATTTTTAAAACTTTCTTTCACTCTCTGTTTTAAAGTACAGAATGTAAAACTATCTTGGTTTTATATATTTAAAAATATATTATACTTTTAAAAAATGTATTATATATTTGTCAATAGTGTTTAAACCTCAAAGTGATGTGTTTTTATATTTAGGAAGTTGAAAAAAATATTTTGACCTAATGAAGAAATATAACAATAATGTAATTATCAAAACTTAATCATGGAGATTTTTGTTTTCCAATTTCTTTTTTTTTTTAATGTGCAGAACACAATCAATGATATGAACATATTCAGAACTTAAGGATAAATCTTTTGTGTGGGTCCTGGGCAGGCTATGCCAGGGATATATTTTATTTATTTTTATTTCTTGTAGTCATATTTTTTATTGAGATAATATTGGTTTATCACACTGTATATGATTTAGGTGACTAGGTTTACATGTCCTCAGATGTATGGTACCATATCACAGTCACTACCAAAACACCAATAAATTCCCCACCATTGTCTATAGCCTCCTCTCTCCCTTAACTTCCCTCACAATCCCCTTCTTGTAGTCTCAATTCTGCGGTCAGTCTTGTAAGATTTGTTTTGGTTGTTTAGTTTTGCTTGTTCTTCTGTTTCGTTTCTTTATGTTTCACATAATAGTGAAAGCATCTGGTATTTGTCTTTCTCTTTCTGACTTACTTTGCTTAACAATACTCCCTTCCCATCCATGTTATTGTAAATGGCAAGATTTTACTTTCATAGGTGAGAAGTATTCCATCCCATATCTGTATATACCACATTTTTATCCACTTATCTGTTACTGGACACTTAGATTGTCTCCAAATTTGGCCATTGTAATACTGAGGCAGTGATCATAGATATGCCTATAACCACTTAATTTATGTGTTTTGTATTCTTGAACTAGAACTTATTATTGGCAGCCTTAGAAAAATTTGGTGAGAGAATATATATAAATAGAATCCAAATTAGAAAAGAAGTAAAACTATCACTATTTGCAGATGACATAACAATGTACATTAAAAACTCTACAGGCATCACTAAAAAACTATTAAATGAAGCAAAAAATTGGTACACTGAAGTGGCAGGCTACAAAATCAATACAAAAAATCCGTTGCATTCCTATTGCAAATAATGACCCAAAGAAAAGCAAATTAAGAAAATAATCCCATTTATAATCACTTTTAAAAGAACTATATACCTACAATTAAACCTAACAATGGAGGTGGAAGATTTTTACATTATTAAAAACAAATAGCTCACCAAAGAAATGGAAAGATATTCCTTGCTCATAAATTTGAAGAATTAACATTGTTAAAATAGCCATTTTACCCAAAGCAATATACAGCTTGAATACAATCCCTACCAAAATTTCAATGGCAGTCTTCAAAGAAATAGAAAAAAGTATTACTGAAACGTATATGGAATCACAAACAACCCTGAATAACCAAAGAAATTCTGACAAAAAACAACAGAGGTATCAGACATCACAGAATTCAAACTATACAACAAATCCACTGTGTGGTATTGGAGTAAAAGTAGACACACAGATTAGCAACACACAAGTAGCTCACTCAGTTATATTATGACAAGAACATACACTGGAGAAAGAAATGTCTCTTCAACAAATGGTGTTGGAAGAACTGGACAGCTACATGCAAAAGCATGAAAGTAGACCACCACCTCATGTTAAAATTAACTCAAAATGGACTAAAGACTTGGTTGTAAGACTTGGAACCATAAAAATTCATGGAAGAAAATATACAGCCTTAGACATCAACAGTGGAGATATCTTTGGGGACTCAACGCCAATGGCAAAGGAACCAAAACCAAAAATAAATAAGTGGGACTACATCAAACTAAAAAGATTCTGCATGATAAAAGAAACTATCATAAAAACTAAAAGATACTCTACTAAGTGGGAGAAAATATTTGGATGTCATATATAGGACAAAGGGCTAATACTCAGCAACTACAAAGAATTCACATAACAGGAAAACAAATAATCCAGTAATGACAACTGACAAAAGATTAATAGTCACTTCTCAAAGAAGGTACAGAGACAGAAACAGACAATGAAAAAATGATCATAATCACTTATCATCAGGAAATGCAAATCTAAACCACAATGAGATACTACTTCACACCTGTGAACATGGCCTATAGAAAAAAAATAAGCAAGTGTTGGCAAGGTTGTGGAGAGAAAGGAACTCTCAAACACTGTTGGGGAGACTGTAGAATAGATCAGCCCACATGGAAAACAGTATGGAAATTTCTCAAAATATTAAAAATAGATCTATATGATTCAGCAATTCACTCACAGGGGTGTATTTTACTCCTAGTTTAATTTACAAGATACCTATACTACTATAAAAACTCCTGAGAATAAAATAAAAAGGAATTCAAAGCAGAAGCTAATAAAATGTTTAAGCATCATTTAGCATTTTTAAAAAAGTATTTATTCTTACAGTTCTGAATTAAGATGCTCATAACAGAAAAAATAAAATACAAACATTAGTTTTTCTTTACTAGGGGCCTTTGAGTGATGTCAAAAAATAACTGATTCATATTTTCTTTACAAATAATTTTTAGGATGATGAGTGTGAAGAAAAGTGGAGAAGAAACCGCAATTTGAGAAAGATGACTCTATTATTCAATGAACTTTATATCAAAGATCAGATTATTACTTCAATTAAAATAGACCATATTTTTAAAAATCACCCAATTGTATAGGAAATAGGTTTGCCTCCCTGGTAGCCAGCGGGGTGAGCACCGCACTGTGAAGCATCGGCCGCACAGCAGCGCAAGTTCGATCCTGGGCTGGGGTGGGGACCCACATGGCACAACAGACCTCTCTGCCTTGCGGCTGCTCCCCTCAGCAGTGTATTTCGGTGGATCTGTTTTTTCTGCTCTCCACTGTCTCTGGTGAATCCCCTCACCTCCCATGACTCTAGCCTGTGTACCCCAGCTCTTAGGTGCATAAATAACTATATTTTTTTAAAAAAAGGCAAGAAATAGGTTCTCCATTTTTTAGCGGAGAGATCCTTGAGTGAACATAGCCTCACTCTGCTTCTCACCTAATATACAAGGAAGGATCCACCAAAGCCCTGGTTGCTGTATCTGTGGGATTTTAGTAATGAGATGTCTGGCAAAGGTTAAAAACAAATTGGAAATAATGTGAAAACTTTTAACATGAAGGAAATGTTTTAAAAAATATATTTAACTTGTAAATCTAATTACAAAAAAATCTTTCCAAAGAAGTTAAATAGATTTAGGTCAGTCTTCATAATTAAAATTTTTTGATCAATTTTTTTCAATTCCCTGTATAAATGTAGCTGAGAGGAACACGTTCTAAGTTATCAAATCATTGTTTTACAAATCAGAAGGGCTTTTTTAAAAGCATATAATAGCTTCTAATGTCAGAAACAAAAGTACTATCTCTTTCTCCACAAACACATCTAACCACAAGCAAACTTAGCCTTTATCTGCCAGAGTAACTTATTAACAATCGGTTTAATATATTATTATAGACTAATGAGAGTATAGCATGTAGATTTTATGAAATGTAATTTTATGAAAACAGCAGATTAAATAGCAGAGAGGCCCATACTGCAAAGGAGAGCAGAAAATATGCAATGAGGACACGATGCTGGGAACAGGTGGGGAGGTGTTAGCACCGGAAAAGGCTGGCAAATGACGAATGTTGGCATGACATTCAGAGATAAAGAACCTTGTAAAGGAATTTTCTGACAGAGTAAACAACACTAAGAATTAATCATTTCCAAACATACTCTAAAACCTACCATGATTTAAATTCTGAAAATATGTTCACTTTTTGTGGTTACTATGCAACCATTAAGTATTTCTTTGTAATTTTTGCCTCATGTGCTAGGCATGGGTACTAGCTCAACCATGTTATTTGCACAGGAGTCACTCTGTTGAAACTACTGCCATTAGGCTGAGTCAGACAAAATAGTCAATGACCAATATTGTCAATTTCACCTATTGTAGCCTATGTGTCACATGTCACCTGGATACCTATGGACCTAATACCTTTCAGTGCAATTTATCATGGTCTTTTGGCAGTTTTGTTGCTGCTTGAAATATGTATGTATGGCTGGGTTTTGTTCAGTTCTCTTCATTTACCATCATCAATATGTATCTGTTCACCAAAGGTCTCTTATTCATCCATATTGAAAATGGATTCCCCAGTTTTGAAAGCCTAAAACATTTACCCTGGCACTTGGGTCTGAAATATTTATTTCCCTCTCTTGCATATAGAGTCTTTAAGTCTAATCTGCTTCTACACTTTTACTCTCAAACAAATTATCCTTCTTATCTAGTGTGAGAAAATGTCTGATTTTTCCTAGAGTATATTTTAACTGTTACCATATTCTTCCCTTTTTAAATCAAACACCTTACCCAATGCAGGCCCCAACTAATGACACATTCTCACCTTGAAGTTAAACATTTGTCTTTCCTCCAAACCTTAAAATTGGAATTATTATCTTCCTTTTGTATTTACCTGCCAAATTCAAGAGCTTTGCATAAGGTCTCAGGACTCCTTACTTCCTTTTACTAAATACTGTGCATTTTTAGCAGTGATAGGGGAAGTAGTCTATAACTCAGATGTCTTATTGTCATCTCTTTCTTTTATCTTCTCCCCTCTCTTCATCTAGTTAACTCCTATATGCTCTTTAAAACCCTAAGTTAGATATTATTTTTAGCTACCATATTACTCTGTGTATATGATGATATAACATTATATAAAAGTTACCTCACTATATTTTCACTTTTGACTGAGTTCTTCCCCCAGATAGCTATGTGGCTAGCACTCATGATTTCTACACTCCGTTGAGTGTCTCCATAAGGCAATCCCTTCCATTTTAACAATCAACATTCTGCTGTTGTGACAGCCCATTTTAACACTGACTTCTGCATTTAATGTTTAAGAATTTTTTTGGTAACATTCCTTTACTGACTCTGCAAATTAATACAGTGCCCGTCTCCTCACTCTCCTGTCTCTAATTATCTTAACACCATACTTTTTCATGCCGTGTACTGCCTGTAACAAAGTCGCTTCTTGTCCAATTCTTAGGACCTAAATTCTATAAACAACTGGATGATTTCTCTGAACATTCTAGTTTCCATTCATCGCTTTTCCTCCCTTATTTTTCTATGGGATTCTATGGATTGCTGGTTTGTACACATGTATATGTGTCTTGTTCCACAAATAGAAGGAATATATTTTCAAGGCAGAGATTATGACTTTTTCTTTTCTGAGCACTCTCCATTGTCAAACTCACGGTTTTCAGTTGGTAAGTGTTCAATAACAGAGCTAGAACGGTGGAGTGAATGGATAGAGTGAATTGAATGGTGGAGTGAATTGACTCAATTTTTTATCATTCGCTAACGCCACACAGTCAAAATCTTTTCAGATATATTTGGCCAAAGAAGTTGGCACCTTATACCACCATACACAGTAAGACAGAATTATTCCCATTTAATGCAAGCTCACTGTGTTTCTTTGATCTTTGGACATTGCAAATGTTGTTAGATAAAATGGCCTCACATAGACTCGTCATTTGAAGTGACTGGCAGCTATGGCAACCAGCAGACATAATAAATACTCAAAAATTATTCAAAGCTCCATTATTGATTTCTAGCTCTATAACAGAGGTTGGAAAACTAAAATAGTTTCCTCCTTGGTGCCTTCCTTCTAACTCCTATGGCAACAGATGGTCAGATGCTATATCTCAAGAAAAAGTCTCCAAGGCAGGTTTCCATGCCTGAGCAAAAACGTCAAAGGTAATTAGGAAAGTTCTTTTGCGCTTTGCCTTTTTTTTTTCTTTTGCTTGGCATGCAGATGACAGGTGAGGAAGCACAGCAGTCATTACGAGATGAGAGACTGCAAATACGAGGATGAAATTCTATAGAACAGGAAGGCAGAAAAGAAACAAAGGTTTGGGTTATTCTAACATACTTATGCCTCTCTATGAGTCCTGGATTAAATTGCCCTAGTTGTATAGCTTCTCTTCAACTGAACACTACTTGTTATATTTTTTTTTCACAGCACATTACAGTGATGACTGATAGAGTTACCTACAGGATCCTTATTACGGTTTCTTCTAAATTGTATTTAACGTAAAAAAGATAGTCAATCTATTAGTTTAAAAGCATATCCATAATATATATTTCTTTTCATTGAAAATAGCGGTACATTAAGATTACTTTGCCTACGGAAAATTTTATGCCCATAGCTTCTGTAGCTGATTTACTAAAGTTGAATAAAATCTGTTCAACGTCACTGTTATAGTCTTCTGCATATTTAAAGAATATTATTATATCATTTCTTAAACTCAGTTCATAGACAAATAGAGCTTTTAATTTTACAATTACTATTTAGATATGTTTAGCAAATTTTTTAATTATCTCATTTTCCATATAAGATAAACCAGTCTTACAATTAGTTTCTAAACAAAATTTGGCACAGGAGAATCTATTAAATTTCAAGAATCTGCTTCATGACCAATCTGATCACGAAAACCATCTCTCCCTTATTTTTGCTCTCCCATTACCACATGAGGGAAAAAAAAATAAACTATTCCAGACATACTCTACTCCACTTCAACCTCTGTGAGCTAAAAATCTCCCACATCATTAATTGTGGATATCTGAGCAGGCCAAAAATGAATGACTTGTCCTTTGTAGGTAAAAATATGCTACCAACTTAAGGCAAGCAGTGCATGCACTTGAACTGTCTGTCTTGGATTAGGAAGAAGTTCACTTAATATCCCCACAGTTTTGCTTCATCCTAAACATACCAGCAAGAATTCATTTGCCAACACTTTAATATCTTGCCAGATATGACATGCATGGTATTTACTGTTCTATGGAACATATCTGAATTCTTTCCTTGTGATTACCAGTAAGATGGTAAGGAGGCAAGACAGAAGGATAGATATGTTAGGTTCAGAGTTTATCTATTCTTAGAGACACAGAAATGCATGGAGAGATCAGGACCAGATATTATTACAGTGACTCAGTTACCTCAAGGTGGGAATCTAGCTGAGATAAGATGGCCCACATCACAAAGTGTCTCTGTGTGTACTTTAGAGAACTGACACTTCCTCTGTCACTTGCTTTCACTGACCTCGTGCCGAGCTTGACTTATTTGGCCCATTTTGATGTCAAAACATGTCCACAATTAAATTAATAAAATATAATATAGTAAAATATGATATAATAAATTACAACTCAAATAGCATATTAAATGACGATAGAAGGTCACAAGAATGTTCCAAAACTGATCTCCTGATTTTGACTCCAATTGCATCCATAGTCAAAAAATATTCTCCAAATTAGGGGACTTGAATTTTTCATATCTTTAGTAGATAAAGGTGGCATTTTTCATTCTCTCTTTATAGTGAACCACTGCTGATATGTATAGAACATGAAGTCAAAAGGAAAATGTTTCTTCCCATGTTAAAATCCAAAAGGAACATAATGTAGAAAGCCCAGCCACAGCGGGAGGGAGAGCAAGTCCTTGACTTGCAATGTGACAACTGCGAGGATTGGAAGTGCCCTAGAAAAGAGATTTTCTATTCTTTCCCAAACAGCCTGTTCTAGAGTTTCACACATACCAGCCTGAAGTAAGTATCTAAGATGAAAATGAAACAACTCTTGCCATATCTGAGTAGGAACTTCCCAAATTTTCCAAAAGCATTCACTAAATCTCATTAAAGGCCACACTACATGACTTTGTCATCAAGTAACATGGCTATCAAATGCTGCTAGTTGCCAGAGGAAAAAAAAACAGCTATTTCTACAGTTTCCACATGGGGTACATTAGATAGCTACACGGTAAAAGGAAACAACACATCCTCTCAAACCTGTTCTCAGAGAAATAGGCAGGGACCTTGTTTTCCAACATATTTACCATCTTTAAATCTCTTTTTACTTAACAAATAATTTCTTTTGCTGACAAAATAGCACAACAGAATTACAGTAGAAATTATGTCAGAGAGCCATTTTGAACAAATATTTTTCTATTTTTTTTGTATAGTTCCCCTTCAAAAGTGGGAAGATGTTCTGTTCCTTATTTCTCACATTGGTCACAACATAAAAACCCATGTTCTCACCTCAGTTAGCCACGGTCATTTTCTTAGAACATATAGGGCAATTTTGCACAGGCAGATTAAAAAAAAAAACTATCTTAAGTTATATTATTCAAACCCATCTAGTCTTGTTAATTGAGCTACTGGTTAAATGACATAAGTGCATGGGGGGGGGACAAAAAGAAAGGTTCAGATCAGAAACATTTGAAGTATTTATTGTTATTATGAATGCAGAAAAATTCTGTTGTTTGTGTTCTCATTCTCTGTGGTAGGCAGGTAACATGATGTCTTTTATAAAGCAGTACTTATAAAAGGAATAACATGATAGCAATGATAATAATAATTACTAACATTCACTTGCTACTTCATTTTGAATCATTTATTTTTTTGTACCTATGAGGTAAATACTCAAATTATTACTATACAGGGGTTTAGCAACTTTCCCAAAGAAATAGAATAAGTGACACAACTGGGGTTTAAATCAGAAAGTCTAGTTATTTAAAGTCTACTATCATCACCACCACAAAACTACCTTTTTTGTTAATGTATATCAAGGTCACCAGGTCACTTCTGAATTTAGAGGAAGGCAACAGCGCCTCAATGTCCAGGTCAGGGTGTTTTTAGGCCCAGCCTCTAACTGAAGTCTTCAACTACTTCCTCAAGCACAGTACCTCGAATTATTCAGACCCAGGATTGCTTCCTTTTACTTCCACAAAACCACCTGTGCCCTTTCACACTTCACAAGAAATTTAAACTTATTTAATTAGGTAAAGGAAACATCACTGAAAGCAGTCCTCGGAGTTTTATTTTTAAAGAAAGATAAGTTAAAGACCATTCGTATTCAAATTTTTACCACTGACAGTTTGGTTTGGCTCTTTTTAATGGACTGAAAAGAATGAAATTCAGCAAGATGTAGAGGGGAGCAGGTGTACTCAGCGGGACGCAGGTCTAGGGAATTCAGAATTACATAGAAGGAGTGGTCGTAAGTTCAGTCCTGCCTGCCGTGCAATTGTGCCGGGAGAATGTCTTTATTCAACAGTAGAGTGATCATAGACTTGGGAGTCTGATGCATTTCCGAGGTGCAGACACCTGGGAAGCGGGACACAGATGCTCCATTTCTCCTATAGCCAGTGACTCGTCTCTAGGGGGCCGTGATAACTCAGCCTTTCCCTCCCACGGTTGTACAATGGAGCCAGGGCACAGTCACAGAGTTGCACAAAGGGAACAGTTAGTACACAATGAAGCCTTAATATGAAGTCCTTGAAGTTAAAGGAGAAGCCACAATTTCAAAAAAATCATCTACATGAGACAGTTATTGAAGCAGGCATGTTTAAAGGACAGAAGTATTAACTGTCAGAATATTTGTATGGCTGTCCTAAAAAAAGGAGAGAGGGGGGCCTCCCTGGAGGCGCAATAGGTTAAGCAACGCACTGTGAAGCATGCACTATACAGCAGCACGAGTTCAGTCCCCAGCCCGGAAGTGACCCACATGGCGCAGCAGACCTCTCCTGCCTTGCCCGCTGCTCCCCTCAGCAGTGTGTTTCTGTCAGTCTGCCTGTTTTGTTCTCCACTCTGTCTCTGGTGAATCCTCTCACCCCTCCACACCTCTAGTCTGTACCCCAGTTCTCGTGTGCATAAATAAATAAATTTTGGGAAAAAAAAAAGGAGAGAGGAGAACTGATCTGTATGGAGAGGCAGACTTAAAGATGAAGACAGTCACTTGTGTCCAGAATAAAAAGAGTACTATATTTTAGTATTTCAATGTTTATAATTACTTTTTCCTTTCTTGTCTCTATCTCTTTCATCCTTGTACATCACTTTCATCGCTACCAAATAAACTACTCCTACATATAACATTCAGTTATATATTTATTTATACTAATGGAGATTTGTGTTTCTATTTTAAAATATTTATCTGAACAGTTTCCTGAAGATGTCTCTGGACATCTGGAATCAAATTGTTCAGATATAATCTTGTTATATTTCTTACTAGCTATGAAAACCTCAAACAACTAACACAGTTTCTCTGTGCTACACATTTTTTTTCTCTATCAAATGGGCATAAAAAATATATATATACATCATAGGATTATTTTAAAAATTAGATGAGTGATGGGATATTTATATTAAACATAGCATCTAGCAATTTCAAGTGCTGAGTACAGTTGCTAATTTTAATGATTATCCATATTGGTATTACTAAAGTAACCAATAAGGTATGGAAGGAATACATTGTCTGCACCTGGTTAAACTGAGATTTCTGCTGTTCAATGTAACATGAAAAAAGAGCCAAGGAGTTGGACATGGTAGCTGCTCAAGAGTCATCCTTTGGAAGGTACCAGGTTTCTGAAAGGCCATGTCCAGTTTTGACTGCCATGCATTCAGAATAGAATTGAAATCCAGGAGCATTCAGATGAGAATAACTTCAGCATATGGGGTCAGAATGGGTGTAATATAGTGCACCAACTATAGAAAACTTAAGAAAAGGCAGGCTTTTTTTTTTTCCTAAAAAAAAAGTAGTACTGATGAGACTATAAGAAATACTTTTAAGCCCTTGAATATTACTATATGGAATAAAGTATAGTCCTCATCTATGTTGCAGTAAAGGAAAGAATTTTATCCATTGATTTAAGCTAGTGACTCATAAAATGTTCTGGAGATCTAAGGCGATGCCCAAGAACTTTTCAAGGTGACTTTGAGTCAAAATTATTTTTATAATATCTTATATAAAAGGATATTATTAATTGTCCTTTTTCTCTCTTGTTAGTAGACAATGGATGTTTCCAGAGGTTTTATGATATATGATATTACAACATGTAGAATGTAAAAGCAGATATGATACTATCCAACTATCTTATACTGACATAGACATTAAGGAGATTTTACAAAATGCAAAATAGCATTCGTCTTAATAATATTTGTTTTGTAACAAGTGCTATTTTTCATAAAAATGATATTTATATTAACATATATCAGGCTTATTGTTATCAAACTAATAGTAAATAAATACTTATGAATCCTGTTTTAATTTCCATTTTAGTATATATGCATATAACCCACATAAATAAAAGTTGCTTCCACATCCATAATCATGTTTAAGAATGTAATTTGTGTTTAAGAATATTTAAGAAGGAGTCCTCAAACCAAAATGTTTGGGAACCACTGTTTTTAGTCATAGCATAGGAAATTAGGAAACCACAAATTTCAAATAATATAAGTGGTTCACCACTAAACTAGGTTTTTCTTTTTTTAAAAAAGGAGTTTTTGGAAAACATCCAATGCGGATATGTGGTAAGACGGATACATGTATTAATGTCTCCTAAGGATTCCTTTCAATTTAGGTGGTGCAATTCTCTTGTGAAAGGAATTTAAAATGAGCAGACTGAGTATACTGTTCTCATAGGCTTGTGAAAGTTAACAAATAGGTATGTGGTTATGGGTGGAAGTTATGGGATGAAGCAAAAGGTAAAGAACTCCAACACATGACAGTGTGCACTTGGAAACACTGTGCTCGTGGTTAGGTCTCTGATAAACAGGGTAATGGACACAAGGAATTATTGCTAAAGCCACTTCAATTTCATAAAGTGATCTCTTCTGGGAGTATACAGACTGACCTCCGTGAGGGCCCACTGGTCTCCCCTGAGTATTCTGGAAACCAACAGTTTTACAAAGAGGAACATTTATAGAAGTGCATATGTCTCTTCTTCCAGGCGATGTCACAGACAGCAACCTGGTAACCTCTACTCACTGTTCTGGTTCTGTCATTTTTATCAGTTCAGAAAACATATTCTTCTATACATCTATCTCAAAATTTAAACACAGTCACACCAGAGATGAATCTACAAACCTTGTGAGCACAATTCACAAAAAGGAAAATGCAAATGATGATTAGTATATAAAACAACCCACAAAAACCAAGCTAAACACAAAGAATAAATTTTGTAAGAAATATCAGGTTTACATATAAAATTAACACATGCTTGAAAATGGTGAAATTAATCTCTGGCAAATGGATACAAAAGGAAACTCTCATACATTGCCAGGAAAGATCATCCACAATGCAGTTTGTTATTATCATGAAGATATTTAAAACTTTCCTAATCTTTGACAGAGAAATTCCAAGTCAAGACTTCTATTTGAAAGAAATGGTCATATAAAATTAGGGAAACAGATTTTTGTATATTGATGTATACAAAAACTGCCAAAATATCCTTCTTTGACAGCAGAAAATGAATTAGTTCCACATATTAAATATCCTTCGGGACAAGACTGACTAGAGCATCAAACACACATTGCCCGTTTCCCGAGTTCCCACCTATTGCATCCTCAGATGAACTTATTGTCTTCCATGGTCCCTTCATGGTGTGGGACCCGCACTAGAAATTCCACACACCTTGTAGCGCTACTGTGTCTTCTGCTCCATGGCACAGAGTGACATGTATACTTGTGGAGTATTTGCAGGAAGGCTTATGTTTTTCCCCACAAAATAAGCAAATAATTACCCCCAAACAGTATGTGTCTAGTGGTGATAGGCAAGAGAACAGGCAGAAGTAAAAATATGAAGAAGCTGTTTCCTTCTTCCTAGAGACAGAAGGTTCCTGTGAACATAACCTTGACCTAAGTGTCTCCCTCCGCTGGTCTCTGTTGATCAACCTGAGTTAGCTTCTAATCTTATGAAAATACAAAATCACATCTCTAAATGTGTTATGTCACTTGAAGCAACTTGGTCCTTAGCTTTAAGTTCATCATTAAGACTTCTAAAACTAAGGGTCTCCCTGGTGGCGCAAGGGGTTAAGGCGCAGCACTATGAAGCTATCCACAGCCATTGAGGTACGAGTTCAATCCCCGGCCAGGCAGCTGACCCACATGGCGCAGCAGACCTCTCCTGCCTTGCCCGCTGCTCCCTTCAGCAGTGTGTTTCAGTCAATCCACTTGTTCTGCTCCCTACCCTGTCTCTGGTGAATCCTCTCATCCCCCCCCCCACATCTCTGGCCTATACCCCAGTTCTTGTATGCAAAAATAAATAAATCTATTTAAAAAAGACTTCTAAAAACATTATTTTGAAAACTCTGGACAGAAAGAAAATTTCTTAGTTACCACTATAAAGACAGAAGCTGCCTGCCAGTGCAGATACCGACTAGATGCTCGTGAAATAGGGCCACATCGCTTACTCAGCTTCACATGATCTGATAGTTGAAGTAAAACAGGCTTTTTCTTCTAAAGACTTTCATTCCACAGGGAAAGAAGAACTGGATTCTTCCCTCATTATTATGAAAAACAGAACAAGACAGACATGTGTGTGTGTGTGTGTGTGTGTTTGTGACGTGCGATATGTTCCATTTAGCATTCCCGGGTCACCAAATACCAAAGTGCAAACCACATTTTGGGGGGTGAGAGGGACAGGAAGGGGTAGAAGAGGCTCAGAAAACTTCCTACCTCAGTCTAAAAATGATTAGGTAAGAGGCTTCACAAAATGCACCACGTAGAGGAGATGTTTTTCTCATATAGCAGAGATAGATAAATCACAATAAACAGTTTGGATTATCCATGGAACAGAATGGGTGGATCTGGTAAAATACACAGCTGAGGGAAGCAGGGGGCAAGGCTGGAGAAGTTTGCCATACTGTGTGGGTCCCCTCCCTGGTTGGGGATCGAGCTCGTGCTGCAGTGGCTGCGCACTCTTCATAGAGCGTTGCTTAACCCCTTGAGCCACCAGGGAAGCCCCTACCAAGACATATTTTTATGGAACATGAAGGAAGCCTTTGGCGATAACAAATACAAAATAATTCATTCAGGGTGAGGACAGGGCTGATCAAAGATGATTGGCACTTCAGAAGGGATAGAGGGGAGATATAGAAAGATAACTGAAGAAGTGCAGTAGGGATGTAACATCAAAATGAGCATTTAGCAAGAATGGACTTTCCTTTCAGACTTTTGGTATTTCCATTTGGGTGGAGATTAAAAAAAAAAAAATAGAAAAAGTTTTCTCACAATGTTTTGCAACTTCTGCTTCCGGATTCAGTGAGAACCCAGAAGTAACAAGAGCCTTAAAATGAAAACTTTTTTTTTTTTTGATAATTGATTTTTATACACAAAGCTGGGTATACTTCATTTGGGCATGTTTGGAAATTTAGGTGACTACTTATAATAAGTTTATTTTTATTTCTAAAAGGTAGTTTATTCCAGACATTGTTTTCGCTGAGGGGGAAATAAAAACTTCATTGCTTAACGTGAATAAAAATAGAATTGGTTTGACTTACAAAGTTGGATTTCTTTAATGGAAAAAATCTAAAGCACCAATAATTTGTTGATAGTATTCAATATCCAAAAAGGTTATTTTCACCATTAGTATATTTATCAACAGATAAACTTAGAAAAAATTAATTTTCTGAAAGATTCATGACCAACACTATGACCCAGTTAATTTTCTCTGCTGCACTAGCCATTTGTTTTTGATATTAGTTCAAAGCTTGCTTTACTGGAAAAAGATAAATCAAAATATGTATCTTAGATAATAATATATATGTATTCCATAGATGAAATGTTCTTAATCCATCACATGATACAGTTAAAATGGTCTGGTACAAAAGAAGTGGTTCTTCCATTTTAAACAAAATTGATTTCCCCCTTTTAAGTCTCTTGTCTCGTGCACTTTCTATGATTCCCTTTAAAAATTTTAAGAATTGTTAAAGTTCCCCTTAACAATTTCTAGTCACAGGAAGTGGCTGTTTCAATCTTTATCTCCATCTGGCAGAACATATCAACCTATTTGAGCTCTCAGCTCCCACTTTAGAGCAATTAAATTTTCCTCCTGCACCAGCTCCCCACCCCGCCTTCATTCCGTGACGTGTATTTCTTGTAAAACCACAAGTCAGTAAACTTCCTCAGGGAACTTGTAGCAATGACCAGCTAACCCTGTGGTGTGCGGCAGCGTTCATCACACTAGTTCTTTAGTCTGGCAGCAATTGCTAGGCAAAGCTTCTGGTGTCTTGAACATATACATTGTCTGTACTATGCTCTCACCTTCTGCTAGCAGGTATCTAGATCCAGTGGGGGAAGAAAATGGAGGTGATAAAGGGAAAGAAAGAGAAGCAACATTATCTTCTAATTTAACACTGAGGATAATAGGTATCTATTTCTTCCATGTGCTAAGGGCCATTGTCAAGATGAAACAATGCTTGTACCAGCAAATCTCATCAGAAACAAATGCCCTGCACAGTTAAAATGGTCTTAAAAAGGAACAAAGGACACCTTTGATCTGAAGGGAGTCCCTATTAATCTATGAAACAATGACTAAATTATTACTGTAGACTTTGGTAAAACTGCTAAATACATAGATATTCTTACCTGAGAAAAATTGAGCCACTTATGGTAGATAAGCATTCTTAAATTTTTCTAGTCATATCTTGTTGCTATTATAAAATTCTCACCTGTAGATATTTCTGATCTTTTATTTCACTATTCTAAAAATGATATGTGCTTTTTAGTTAAATCAGACCTAATAACTTTATAAATCAGACCTAATAACTTTATAGTGAATAGGGCCTCAAGAATTCTTTCTAATGAAGTACATGGGAGTTAACCCTATTGTCTGGAGTAACGCTAAATTAACTGCTGGGTAGTTCCAAAGATGATTGCAACTAATCCAATAGTTTTCAAGGAAGGTGGTGAGGACTGGCAACTTTGCCCTTAAAGGATGCTTGCAATGTCTGGACACATTTTTGGTAGGGAGAATTGAGAGAGCAGAGGGCAAGCTAGTACCTCTACTTTGTAAAGTTTAGGGACTTGCTAAACATCCCATCATGAACAGGATGACTGAATTTCTATCTTAAAAAATCAATTAGGTTGAGCTGGGAACTGAAGCAAACAATCCATTTTCTTAGAACTAATCATTTATCACCGGAAAAGGAACAGGCTAGAAGAAGTCGAGTAAGTTACCCAGTAACACATGTCAGAATTTAAATCTAATGAAAAGTAACTAGTAATCAATTTAGGATTCAAACTTGTCCTAAATGACTAACTTGATACTCATTCTATTATATCGAGCAAATGGGAAAATACCCCCTGATAAAACAGAGGAACTCCAGACCAAGTTCCTTCATTTTTGGTGTAACTCGGGACACATCATTAAATATTTTTTGTTTCTGTTTTCTCATTTGTGAAATAGATGACTTGAAGTAGATGGTTTCTAAGATCTCTTTTCCCCTCTAAAACTGTATTGTATGAACAGTGATGTCCTACATTAGGAGAGTTCCCAAATTTCCATGTTCTCTTGTTCTTTCTTTTTAAATTCTTTAGGAATCTTAATCTTTTCATTATAAAAAGGGAATAAAATTTTTTATGTCAGATTGTTTTCATTCTAGTAACTAAAATTTTTTCAATCATTTCATTTTACTATTATTTTTGTACAAAAGGAATTTTAATCTGGTCCAAGTGCCATCATTATTGTTCACTTCTGGATGTTTTAACAACATGGGTGAATCTTAAATCAATTAGCATATAAAGGAAAACAGCTGTGGCCCTAATACTTTTTAGAGTGGCCCTTAATGTTGTTTATATAAGGAATTTAAGATACATTTAATAAAAAAGACCATTGAAAATTCCATAATTCATTGTGTGCTAAAACAGTAGATATTAAAATCATGTCAATTTTGTTAACAAACACAAAGCATGTGTATCTGTTAGAAAGGATTATTAGAAAAGTCAACGGAAGGAAATGTTTTCGTGCCCATCAAATCCAGATGTTTAGCCCATAAAATGGAAGCTGAGAGTGAAAGGCAGGTTATGGTCTCTGATACTCTTTTTTTTTAACCCCTCCTCGTGGTCTCTGATAGTCCTAAGAAGTGTTTCTTCTGGGAAAATTCCTGGATAACAAAATCCAGTTAGATTTTTTAAAATGAATTATACTTTACTTTTATTTTAAATAATTATAGTTTTATATTAAATATGGAAAGAAATAATGGATGTGTTAAAATAAAAGATTTTTCTCCCAGGAACATCATTATGTAAATAATTTGTTTTAATGCATAAAGGTTTCTCTTTAGCAAAAGATAGATCGATGATAAGCATTTTCTTTTATAAACTGACAAAACATATACTGGAGCAAAGAGCCATAAAATCTTGGTTTTCTGGATAGTATTGACTCTTTTCCTTACTCTACTGCTCTTTAGCAAATACAGATGTTTATAGGACATTTTAACTACAAAACAAGAGACTACATTGACAGTGGCTGAACATGCCATATTTCTGTTTTTGTTTCCAAATGTCCATAGTTTATAGATTAATAGACAAACTATTTCTTATTTTTTAAATAAGTATTTTATCATTCCATCTCTTAAAATGAAAATCCAGAAGAGAAGGTAATAGTAAGATCAGAGCATCTGCACTCTTTTATAAAGTTTTCCAAATAATTAATTTGGAAGTAATTTAACAATCCCATATATTATTTCATGTCATTATACTTTCTGAAGTGCTTTCACATTCATTTTCTATAACTACTTTTAACTTTAAAATGGGTAAATACTAAAATTTAAGAGAAGGCATTCTATTAAGGATAAAAAAATCACTTAGGATTCCTTCAGCAAAATGTATTTTTTTTTCCTTTTCATAACTAAGATGAGAAAAATATGTGCAGCTAAATTGATGTTAATAGAAAATATCTTTAGTTTTACAGTGCTCCTGAAAAATACAATGTGATAAAACTGGCACAAATTTTACATTTGACAACTAAAGGTATTTTTATTATTCTTATTTCCCTGTCTTTGAAGTACTCCTTATGTTGTATCTGACTTGTTCCCCTTCCCGAATCTTGAGGTCCTCCTTGCCCTTGATCTCTAGCTAGTCATTTTCAATAGGCCTTTCATCCATGCTTTCAAACTGCCCTCAACATAACACCACCTTCTGTTCTTAGAAAAGGGATAATCTTTTATTTCAAAGGCTTTAGTGATTTTCTGCTGGAGGTTAACCTGAAAATATCTTTAATCTTTCTCTCTGAGAGAACCTTTCTTGAGTTTGTAGATAGACTTGTGGATTCCATTTGTTCTAAAGTTACAATGGGCAAGGAGCATCTCTACTCAAGGTTTAAAAGATGCTGATTCCTCTTATTTAAATAGAAGGTCATTTCCTTCTTTCAAACTTCTATACTTAAAACAATGAGAAAAGCATAAGTGTGATTTGCTTACAAAGTTGAGCTAACACTTCTGAAAATAGATCACTTAAGATTATGAGGCTTTTATCTCCCTACCACTCACATACAACTAGATTTTTCTTGCATTACAGCAAATTATGTTTTCTGACTCAGTGTTACCTATATGCACAATTCTCTATTTTCCACACTTTAAGTCACTGTTTGCAATAAATTGGACCAATTTCTCTCATTCCCTCCTTCTGTTAGCCCACTTTTTCCTTCTCTCTCACAGTGAAGCAGATGTGTTTCAATCGCTGCTTTATATTTATATCTATATGAAAATTAAGCAGAGGCAGGAAGAGAAATCTGAACAACTTTCTCCTATACTGAGTCTTTTCAATATGATTTCATTATTGAGATCATAGGAAACTTCCACACTATCTAATGTGCATGCCATTTTTTAGCTTAGCAAAATACTATAATACAAAAATAAATATTAATAATATTTAGATTACATAAGTCTTCTGGTTTATCCATAATTTTGATTTTCTCTATTAATACTAGTGACTAAGGATTGTGTAAACATTTAATCCTTTGAAGAATTAGAAACAAAATGTAGAAAGAAGCCTAAAGCTCAGTAGCTGGTATGGGTAAAGCATCTTGAAGAGGGTTCTCCAGTACATGGGAAGAGCTTAGAGTCACTGCCTTTTCTTCACCTTTTTTCACAATTTCAGTATTTACAATTAGAACAAGAAATAGTAGACCTTATTATTCATTTCTAGGATGTGAGAATCAACAAATTTCATAATAAATATCAGGAAACATAAATTAATGAATTTACTTATGTTAAAGACAAGAGTAAGTTAGACTGGATTAGGTAATGATTTCTTTACTTAAAGTAAATGAAATCACCCTCATAAATTGTTGAGATTACTGCCTGCACATAGTAAGCACTATTTTTCATAGTAGCTAAATATTTCTATCAATAAACTACAAATTAGTTCAAAAATAAATTACTCTAAAGCTATCTCTTTTTTAAAAATGATGAAGTCTGAAATTAAAATCCTATATGCATGTGTCCCCCAAAGGGCAAATCAATCTTTATATGCTGCATAACTATTAAGGCTATTAGACCTATCTACTATAACCCTAAGTGATAACCAACTGTTTCTCAAATTTCTCAAGAAACTATCAAAACACTTTTCAACCTGTCCAAGACTGATATAGTATTTTATAATCTTGTTTTCAACATTCATCAAAATGAAATATGCCACAAAGGACTCAACAGAGCATTGTGTTAGCAAGCCATTTTCAGTTAAATGTCTAAAAATTATTAGTCTCTCAATATATTTTACATAATTCTTATTAAAATTTTATTTTAATGTGCATCTTCTGAGGTATATGTGTTTATCTTCACCATATAACCATCATAAATATGAAGATATTTAAATCTTTTCCCAAATAGTATCAGACATTCTTCATGTTTACTTTTGTTATTATATTAAAATTAACTAGGGACATTCAACAACAATTAGAATGTGCATAATTACTATTTCATCAACCTTTCAATAGGAGACGTGAATTTGAATTTTTATGTGGAATTTGCCAGATTCTCATAATATACTAACAAGCACATGAGTGCTTTACTGTCATTCAACTCTTTTTCTTTTCCTAGCTGGTTGGGCTTCTTAGTTTCTTTTTCTAGTCACTGTTCCCAAGCTCTCCAAATCTGAAGAGTACCAGGCTTAAAAGTTAGACCTTCTGTGCTTCTTAAGCTGTCCCTCAGATTCAGTCTTTTGATTTTATTTTTTTTAATATTTTTAAAGATTCATTTACTTATGCATAGAAGAAGTGGGGTACAGGCCAAAGGTATGGAGGGGTGAGAGGTTTCACCAGAGACAGCAGGGAACAAAAAAGGCAAATTGACTGAAATACTGTTGAGGGGAGCAGCGGGCGAGGCAGAAGAGGTCTGCTGCGCCATGTGGGCCCCCTCCCTGGCCGGGGATCAAACTGGAGCCTTTGTGCTGCGGATGCTTCATAATGAGGTGCTTAAGACCTTGCACCACCAGGAAGGCCCCATCAGTCTTTGCGCTCTAAATTCCAATCATACACAGTACTAATTCCTAAATATATATCTCCAATCAAATCTTAATAAGCCCCCATACTTTTAACTCCAGTTGATTTCTAGACCCCTCTACTAGATGTCTAATAATCATTCAAACAATACAAACAAGACCCTTGATCGTTTGCCCCTAACTGGGGTTTTTCCCAGTCTGTCTGTCCATGGGGAATAAATAAATAATTCGTAAAATAAATAAATAATTCGTAAAATTTCTTTATCTCTTCCACATAGCAACAATTCTTGATCCTAAGTATATCTGCCCTTTCTTTCTACTTCCACTGCCAACATTTAGTCCAGATTTCCATCTTCTTTCTCCCTTCCACCAGATCAAATGGTGCCTAACTGGTTCCAAGTTTTTACTCATTTCTAATATATTCCCTTGCAGACAGAGTAGTCTCTGAGATTGAAATGACAAAGGTCATTCTCTGCCTAAAAATTTCAAAATGACACCTTTCCATTGTATATAGGATGTAACCCAAGTCCACTTCATTACCAACAAGGCCTTACAGGACCTGTCTCTGCTGCGGATGTCTCCCGTGTCACAGCACACCGTTCACCCTGTACTCACTACACTCCAGGCACCTGACCTCCTTTCTATGCTTGGACCTCCATTTTTTCCCTTTACCCAAAGGGCTTTTGCACCTGCCATTTGTTTTTCATGTGGATCTTTACAATCTTGTCAAGTCAACAAGTAGCTTAAAGAAAGCCTTCTTCATAGGTCTTCCTTTTGTCTAAAGGAGCATTCACCCCTCAAACTGTTCTTTCGTCATATCATTTATCTCGGCATTCATCAAGAGCTGAAATTTTCTCAACTTATTCTATTTTTGTTTGTTGCTTCTCTTTGCTAAGATAGGAAAGTAGGTAGATTTTCTTATTTATTTACTACTCTGTCAGTATTTAGACTAGGTCCTGGCATTAGTAGGGCTTTATAAACAACTATCAAGTCAACAAGTAAATCATCTCACATGATAGCTATTCTATTATTACCACTTTACAGATGAAGAAATGGAGGCCTTGAAAGGTCAGTTCCCTAATGTTTCATTATTGCTAGGTTCAGAATGATGTCCAGGCAAAAACGTTTTAAAGACTAACTTCTCAAGCACTTCAAAAGTGCAGTTTGCCTGACTTCAACATTTCTAGTATTGTCTCTTTGAGTTACTTTCATCATTTCTGACCTTTTTCTTTTGCTGATCTACTTCCTCCACATCGTCACTCCCTCTCAGCAGCAGAATTCTGAACTGATATCTTTTGCTTTATTTTTTTCTTAGCTATTATAAATTTTGATTATAGCTAAAGTATTAAGTAAATTCAGAAAATAAAGCAAATGAATATTAAAAAGTCAAAAGACTTAGATTTTATAAGGTGTAAGTTGAAATCTTATTTCAGAAACCAGAGGACTTTGGAAACCTGAGTCTAAGGAAGTCAAGGAATAGTTAGTCTAAATTATCTGATTAACAGACCACATTATGATAGTAACCAAACAATAAGCATCTTTTTTCTTTACTTTTCATTAAGGTATAGCCAACTTGTTCTTGAGTAGAAAACTGCAAGAAAGTTCTTCCTGAATCATTTAATATACCACTTGGATGACTATGAAAAGATTATCTGGTACCTACACTTCCTGGAATAAGATGAGAACCTTATGTATTTTCCACGATCAAAGTGTTTAACAAAGGTCAAGTTACTTCCCTTGCACTTCAGAAACAATAAAATCTAGATTCTTTGATAAAATTTCAATGCCTTTCACTTTAGGTAATATCAAAAATGAATCAGGTGGGGGAAAATCCATTCTTTCCATCCTACCACTCACCTCTAGACAGTTTCAGTCCAACACCTTGTTAACTTCCTTTTCAAGATGATTGTACTGCATCACTTTTGAGTTACTAATGTGGCAACAGCATTCACAATAAAGACAAATTAATCAAAGATATCTTTTTGCTTCTTAAATGATAAACACAATCATAGTTGAGTTATATACTGCTAAAGATATGGAGGTGACTCAGTGCACAATGGTTTACCTAATCAGATCAGGTGGATGGGTCTTAAACATATGTTTTAAACAAATGATCTATAGGAAACTATTAGGTACATTCAGTCCTGGTTGGCCTTGCCCACCATAGTGCAATCACACTCTCAATTACCTGGTTATTAAGCTGATCATTGAGAGAGCTAGTGACTGCCCCCCCCCAAAAAAAAAAAGGCCCAGAATCACATAGGCCCATGCTAATATCTTAGCCCTCACACTCCAAACTCTCATACCTTATTAGTTGGTGACCTTGGAAATTGTCCCAAAAGATCACCAAAAAGGGTTAGATATTTTGCATGGTAAATATGTGAGTGTGTTTTAACCTTTCTTTCCAAATAAATCCCTTTTTTGTGTGTTTAAGTGACAAAACGAACAAGCCAAAGGAAACTGGGATGATTTTTATGTCTGACCACATTTATTTCTAGGTGAATTAAACCATGATTATGGTTAACTTGAAAGGTACAAGAATGAATAAATAAGCAAATACATTTAATAACAATCTAATAGCCAATAATTATCTATACAACTCAGTGACAATTCTAGAATTTTTATCACTGAAAACCTATAGAAATCTGGTTGAACTAGAACTTAGATACTGTCTTGCAAGAACAAAGTTTTTATTTATATTTTAAAATAACATTTATAAATATGTATATAATGTATATTTTAAAATAACATTTTTATTTATAATTTATAAAAGACCAGCACACACATAATTATCCATAACAAGATATATTATTACTTTGCTGAGGGAACTTAGGGAGAACTTGGATCATTTGGTACTCCATCTCTGAGCAGACACTGTCTTTAGGAGATTAAGCTTAGTGAGAATAGTCATGGGATATGCTATTCTCAGTTTCTGGTGTAGGGAAAACATACTTGTTTCTTCTGAATTGAACTACAAAATAAGTAAGAGGATTTAGCTAACCTGATAAAATACTCAGAAAGCTCTTGGATTGCGGGAATTCATAATCTATGAGATTTTTATTTGCCTAATATTCATTTCTGCATTTTTCCTATTGCCTATCATAATCATAGTTCAATTTACCTGAGAAAGAATTGGGATGTGCAATTTTATATATAGCATGCAACCAAAAGAGGGAAGGGAAGATGGAAAGAAAATAAAATGTCAGCAAGGACTTAGCTACTTCTTTCTTCTACTTCCTGAAATTTCTATCATGTAGAAATTTTACCATAAATTTACTTAAATAGGAACAAAACCAAAGACCAACTAAAATTACTTTTATGAGCTGTTAAGTACTTTCTACATAGGTGGTTGGGTTATACTGACAGACCATCCATTCTTCAACTGAGTTTTAAAGGCCTTCAGACACTAATCTACCTGATTCACCCTGAGACAGCCAAGCAAAGAGATATTCGAGAAGGCAGTTAATAGTATCCTCAAAGCCAAAGAGTGTCAGGTGTGAAAGGGGTGAGAAAACTGGAGATGTATAGGAGGACTTGAAAGATTTAAGTAGCAATTATAATTTTCCCAATTTAAAAAAAGATGTGGAGTAAAAAAAAATTAAAAAAAAAGGTCTAACAGTGGGGAGACTGGAGGGGAAAAATATATATTTTTAGGAAAATACAAGCCTATATAATACATGTCACAAGGTGGTCACAGATAAAGCAGGAGAAATCTGGTGGGATGTCTAACCCACCATGTGTGTACCATGCTAACAGCTTTTATTTTCCTAAATGACCTAAAAAGGAGGATTTGAGATCTGATTTTGATTGCAAATGTACATTGTACATTAAGATTTTAAATTTATTATGTTGACTCTTCTTACTTTTTGTTCCACCAATTAGTAAGAAGTTGCCCAATGTGTGTCAATTAATAAGAAGAATCCCACACAAATGACTGATAATGAAAATACATCAACTTTAGATTAATGCAGCAGTTCTACAAATGTTAAAGTCTCTACTTGTTACCTGAGGAATAACCAAACATCCAGTTTCAAATAGATCTTGCCAAAAAAAACTCTCCATTATGAAAAGAATCCTCCTGACTAATAGGAACATTAAACCAATATAATTTGAGAATGACTAATGCTCAGTCTAAGCTTTGACAAGAGTGAAAAATGATATAATTTACATTTTATGTATAACATTAAAATTTTTTAAATTGAAGTTAGCAATGACTAAAATCGTACACAAGAAATACTTATGGCTAAATAGAATTTAAAAATTGAATCTTTTGGGGGGAAATTTGGGTCTTATTGTTTGATAAGAAAAATTTAGAGACATTCTCCGGGGTAGGGGGAGGAAGAGGGATCAAAATGAGGGCAGGAAGAGCACAAGGGACTAAGATGATGTTGCACATGTGAATTGGTGGTGAAAATTTTATGGAACTGCACCTGATGTAAAATATATACAAATAAGGAAATTAAATTTTAAAAATTATGAAACCATTGTGAAAAAAATAAAGAAATATTACACCGAGAAAAGAAAATAAACAAAAAGAAAATTTCCAGAGGCATTTTAATGTGGATAAAAAATAATTCACCAATTTAATAATAATTGTAAAAATTAAATTTGATACTATGAAATTATTCAGTAAAATAAAAGTATAAATGGGGAAACTGGAAATGGATTCATCTGTTGATATAAAAATTCCTCAGGGAATTAAACTGATTTAATGGAGTTTTTCTTTCATGAGATCACCTTCAAGCAAATTTGTAAATGTAGCTCTGTTCTAATTTTTCTTTTCAAGAGAAAAATCTAGTGTTTGGAGTCATCCATGGAGCCAGAGGTGGTGTATCCCCTTCCTTTCTTCTACTTCTCTTCTACAAAAATTAACCTTCTTGGAATATGTATGAACACAAGAGAGACTAAAGAGTGGCAATCTTTCAGGCTGTTGTGATGATAAAGCATGATAAGAGTCTTGAGTAAAAGTTCTGAAAGGGGATGGATTTAAAAACTATTTAAAAGGTAAAATCCAAAGTAGCCTGAAAAATCCCTAAACCAGGACATGAAAAGTTCAAAGAATTCAAATATTTATAAGGGTTTATTCTTCTGCCACATTGCCTTAAACTTTATCCCTCAGAGTCTCTCAAAGGAAGAGTAGTGATTTGGAATCACATCTCAATGGTGAACAGTTACGTGCTTTGATTTTATGGGATGGCATTAATAAAAGTTACAACTTTGCAGAGTATGCCATAGTTTTCAAAGGATTTTCACAAATATTATCATTTTTAAAACTTACAACACTATATAATAAATAAAACTGTGTACTGAAGATGGAAAACGATTTATCAAGACCACACAATTCATCGAATTAAATTTCCAAGATATTCTCACTCCAGATCCCTTGATTTTCTCCAAGTTGGAATGGCTCCTAACACATTTCCTAAGATGTTTAATATTTATTTGTTCATTAAAAAAATTACTGTTAATTTTTCTCTTTAACTGGAGCTATTTATTCTTTGAACTTTATCGCTATATCATACCTTTGGCATCAACTCTTATTATTATTATTTTTATAATAATATATTATTATTTATATAACCTAGTTTATTTTCATGGCTACCAGTATAAATATGGGTTTTTAAATTTACAATCAGGGGTTTCTTCTTGTCTTTCAGTGAGTTTTGTTAAGTTCACTTTACCAACTGCTCATATCCTGATAAAAGTGAGTCTGGTGATGACCTGGCTTATCTCTTAGCTCTGCTCCAATGTTGGCAGATCTCTTTTTTTGAATTTGAGGATTTATTTCCAGTTGTGAACATTTTCGTCAGAAGTATTATTTTAAATAAATAAATAACAATCATTTTCATTTGAGTATTATTGGATGTAGTTTACAAGTTTATCGCAAGTATATACACATATGTATGTATACATATGTGTATATGAGAAACTGAAATTTAGTAAAGCAGCTTTTGAACTTCAGATACTTGGGTCTCTTTTTTAGCAGGAATAAATGTTTACTTTTTATACTTTAAACACTGTATAGTAAGTACAAAAGAAGATGTTACATTTTTCTTTGAGTTTGGGACTTCATTAATGAATAAAAGTGTTAAAGAGATTAATTGAAGCTATTATGAATAGTAACATACGTAAGTACATAGATTTTATGTACATTGTTGTTTATCCTGGTTAAAAGAGTAGGAAAGTTTCATTTTTTGTTTCTTTCTTTTTTCCTTGTTTTTGTGTGACTCCTGAACACAAAATATTATGCTTATATTATCTAGATTCTTGACTGACTGAAACTGAAGTAGAACATTGATTTATAAAATGTGTTGCAATTGAAGATTTTAGGCGATTTTTAGATATTTTCTAACCTAAATATTGGCGAAGTTAATGTACGCAAAATCTAAAGATTACTATAATTTTTATTTCTACATATTTCAGTATGATGTAGAAATAAGTATAATATTATATTGCTAAATTAACAACCTGTAGTATTTTCTTTTTTATTCTTCTCTAAAGAGTATATCTTCATGGATGTAAAAATCATAGCACCAACCCCTAGTTGATAACAGGCAACAAGTCTGGGTTTGGCTGTCTAGCATTGACAAAACTATTGAGACCAAAACTAAGTTTAAACTAAGATTAAGTTAAATTTCCACTTCAATTTTCTCCTGTCTAAATAATCTCATAAATTCATAAAATGACTGAGAAAGATCCAAGATCTGTGGTGATACCGAATTTCTTTCTCTGCATCACGAGCTTATATACACGTGGTCTAAATACACAACCTTTCTCCAGCAGTTAACACTGTGCTCGCACCAACTAAAGCAAAATGATTATAAATTCCTGTTGTTTACCTACTCAGATTGAAAAATAATTGTCATGTTGTAACAGGGTGGTCCCCAAGAAATGGGGAAGTTCCAGAATCCCGGTTCCACCCTAAGTGAGTGGAGCTGAGCAGGGATAAAAAGATGTTGGAGAGAGGAAACAGCAGGACAAAAGGAAGGGAGGAAGAAGGAAGCAGGATGGAGAGCAGCAAGGACACATGGAAGAGGCACGTGGAGCAGAGAAACATATAAAGAAACTGCTCTTGCTCTTTGGTCTTAAACTGGTTAAAACAAATATAGGTAAGAAACCTGTCGGGAGGTTAACAATGGCAGCTTTCATCTTAATTTTAATTTTGCTTTTTTCCTCCTAGATTTGTCTAACTCTTTCTAACCCTTTTCTATGGGTCTCCACTAAAAGAGCCTTTAAACTTGTAGCAAGCTTGCTTTGGGCCTTGCTTTGAGCCAATCCTATTTGACTAAACTTTTACCCTCAAGGAGATGGTTAACTTTGGATGCTTAACTTAGTAACTATATTCTTTGTCCTTTCTGTAGTGTACCCTATTATATTATTTTTTTCAGGTTGTTTGCCTTTTATTTGTTAGGACAGAGTGGCAACATTTGAACTTCATAGTCTTTTGAAATCATTTATCAGGATAGAAATATCTTTTATCATTGTTTACATTATACTTTTTTTCCCTGTATAGTTTTATAAGCAGTCTCTAAGATGTCAAATTAATCTTCAGGCATTTTACTAAATTAGTATTTTGACCTATAAGATAAAACAGATGTAATTGCGCTGAAATAACTAGTTACAGATCTTGATGACTCTTTTATTTTTTTTTGTACCCTATTATATTAAAGTTCTTCTCCATTAAAAATCTTATATATTTGTCTTAATGCAATGAATAGCAAAACCCATTTAAAGAAGGTAGGTTTAGGGGTTCTGGGGTGCCCCTCTCCCTGCCCTGTAACCATGTTATCACATGATCATACACTTTCACATAAGAAATGATGCCCAGACTCTAGAATCATTCTGTGTGCATACAATGATTGTGCATGGTGCTCCCTCTTCCAGGTGCCCTTGTAACCAGTCCACAGTACTACCCAGGTCACACCTGTATGTGCAAGCATTGAACCTGGCCCCAGTCATCTGTCCCCATGCTACATGTTCCCATGCTTTCCCTCCCACACCCCCTTTTTTTCTATAGGCATTTGCATCTGAAGCATGAAATTAACCCACCCAATGGAATACTGCTAACAAAAATATCCACATAGTATATCAGGGAAAACTTAGGAGTAAAATTTCTGAAATATGAATTTTTAGGAAGTCAGGAAGCTCTTTCTAGATACGAGATAAAATAAAGATGAAAGAAAAAGATAGAAAAAGAATTAACAAAAAAAGACCAAGTCTGTAAAGATATAGATGTAAAATTATAATTACCTTTTATAACTTAAAAGCACAGGTTTATTAGGAAAGGGAGAAAGGAAAAAAGAGAAACACCTACAAAATCACAGGCAGATGGGGGGAATAAAATTATCCTATTTAACCATGATAAAATTGTCCTGTCTCTTCCACTTTGCCTCTGGCTACACTTTTTATATCATATTTTCCTCTTTCTTGGTACTTGCTTTCTGATTTTTTTTCTTGCCCCCTTTTTTCTTCTACAATACTATATAGTTATATTTTTTAAAATATTTATTCAGTGCCTGCAAGAAATCAGATTTTAAAAAAGGCACAAGACATAGATTCTGCTTTTGAATAGGTGACAATAGCAGTAAATGCACAGATGGGTAAGTGATAAACTAACACCACCACCAACAAATTAATTCTATGTGAAAAATGATAAAGCAAGGTAATAAAAAGCATACAATTTCATAGGTATTTTGTGGCAAGAGTGACAAACAGAACTTCACTTCGGAGAGGAAACTAGGTTTGCACAGAGCCTTGGCGGTCCTGAGGAAGTGCAGAGAAACTGGTTTTGAAATTGCCTCTAACTTGTCCTATTTTAATCAATCTTAAGACAGAAAGAAAAAAAGTTCCTGCCCAGCTCCAGGCTTATTCCCAGCTCATTGGTGGATGCAGTTGATCTGGCTAAAAGTTTAAAATTTATAGTAAAAGCATTGAAGGTAGTAGAGTACCCCCTTTTTATATTATATTTTTTAAGCAAAAGAATAAAGAAAGGGGTGGAACTTCAAACATGAGAAAATTATTTCAGTACTCCAGATGAAAAGGTATACAGGCATGAATTAAGATGACAGCAATGGAGATGAAGACAGAAAAGACTTTCAAGATTATTAAAAAGTAAAATCATGAAATATATATTTCAGAGTATATCTTTTTGTGAAAAGAAGTTCAAATTTAGGAAAGAAGGTATGTTCCTCAGTTCTGGGGGATGAATCTGGAAATGGGTCATGGATAGCAGATAATGAGAAGGAAATCTGAGTTTAGAAAGCAAGAACAAAACTGATCAAGGATCGAAGACATTGACCCTCAATATTTTAAGAACCAAAGTAGGACAGCCAAGGCATAGATGATAAATAGATCATCAATGTATATTTATGTATGTCCTATGACTGACATAGGTATCAGACATTCAAAACTAGTATGCATATATGTGTACACCTATGTGCATGTGCATGTGTATGTGCATGTGCATGAGCAGTGTAGAAATATCTCTAGTCCTACACCAGTTACTAATCACTAATGCAAGGATATCACAGAACCCGGAACAGAGAAAAGACGGCTCAAGCTAACCAATCTACTCTGCATTTAACCCACTGAGCAAAAGAAGAAATGGAAAGAGACGCTCACACCACATTATATTTCCTCCAACAAAATGCACCTCAAATTCTAGCAATGATAGGGATCATAGACGGGGTTTTCTGGAGGAAAATACTTACTAAAATTAACAGATAATTAATTATAATTTACCCCCCAATCTCTAAATCATATAGTATTAAAAATATAATAAGATTGCTTATTAAATTGAATTCATGACTTGTATTGAACACCTGTGCTATGTAAGCGCAGTACTTGTTTCTAACATAAGATCTCTTGTTTTAATATACATGGAAAAATCAAGAATGTTGTCCAGGAAGTAAATCTGAACATGAACTCATAACTCACATAACATCTCATACACTTATAACTTCACGTTACCGCATGATAGCTTTGGCTGATATTACACCTCTGTAGGAAATCGACAACACTAATTTCTATCTGTATTCTTAAAACTACCTTTTTGCTAGAATTATGTAGAAATTTTAAACAAAGTCTTGGTTTCCAATTACAACGTAAAGTAACACAGGACAGAAAGATTTTTCACGTTTGTGTAACTCAACCCAGCAATGCTGTTACCCTACAGTACTTTGGTCTTATCCAAATTTGTATTTTAGAGATTAAATAAAACATCTAAATCGTACAGATATTTATCCACTGATGTATCTCTACATGTGGTTATATTTCTTTATGTCTTTAGAGAATACAATTGCCCTGAAGCCAATTATTTCTACAGATACTAAACTCAATTTTGACACATTAAAGCAAAACATATAATCCAATTCATTTGTTGCAAATGAAGAAAAAATGTGTAACAAATGATTTATATTTTCCATATTATACATTGCAGCATAAAATGTCCCTCAGAACTTAAAAATATAACAAATAAGATTTATATATATAATAACTATCTCTATGTTTCTCCTGTAAGAAAATATTTCAAGAAAACGATCAATGCCTTTCCATATTTATGTGAACAATTGAAGTTATATTTGAATCTTTAAAAACAAACCTATGTTTTCTATCCACTTATTTGTAGTATAAATTATTCAGCAAAATTGACTTAAAGATTTCTATATCATTTCATATTTTTTTATTTTGACATGAATTCAATGGAATTCTTAGGTTGAAAACCTTTAATAGACTGAGATGAAATTTTTATGGAGTTCACTTTATAGCTTATGAAATATTTCAGTATTTCTTTATACTTATTTAGAAATGTTTCCAAATGTTCATGAGTGGGAATTTTTAATGGAAAACTAATATGATTTATGATAATATACATATTATTGGCCTACTAAGATTATTATTCTCTACAATTTGTTCTTAAGATAACCAGCTTTTTTATAAGGACAGTGACAATAAACATTTTCTGTATTAAGACTTTAAAAGGCTACAACATATAGCTTTTTAAAAATCAAACTTTTTAGTTAGTAAATTATTTCACACTACTTTCAACTCTTTGTTTATACAAAATATAATTTGAACAAAACTGCGGACGAGGTAGCTTCTTCCCTGCCTTTAACAGGAAGAGAGAGAAGTAGAAAGCTGAAAAACAGTTTCAAAGTGAACTTCTAGAAGCGAGATTTTAGAAACAGTTTTTCTTTTTTTAAAAAATTTATTTGGTCTTTCCATGAAAACCACATTTTCAAAGTCCTTTCAATATTAAGGAGCAGCCTTTAGATAGTTCAACATAAGGAATAAAATTATCAAAATTTTAGCTACATTTAATAATCAACTAAAATGTACTCCATCCAAATTGAAACTGTTAAAAGAAATGCCCATTAAATAGACCACGTGTATATAAAGGTCTCAAGCTAGTTATCTGAGGTCCAATTAGTTACATTTTCCTATAGAATACATTTGCATGATTCTTAAGACTTGAGATTATTCTCTCTTCAAGACTCTATTTACACATGACCCCGGAAGGGCGGTGGCTCAGTGTGAACCTCCACAGGAAAAAAAAATCATTAAAACAAGTAGTGGAACCATAAACTTGATTGAAAATACATTCTGGGATAAGAATGTGCAAAAAGTTAATATTTTATTAAATAGTCAAGTGCATTATTTTAAACTGTAACTACGTATTCAATAAAATATCTCTGTGGTAATCAAATATGAGGAAGCAAACTTCTCTACCAAAAAGAGGGAGATATTTGCATGGAACCGAACTTTATTATAACTCAGACAAAATTCAATTTTTGCTTAAAAAAGATACAAATTCACTTATTTTGCTATTAAAAAACTCCCGCAGGCATTCATAAACCCATGTTCACAGACTTTAGGGGTTTAGTAACATTGTTACTTTTGTAATATTCTTGAACAGTTTTTCAAGGAACGGAAAGACAGAAAATGTTTTACTTTTAAATTGCAATTTTTTCCCAAACATTAATGCCTGTTTAAACAGAAACTGCGCACTTTGTCACATCACCAAGTCTCTCTGAGCTACAACAGCCTCCACCACTTTCTAGTAGATTCCAGTCACCAATGCTTCATTAAGACTTATGTCCATTTAAAACAAGTGTCCCTCCACAGGAAAAAAAAAATCTACAGCTATATTAAATTTTTTTTTTACTTACCTGTAACAAACATGCCAGTATCCAGAAAGACAAAGCCAAAGGCCAAAAGTTTAAGCCACAAATACATGGTTATATCTGGAAATCAGCCGTATTCCTATGAAATAGCATGCGTCCTTCTGAAAGGCAAAATAATGGTTAGCTCTTTAAAAAATTTTCTCCTGAAACTGAATTCAAATAAAAGAAATGTTAGCACACTCTACCCTGTTGACTTGTCAGACGGGGAGCAATTTCCTTCTCTGTTACCCTCTAGCAAACCACTTACTTACAAGCCACATGAACAGCGAGGTAGTGATGTCAGATTCGGTTTTACTAACTTCTCCAAAAATACTGTAAAGACTCCTCTTTGCAGGAAGTCAAGAAAGTTGTTCAAAGTCAGTGCAAAGGCATCTTACTTCCTTAATTCATGTAATTAGACCAAGATAGCAGGCCTTTGGAAAGATTCCTTTCTTGAAGGGTTATTTTTGAAGTACCCAAAACATACTGCTTTACAGTATTTATTACAACCTTTTAAAAATATCAAATCCTTAATAAATAATCGATAATTTTCTCACCTAAGAGATGACAAAAACAATTTAACACAGATATTAAAAAATGGGAGAGTGGCAAGGTGATGCAATAATTGTGTTAGTAATTACCTCTTTTTTTTGATTTATAATGACCAGAAAAATGAATAAACAACTCTCATCCAGTTATTTTTGGCAGCCATTGTCATTTACCAGTAGGGCATTCAAATACTTCAACATGACAGTTTTAACAGCCAGACCCATTTCCTATGCAAAAGCACTCTCAGAGAACTTACTAGGTTTGCTCCAGGTTTTTCACAAATATCCTTATGGGGCTGAATAGAATCAGAATGTCACTTTTACTACAGCAAATCCTGTTTCAAAAAATTAATGCTTCTGTGACTTGGGATATACTTGGTGCTGTTGATGAGGAAAAGAGCAGCAATGAAAATCAAAAGCTACCTTTTATTAAAGCTAAGTTTTTATTTGAGCAACACTTCTCCAAGCTTTTGATAAAAAAGAAAACAAATTGATATACAAATGGTCTTCAGGATTCTGGGTGTTCTTAGACTGAATCCAGCAATATAACTAAAAGAACTGGCTGCATTATCATAATATCTGTATGTATGTATCTATGCAAAAATAATAGTACACACATCTAGAAGGAATTATTGTTTAAATTGTAGATAATGCTTTTGGGGACTTATAGAAAAACAATACTTCCATTAACTCTACAAACAAACCCTGATTAGGAAGTGCTATACAGAGTTCTTGTATTTAAGTAAATAAAACTTTTTATATTTGAAACCTTATTTGTTTTAGTCTGGCTGATAGGTACTCCTGAACCAAATTGGCACCTCCTTCTTTGCAAATGGAAAAATCCTACATCTTATTTTCTGAAAAACAGCATTACATTAAGAAATTTGTTTAATAATGATTTTATTATGATTATTATTATCATAACTACTGGGTTATGAACTACTTGCAGGAGTGTGCTTAGCACTTTAATTACATAATCCAGTTTGTACAACAATGCTTGATATGATAATGCTATTGTTCCTCATTTTGTCTATGAAGTTCAAAGAGATTAGATGACTTGTTCAAGGTTTCACAGCAGGACACTGACATTTTTCTTACTTTGTGTCTATATTTTCAATTCTTTCTCAATTTTTTTTTACAACTTAGTTTATAATATTAATCTGTAAAGACACAACATTGACCCCATAAAAATAATGTTCTTTTTTTGCAAATGTACTTCAATTACTTGTGAATACCAGCACTACTCCTCAGTAGCTAAGCCTCATGAAAAATAAATGCCAGGGCTCACTAACTTCAGTATTCAGCTTCCCCTAGGTCTGTTTCTTAAAATATATTTGCAATGGAAAGCTATTGGGGAGTTAGCTTTGAATATCTTTAAACAAATACTTGTATTCTATCAGCTGCCATCAGGGCAGCATATTAGCAAAACTAACAGGCCAGGAAAAAAGTATATCACATACAATGTTTTAAAAGGAAGTTAAGTATATAAACTGTACTCTATACGAGCTAAAAATATAGGTTTAGAAGTTTTAAAGAGACATTAAAAAGAGATTGTACAGATCACAGCTTTGAAGAAATAATAAGAAGGTGAGAGATTGAATTCTATTTTAGGCAGCTGGTCAGAGAGGTTGTACTCAAGCAATACAAGAATAATTAGCAACATAAAATTTGGATTATATACTTTCTTTTCATGTGTTTTAAGCTGAGTTTAGTGTCTACAGGAAACAGTAGACTTTTGTGTACCAAAAAGCAAACTTTCTATTATATACTATAAACAGATAAGGAAATAGAACCTACTGTACAGAAATATTGATTCAGAGTTCTCAGAATGGACTCAATGGCAAGTCAAAGATTTGATATCAGCTGTTCTGAGGGAGTCAACAAAGAAGCCACTATTAGTTGCTAGGGGAGAGAATGCAGCTCCGCTCTGATAGTGGATAACACTAAGTGCTATATCTAGGCAGGAGTATAGTTAGCAGCTGGTATTCTTTTTTTTAAAAAAAGATTTTATTTATTTATGGGTACAGAGTTGAGGTACAGGCCAGGGTGCAGGGCACAGGGGGCTGGGGGGTGAGAGAATTCACCAGAGACAGAGTGGGGGGCAGAACAGGCAGACGGACTAAAGTACACTGCTGAGGGGAACAATGGGTGACACAAGAGAGGTCTGCTGCACCATGTGGGTCACCTCCCTGGCTGGGGACCGAATTTGTGCTGCAGTGGCTATGGATGCGTCACAGTGCAGTGCTTAACCCCCTGTACCAGGAGGGAGGCCCAGCAGCTGGTATTTCTATAGGATGTTCAAGGAAATCTCTTCCACTGTACTGCAGGTGGCCAAACATTCAAGGCCTAGGCATGCCGTAGTAGCCAAGTGTCATAGAAATAGTTGGAGCATAGGAACATATGGATGGGTTCCTCCCATTCCTATTTCATTGATTCTAAGAGGGATCAGGCAGCTATTAAATGGTCTTTTTAAAAGAATAAATGAGATTGGGAAAGACCCGGAACGTAATATCAGAGTTTATGAGCCGTGAGTAACCTGGTACTTTTGAAGGGCTGAATCAAATTATAATAAATATATATTATAAAAATTTAAAAAAGAAGAAATGGTGAATGAAAACAGACATACTTCTATCCCTGGTAGAAACTATACTTTAATGGGAGAGACAGAATTAAGTAACTGATCATTAAGTAACTAATGACCATGACACTTTCAGCGCACAGGATACACTTGATGTTATGGTTTAAGCATATAGTAGGGTATTTGGTCTAGTTGTGAGATCAGATGAGTTTACCTGGTATGAAAGCAATGAAGCTGGACCTGAAAAAAATTATGACAGAAGTTCAATACACCTGGGGTGAAAGATAGAGCACATCAGGCAGAAAAACCACATATATAAAGAATGGGAATATTCAAAGAGGAGAAAGCGACGTTGTGACTGCCACAGTGAGGAGCGGAGTCTGGGAAAAATCAGAGGCTCAGACAAAGGTGATAGACAACACCACTAAGTGTCTCAGGTTTTTTTTTTAAAGATTTTTATTTATTTATGCATACAAGCACTGGGGTACAGGCCAGAGGTGTTGGGGGTGAGAGGATTCACCACAGAGAGCAGGGAGCAGAACAGGCAGATCAACGGAAGTACACTGCTGAGGGGAGCAGGGGCGAGGCAGGAGAGGTCTGCTGCACCATGTGGGTCCCCTCCCTGGCCAGCGGCAAGGATCAAACTCGCGCTGCAGTGGCTGCAGTCTGCTTCATAGTGTGTTGCTTAACCCACTGTGCCACCGGGGAGGCCCCAGTACCCCAGGTTTTAAGAGATTCATTACTGTTACATAAGATGTTTGAGGAGCTATTAAACATTGTTTGACACTGGGACCTCCCTGGTGGTGCAGCGGGTTGAGCGCCTCACTGTGAAACAACTTCAGCAGAGCAGCGCAAGTTTGATTGATTCCCAGTCAGGGAGGGGACCCATATGGCAACAGACTGCTCCTGCCTCCCCGCCCCNCCCCCCCCCCCCCCCCCCCCCCCCCCCCCCCCCGCTGCTCCCCTCAGCAGTGTATTACAGTCTATCTACCTGTTGTGTTCCCCGCTCTGTCTCTGGTGAATCCTCTCACCTCTCTGGACTCTGGCCTGTGACCAGCTCTTCTAAGCATAAAAAAATAAATCTTTTAAAAAAATTCTTTAATACTAAGTAAATATAGGCTAAGATTACAGTATTACAAGATGTTGTTGTTAAACAGTTGGAATCTATCTTATACCCACCATTTCTTTCTCTTTCTTCTTATGTCATGCTCAGTAACATTACATACAATTAGCCTTTTCTTCCATAACCACTATGCGGGTTCCTAAACACCATTATTTCCTGATTTCCTTGACTAGGCAGCCATGCTGCGTCCTCTTTCTTCACCTGCCTTCTAAGTACTGTTTACATTAAAAGTTCAGTCCCGTGCCTGTTTCTTTCTTTATGTGACCTATGTCCTGCTGATGGCTCACAAATATGTATCTCCGGTCAGCTCAGGTCTCTGGCCTCACATTTGCTACTGTATTGTTGACAGTACATGGGATTACTTCAGAGCCAAGTCAATGAAATGGAGAAATCTGGGCCCCTCCCCATAAATCTGTCCTAACTCCTGACTTTATCCATGTGTACCCACACTAATATACAGTCAAGTGGTCTATGCCAGAATCCACGTTTTATTGTTTATCCTGTTCTGTCAAGTGCTTTCAGTTTATTAATTCCATCTCTACCATCTTTATTGCAGTTTCCAGTCATATTACTTAGGACAAAGTCATTGTAACTGCTCAGTCTTTTAATTGTTTTCTAAGCTTCCATCTCTCTCCCAATATCTCCAATCACTTGGAGGATTGTTTCCTCCAAGAAATAATCAGTTTGATTTTCTATAAATACAAGTCAGGATGTGATAGGTCCATTAACTTTCTCAGTATTTCCCCTTACACAAGTTGAATAAAATTAAACCTCTGCGCACATTTCTCAACTCATTTAATGCCACTTTCAATCTTCTTCATGCTATATTCAGGCCATGCTGCTCTTTTTGTTCTTTGAAATGTCAAGTTCTTTCCTGGCCTTTGCCTTTAATTCTTCCCTGGATGCTCTTTCTCTATCACCCCACCATCCACTTTTTACATAGTTTCCTACAGGTAACAGTTTAAATGTCAATTTCTCATGGAATTTCCTGACCATCCCCCATAAAAATACCTATTTTCTTCTTTTCTTTCTCAGAATTTTGCTCATTTTCTCCATATCTAGAAATATATTTATTTATTCCATCTCTCGGACTAGAACAAAAACTTGTCTACCCCATGGTAAACCATGAGGCCTGAGGAGTGCTTAGTACAGAGGATGCTGTACATGATATTTGTTGAATAAATGAATGAATTAGACACATGAGACTGTGATATGGCTAGTATTGACAAGGTTGGTAAGAGTAGGAGCCAGCAGCAAGTTCTAGAAGCTTATATTGTTGTACAGGCAAGGACCAATGATAGTAAAGATATTTGCCAATTGAATAAATGACAATGAGTTAATACCAGCAGTTATAAATTTGATACAGTCTTATCAATGAACAAATATAAAAATTAAAAATAAGAAATATTTCTACATTTTTATGATTTGACTCTGAAACTATATTCTTTCATTATGCCTTTTTGTCTTATGAAGATTTATTGAGAAATCCAGTGGTATCTGATTAATCTTTCTCTGTCTTTTTGTAACACACAAATTCAGATAAGAATAAGTGTTACCAATGTCTAGTGCATGATGGGGGAGGTGATGAAAGATCTTAGTGTGAGCACCAGCATCTGACTCTCCTACTGAACTTAGAGCGTAGGTAAACTGGTCCATGTATTGCTTACTACATGTTGATGCCAACTGATGTAAACAAAAATACATTATTGATATAAAAATGACCTTGCTATGATGAACAAATAGGATTAAATCCTAATTCTAACAATGATATAATATCTCCACTAAACTAGTAGAACTCTTAAGTGTTGCTGTAAGAACTAAATAAATTAATTAGTTACATATTCAATGAATTGTATAACCATGATAAGTTATAATAAACACATATACAATAGGGTCTCCCTGGTGGCGCAGCAGGTTGAGCAGTGCACTGTGAAACATTCGCAGCACAGCAGCGCGAGTTCGTCTCCCACCAGGCAGGGGACCAACATGGCGCAGCAGAACTCTCCTGCCTCACCCGCTGCTTCTCTCAGCAGTGTATTTCAGTCAGTCTGCCTGTTCTGCTCCCCACTGTGTCTCTGGTGAATTGTCTCACCTCCTGCAATTCTGGCCTGTACCCCACTTCTTTTATGCACAAATAAATCTTTAAAAAATTACAATAGAATGTACATTCTAACTCTGCTAACCCTCATAATAACGTGGAGTAGGGAGCCAAGATGGGAAGGAGAGGATCTCCACCAGGAATTCAAACATACCCTTTCATTTCTGCCCCTCTCAGAGGTAAAGGCCTGATCAGAGCTAAGGGTAAACAGGAGGTTTAAACTGAATATGAGAGTAAGGAGTTTAACTGAAGTGAAACTATTTTTTAATACAAAAGGAGTGAGAAGGTTGTGGAACTTGCTGTATATATCATCAATAAATGGAAAAAGGAACCTCAATAGTCTATGTTTTATAAAAAGATTTTTTTATGCATACAAGAACTGGGGTATAGACCAGAGGTGCAGGGAGGATTTATGAGACATAGTGGGGAGAGAACAGGCAGATCTACTGACATACATTGCTGAGGGGAGCAGCGGGCAAGACGGGAGAGGTTTGCTGTGCCATGTGGGTCAGCTCCGTAGTGGGGGATCAAACTCATGCTGCAGTGACTGGCTATAGCTTGATAGTGCTGAGACTTAACTTTTGTGCCACCAGGGAGGACCTGGGTCTTCTTTAGCTGAATTAAAGGCATTGCCAATTGCCAGGTGTCCTCATTTCAGTGCTGTGAAAGTGTGTTTTATAAAATGTCTACCTTAGAGTCAATGAGATATAGTAATATAGCTGACCAGTCAAGAGGAAAGTACATTTATTTTATGTTTCTATCTTCATTGAGTTCAGACTATCTAATAAACCAGAAATACGTATAAAGGACTCTGATACAGGCAATGAGTTCTGATATCAGTTTCGTAATCTGCCTCTCTGAGAGTCTTGCAACTTCTAAAATGATCAGAGAATATTCCACTCTGGCCTGGCTTTTGTGGATTCCAAATCCGTTCTTGTTTTAGAAAGTCTAGCCTGAGGGTGTGTGTGTGTGTGCGTGTGTGTGTGTGTGTGAGAGAGAGAGAGAGAGAGAGAGAGAGAGAGAGAGAGAGAGAGAGAGAGAGAGTTAATTCAGGCACGCATTACTGTGTTAATTCAGGCACGCATTACTGTTTGGTATTTGCTGATACCTTTGAAGGCTGCAGGATACTGGCCTCTTTCTCTGCATCTCTGTCTAGACTGCCAGTGGACGACTTTCCTTCTAGGCTGTTCCACTTGCACAGCTAGATGTATCAGCACAACATGCAGCGAATACAGTGAATAAATGATCTTCCAAATCCTTGGCAAATGTGTAATATGAACTTCGCAAATCGAGAATGTGTAATGTTGGAAAATATGCTAGTGTAAAAAAAAGTCATGATTCCTTATGGACTAGTGTATATACTTTAACCATAACAGCAGCATAACATCAACAATTAGCAGACAATGTTATGAATGTTGCGAAGTATGCTGTTTCAGATTGAAAATCTGAATCCAGCTTGAAATTAGTTAAATGTAGTTAAAGTCCCAAGATTCTATGAGGATATATATCAAAATAATTTGAACTTTATCCATGTAGCTAGAATTCAAGGGAAGTTACAGGCTTAGACAATAAAGCTAGTGGACACACAGTGGATATAACCTATAGGAACCAAAAGGCAAAATTTAAACTTATAATCTTCATCCCCCAAATGTGTTCCCTAGATCAGTTTGTGACTACACCAGCCAACCCAGTGTGAAAATGGAACCTCAGTATTATTCTCAAAACTTACTTCCTCCAATAGATCACTAACTTCCCTTCATATCACTTCCTAAATATATCTTACATTTGTCAATTTCTCTTCATTTTGACCAACTCCATCTAAACTACTAACATTTCTTCAATAACACTCAAATGACTTCTAAACAATTCTGTCCTATATCTGCTCTAGCATTACTTTTTACTCTAGGATCCAATTTTCACCTTCATTTAGGATGCTCATTGCTAAATGAAACTGTCTCTGGTGTAACCATTCCCTACCCTGTCAATATTTTCTCACTGAATTTAGCATTGTAAGGAAATACAGTTAAGAGGAACTCAAAGGCTCTGCATTACTTGATATTCTCATTCTTTTTTTTAAAAGATTTTATTATTTTTGCACAGAACTGGGGTGTAGGCCAGAGGTACAGGGAGTGAGAGGATTCACCAGATACAGAGTGTGAAGCAGAGCAGGCAGATTTACTGAAATACACTGCTGAGGGGAGCAGCTGGGGAGACAGGAGAGGTCTGCTGCACCATGTGGGTCAGTTCCCTGGCCGGGGATCGAACTCAGGCCTTCAGGTGGACCTTCACAGTGGTAGTGCTGAGACTTACCTGTAGGCCACCAGGGAGGCCCCTTGATGTTTTCCGTCTGTAACATCTTTCACCATCTCTCTTCACCCAGTTGCACAGATAATTAACTCAGATCCTCCTGTTGATCATATCCCATCAAGGTAAGAGATTTATAAATAATGTCTTCTCTGCTTTAAACCCTCCTCCCCATATTCTTCTAAGCCTGCAGATAGGATTCATTGTCCCTGTTTCAAAGATGTCTTTCTTCCCTTCTCAGATTAGATCTAATGGTGACCACTGATTTCTCAGTATTTTTTATCCTTTTACTGGCATAAGTCATTATGTTTTTGTGATTATTTGATGATTTCTGTCCATCCTTTCTATCCCATATGTTTCATGATTGCCACTATAAACTAGGGGCAAATATGTATGATAATTAGTTGTTAAAATGAATAAATAACTACAACATCCTTATTGATGCTTCTGGGCTACCTAAGACTCTCAAGACATTTTTGTAATCTTGGAGATAAGGGTTAAATATCCTGCCCTTCCTGGTCAAATGGTTAGATTTAACTTGAATTACAGAAAATAAAGAAATATGACAACTTGGAAACTCTAGCTACAAAATCATAGGTGCTATACTTGTTTAGTAGGATACCTTAGTTCTTCGTGTTTCCAAAGACAGGTTCATTTTCTGCACTTAAGCAGGAGGTAATACTATGAACATGTGAAACCAAATTAACATCCAAAGATCTTTCCTTATTTCAGAGGAAGCCCACTCACACCAATAAGCACTATATTCAACAGGGTTAATGTGACCTGTCTGTATTTAGTAGCAAAGGGTAAAGAAAGTATAGACATACAATTTCTAAAAGACTTGGCACCCATTCTGCAGTCAGTAACTTGTCACATTGTCATACCCATGTATGTGGGTTAGGGGGTCATGAAAAAATTTAGCCTCCAGTTGGGCATCTACCAGCCAGCAACAACTCTACTCCATGGAAGGGGGCATAAAGAAAAGTTATGGAGTGGATCGGGAAGCTGTGGTACATATACATGATGGACTACTACTCAGCAATCAGAAATGAAAAACTAGACACATTCATAGGAACATGGATGGAACTGGAAGGGATTGTCCTCAGTGAAGTAAATCAGAAGGCAAAAGAAAAATACCAGATGGTTCCTCCCCTAGGAGGAATATAAGGGAACCAAATAAAGATCAAGGAAAGGAATAAGAACAATAATAACAACAATAAAGACACAAAAACCAAAAATGAAAAGACAAAGACAAACTGGGGACACTTGGTGGGGAGGGAAGAGGGGAAGGGTGGAGGGCAGACAGGAGCACGGGGTACTGAGGTGATGGTGCACTGGTGTTACGGTGATGGGGAATACATGGGGATTATGATTGATGTCAAGTATATGTAAATTTAAAAAATTTATATTAAAAAGAAAAAAAATAAATACTATGAGACAATAAAAAAAATAAAGAAAAGTTATGGGACAAAGCCAGACATTTCAGTCAACTTACCTTGGATAGGAAAAAAGTATTCAAGGAACCTGGAAATAGAAACAGAGCTAAACCATTCTACCATCTGTAGAGTTACAATGAGGATAAAAAATACCTAAGCTATTACCCCAAGCCCGAGGAGGAGCATGCCAGATGATAATATATGATATGTAATACGTGGCTGAACAAATAAACATGTACCCATGCACGTGTGTGCTCACGCTTGATGACTATGATTGTTGTGACTTACAGGATATGCAGAGTCGTGTCAAGCATGTGGTTTTGCTGATGCCAAGGGAACATTACCAAAAACAAGTTACTTGATTTATAGGAGAAGCCCAGTATTTGTGATGCCTTATTTCCTGTCAAATAAACTTGCACTTTAGTTTTTTACGAATTGCTGAGCTATATGCTATGTAAGGTTGTACATTTTCATACTTAATAAAAGGTAGTTATATTCTAAGCAATACAGCAAAGACACCACAGGAATCTGCAGTGAAAATGGAAAAATACCACGTATCTGAACAGTTTTACAGGACAATTATCATTTAAATTACCAAAAAGGAAATTTCAGTATTAATTAGTTCTGTTTTCTGAACTCTGCTACTACTCTTTCCCCGGTTCCTGGCAAGAACCCCAAGTGGGGCTGCCCAGCTGATACCTGCAAGATCCCAATCATGCCCAGAGGGCAGCCAGCTTGGTGCCTGGTGAGCAATCTGCTCTGTGGTGGGGGGACCAGGCGGGAGATGACCTCAATCTTGTGAAGCCCTCAGGCTCTCCTGCTCACTTTGGCCCTGATCGAGCCTGATGCAGTTGACCACCCACTGATTCTGGAGGCGGTTCATCAGCAGATTCTGAGCAAGAAGTTCCTTATTATATGAATGAGAAACTCCTATAGAGAAGTTCTTATAGTAGTCCACTTAGTACTTACCATGTACCAAGCATCAAGCTAATGTTAACATGAAGTTTCTCATTTAATCATAACACCAGTGTGGGGTAGGTACTCTTAGATGTCATTTTTCTGGTAAGTCAACAAGCTTAGATTCATAAAGAAACTTTTCCTATTCAACTATAGGAGCAAGAACTTAAATTTGAATTCAAATCCTGAGTTTAAGAATTTAAATCAAATCCACACCCCCCACCCGACATTATACATTAAGAAGCTTTTAGTTACAGGTAATGCTAATTCTCTGTAATTCAAATGGAAACACAAATGACACAGAATATACACTGTCAGTCAAATACGCCTTCCTGTCTCAGAAGTAATGAACACTATGAACACAACCAAAAAGGCAATTTTTCAGAGGTTTAATACCAATTCTACCCAATTTCTAAATATTGCAATTTGGAATCCTCTTCCACATTTTCTCTCAAGATACACCTAATGACTTCCATGAATTGAAATGGCATAGAGTTTCCACCCAAACTTCACCTCTGTGCCCTGCTTCCTGTTGTCTAAGATGACAAAGCACAAACAACAATGTTAAGCCTGAACTCTTGATTTCTCACGCCCCAAATCTTCTCTCCCATCCTTGTATATTCCCTGCCTGAGTCTTACACTCCTTATCCAGTTACTCAAGCCAGATACCTGGAAATCATCTTGGATCCTCTCTTCCATCCTCATCTGGAGCTGCCATGTCCAATCTATAAAAAGTCTCTGTCTAAAAAATGCTCTAGGTCTAAAAGGTACATCATCTTCATCTCCTCCTTCCCACTTCCACCACTGCATGTCTGCACAGCACCACTTAACTCCAGGAATACTAGCAATCACGTTCATAACCTGTCCCACAGCTTCTCTTCTTGCTCTCCTCAGTCATTCTTCCAAAAGAGCAAGATAGCTCTCTAAAATGCAAATAAGTCCTTGTAATGACATTGCAAAAATCTGTTTAAACATTTCATTTGTAATTCAAATAAAATACAAACCACTTATAAGAGTCCACAAAGTCCAGTAAGTTCCAGCCACTGCCTGGGTCTCTCACAGGACTTTGCACTCTAGGCTTTTCCCATGTTTGTCTTGACCTCACCTCAGCTATTAGGTAGGCTGCTATTTTAATGATGTGCTTCCCTCCTACTTCCCATCACCAAATCCTTCTCATTTTTACATAATGGCCTGACTGCCCTTTCTAAAGCAAGGTGCCCAACTCTGATTCTTCACTTCATCTCATTCCCTGTTCCTTTCATAACAAGTCTTTCAATAATTGTGATCAACAACTGTTATTTCAGCAATCTTTATTTGTCCATTCATTTTCTAGCCTTACTTCTGTCTTCCCCACTCAAATGTGAGCTCCACAAGGAAGGAGTCCTGCCCAGTACTGACTCAGCAGCAAAGCCTATCTTCTAGAAGGTGTTCAGTGAATATCTATTAACAAAGGACAGATGATGATATAAATAAGGTGATAAATACAAAGAGAATAAAAAGTTTCCCATATAAGGAAACTTTAATGTATAGTTTTGTGAGATAGAGACACAGCATAAAATATAGAGACCTTACAGTATTGAGTTAGTTTTCTTCCTAAAAATTAATTTGCTGCCACAAAGATTTGTGAACTTATAATAAGTGACTTTGTTTTCTACATTTTGTGGTTCCTTTTCTTAGTATAGTTCTCTCAGTAGAAAATGGTGGCTACTACTTTACAGAAAGGGAATGTAAACTGAATGAAATGATATATAATGCCTTACGCACAGAAGGGAGTCAAATGCTCGTTAACCGGGGGACATAATCTGTGATTTAGATACTGACTCCACGAATTGAAGACCTCACCTCTCTTTTGTTCTTGGCTTTCCCACTTACTTCTGCTCTGACCACTTAGCTACCTTGTCTTTATTTCCCTTATTTTCCCTATTTCTCCATCACTTTCTATCCTATAAAATTATCTTTCACATATTAATTATGTCAGCTAATAATCAGAGAATTCATCATCATCTCAGAAGTTTAACATATTTTTTTACTGAATTTGAATAGTAGCCAGGGACACAAAAATTAATAGGCTAACTTTTTCCGAGGAAGATTCCAGTCTGTCAAAATATTTCAATCCACCATTTATAATCATCTTTAAACATGAATGTCAAAAATCTGCAAACCTGTCTTTTGCAAACCAGTAACAAATTGATAACCACCTACAACTCTCTGAGAATCATAACTTAAAGAACTTGCCACCATGCCCGTGGATAACACCTATACTCCCCTCAGCAGACTTTGTTTTCATAGTAATAGTTTTTATTAATATTTCATATTAATATTTTATGTTAATAGTTGACTCAGACATACTTTAAGGCATTTGGGCCTTTATTTCCTTCATAGGGAAGGTTTGTGACTGGGGAAATAGCTAAAGGAAGCTACTCTCTTACTTTCTAGGCATCACACTAGCCAAGAATCCCACCTGTTTTGGGGTGAACATGTGAAAGGGTTATCAACTGAAAAAAATTCCATTTCATTGTGATTTGGCAGTAATCCTATGAAGAGGATTACTATTTAACTACCAATAATTTCTTCATTTAAAAGAATGAATTATCCTTGTTTGGAAAATAGCTGAATGAATAATGGATGTATAATCCAGTAAAAACAGAAACAAGAGTTTGAAGTTAATTGGAATATCAGAACACTGGGGCCACCCTGGTAACCTAGGGGTTAAGTCTCAGCACTATCACCGCTAAGGCCTGAGTTTGATCCTGGGCCAGGGAGCTGACCCACATATGGTACAGCAGACCTCTCCTATCTCGCCACCTGCTCCCCTCAGCAGTGTATTTCAATAAACTGCCTATTCTGTTCCCTACTCTCTCTCTGGCAAATTCTCTTACCCCTGCACCTCTGGCCTATACCTCAGTTTTCTATGCAATAATATTAATAGTAATAAAGTATATCAAAACACTGAGGTTATTAGAATTCTAGACTCTTCCATCCTATATTTGATCTTCATTTCTAAGCAGAACTAGCATTTTTCCCCCAAGTTGGAAATCAAGACAAAAGGATTTTATCACTTTAATAACTTTAATAAAATGATATCACTTTAATAAAATGATAATCACAAAAATTCTCACTGACTTAGGGAGAACTCAACAAATAGCCTCAGCCCTCCAGAGATTTCCTATTTTAGAAGGAGACAAGGGTGGGAAATTAAAAGTGGCCACACATCCTTTGGCAAGATTTGAAAAACAGAAAAGACTAAGAAAACAGCAACTTCTACTTCCTCTTGAACACTCATTTTTGAAATCTTGAACCTATGGTAGCCACATGGAGGATTCACATAAAATAGAAGGCAGCAATTTTTTCTGCAGAGTCAGATGATAAATATTACAGGTTTTTATGTAGCTGTGTTCCAGCAAAACTGTTTATAGATACAAATTTGAATTTCATATAAATTTCAGACCCATGGAACATTAATTTATTTGCCTTTAGATTTTGTTAAACATTAACAACTTTAAGAACTTTTCTTAACTCGTTAATTGTACTACAACAGGCTGCGGACTGGATTTGTGAGGAAGAGAGATGTAAAGAGAAGCTTAGTCAGACACATGTGTTATCCCAGCAGAGACTCCAGCAATAAAGGTATAGCAGCCATCTGCACCATGCCCTATCCAAATTCCTGACCGCCACCATCATGTGGTAGTATAATAATAAATTGTTTCAAGCTCTAACTTGTGAGATCATTTTTGTAGCAATGACAGATAACTAGAACAACTCATATTCACAAATATGGCAATGAAAAAGCTATGCTGATTTTTTTTAAACTTGACCATCTCATTAATCCCACTGACCATTGAAGTCAACAATTTTAACTGTATTGACCAAAATAATTCATTTTCTTGGTGTAACCACATTACTTAAAGAGCCATATCCATTTAAAAATCACATAGAAACAACTGAGCTATACTAAAATCAAATAGGAGATGGGTTTCCTGATGATACCATTAGAAATCAGTAAATTAGAAATTAGAAAATGAAGTGTTCGACTCTAATTTTAGGAGAACTAAAAGTTACCTTCATTACCCTGTAACTGACCTATCATTTTTGTCACTGGCTTTAATTCTCTCCCCTCCGGTCACCCTTAGATTATGTTCTTCTCTGCACCCCAAATCCCCATGTCTGGAGAAGCTGATTGCAGCACAGGCTGAGACCTAAGTCTACAGCTGTAGAGCACTCTCCTGGCAGAGAAGGGAACACGCAGGAGAGATCCAGTCCCTCCCGACATGCATCTACATACAGCACACTGCATGCCTGCCCCTTACAAATATGTGCATGCTACATCTAATATGTGAGATCTAGATATATATTTGTATATTTTAATATGCATGTTAAGTCTAATTATGTTCCATAGCAGACACATAATCCAGTGCTAGTTGATGTGACTTTAACTAGCACTTCTAGAAGAGAGGCTCTCATTTTCTGGTTTTTATTTTTTCTGTGGACTAAAAATTGAAAAAAATAAAAAAGTTTGGTATTTGTACCTTCTCATGCCCCCATACCAACTCTAAGTCTAAAGCCAAAACAGCTTCAATGCCAACCTTTGTGTTTTTTTGTTTGTTTTCTCTTTTTTTCTATTTTGTATTAATTCCAACCTTTGGATAAGAAATATGGAAAAACACAGTATTACTTGCAGATTCAATCTAGTTATCTTTAATCTACTGATATCTCTAAATGTTTTATCTGATGTCATCTAATTTATGCTTAGATTAGGTCAAATTTTGTGACAGTTACAACAGAAAGTGTCCAAGTAACCACATGGGATATTGATTTATTTACTTTTTAGTAACTATTTTTAGAATTTTATCTACCGTAGCCCAGACATTGGCAATAAGACCTAAAACACACACACAAATACAGTAGCAAAGTCCTTACCTACCCAGAAACTCACAATCTAATAGTAAAAACAGACTCATAAAAAAATAATTAAAATACAGTGTGATGAGAGTATGGCAACACTGTGGCCTGAAGGAGGAAGTGATCAGCTATGGCTGAGGGAACAAGAGAAGGTGCACAGAGAAGCTCCTCCAGCTGCCATGGGGGAGGGGCAGCCGAACAAAGGCACTGCCCAGAGAGTTTCTGGGAAACCCCTCGTGGAGGAGTTGCAAACACTCCAATTTTACAGAATCCCAGTGCAGAGAAGGAATTCGGAGAGATGATAGAGTTGCTCTCAGACCACGAAAGGCGTTGGCTGTGATTCTAGAAACATGGGTTTCAGTCTAGGGCAATGAGAGCTCACCCAAGCATTCTAAGTAGGGAAGGACTGTAATAACTTTGCTTCTGGGAAACCATCCTGTCAGTGGCATTAGGGTGGAAGAATAATCATGATGACGCAAAGCCAACACGGTCCAAACCAAGGGAAAGCTGTGAGGTTGATAGTAAGAACCAGAGGCAAGAAGATATTAAAGAAGCCTCACCAATATGTTGGGGATTGTCAATTAGACAACATGAAGCAAAAAAACTCTCAGATTATTTCCCAGTATTTGTACCAACCAGATGTAAAATGCTATAGAGCTGTAGACACAAATAAGATATCCCTGTTCTCACTCAGTTTCAACTTCTGTTTTGTAGCTTATAAAAATTTCAATTTTTTACCTTCCTTGATACCAATTCATCTCAAAAAAGAATGTACAATTTAATTTTTTTTTTCACTTGCCAAGGCCTTCTTGTTAACTTTTAACTGATATATCCACCTGCCCTTCCTCCCAACCTCCTTTCCTTGCCTTCTTTTTCCTTCTCTTTCTCTCCCCTCCTCCCCTCCAACTACCCTTCCTTCTCCCCTCCCTTCCCCCACCCTCCCTTTCTTTTCTTCTCAAATTGTTAGACTATCTAGCAACACATGATCCAGAGAGAGCGAGAGAGGGAGAGAGGAGTGGAGTCAGTTTGTATCAGGGAATGTTACTGGAAAGCAAGACTGGATAAGGGAAGACTTCTCAAAGCTAAAGCTGAGGCACTTTGGGGCTACAGGGTGATCAGCCACTGTGGTTCCCTATTGACACACAGTGTAGGAAGTGTCAGCTCGGTCGACAAGATGTAAAGCAGCTAATGGAAGGCTCAAATGTAGCTCTCCACAAACTTCTCTCTTGCTTCAGATGTGGGCGGAAATGAGCTCAGCTTACAATGCTTCACTGGTTTCACCCTCTAGCTGGGTGGTGCAGCTGCAAAGCGTGTGCTGTGAACCTTGTGAGCTAACATTTGAGACTCACAGGTCCATGACTTGTGGCAAGAACGTAGGGACATATAAAACCAGAGGCATGGCAACCTCTAATGGGATCGTGGCCTTGGTCACATTCAATCCCTTCCTCAGGACTCCAAGATCCTGGGAGCAGCACCTTGGGCGCTGAACACTCCTCCCTTGGTAACTAAGCAACCCAGCCTCCCCTGCAGAGCAAGAGTGAGGCAGGACAAGCCTCACAGGAAGTCAGCGGTTCCTTTTTAACAATACTTGCTCATAGCTTAGCCTTCTCTAACTGCCTTCTCGACTTCTCTGTGTTGGACAGGGAAGCCAGGCTGTCGTCCTTCCCATGCCCTCTGTGGGACTTCTTTCCAGGGTCTGAGCAGAGGAGAGTTGAGGGCCAGAGAGCAGTTAGTGGGGTTTTACAGCACAGGCTGCTCAAAGGGTAGGCCCAGCTCCAAGCTCACAGCACGGGAGCAGAGATCCATGACAGAGTCCAGTGGAGTGTGGTTGTGGCAGGGGCAAGCAGCAGGAGTCTTCTACACTTCACATGACAACAAGTCAGCGTGCACACGTAGATGACACGTACAGTGGGTCAGCGCCTCCTAGCCAAGAGTAGCCCATCCCCCACCCCCAGCATCTACTGCATACGGGCGTGCCTCCCCTGACTAATATATGCATGCTTAATCTGGAAAGGATCATTCTTTAAGGATGTGTACAACATGTGAACATTTCAAATAGATAGAAAATGTCTCTTATGCCTAGAACTATGTGAGTAAGGAGAGAGCTCCTTCTTTGTAACCATGATGCTGATTATCTCTACAATGGTGAATGGATTGAGAAGACAAAGGTGAGTATTTGTGGGGGTAAAGAGTACCATGCCTATAACAAAACTGACTTTATCTTCTCACATATATTGTGAAGGAAAGTATATATTTTAATCCTAATCACCTGATTCCACCGTTGAGAAAACGCCAGTTAAGCTGTGGAATCCCAGCTGACCCAAATAAAAGAAGACCCCTGGAAGTCTGCTTTTTCACTTGCTTTAATCTTTCTTTGTTTGAAATACAGGAGCCAGAACCATGTTTCACTGGTGTTTCAAGACAGTAATCCTCTGCCTGATTATCATGGTGACAGTTTAAAAAGGATGCAAGTGAATCTAATCTTTCTGAATGGAAAGAGGCTAATTGTGCAAGTGGGTAATGGGTATCAGCAGAATCTGAGAAATATTGACACCCTAAATAAACAATCAAATGCAAATTCAATTGTGTGCGAAATTTACACCACAAACTATTCACTTGAAAAGTTTTTCTCAAGGAATAAAATATTTTCTTAACTTCTAAATTTGCACACGTTATTATACTTATGTTTACGTGGAAATTATATAGCATACAATAGTTTAAAATGAACTTATAAAGAAGATATTTGGCATTAAGGGGATTGAATTGCTCAACTATAAGCTGGTTTTCAGAATAAGTCAATTTTCAATATTAAATAATATGAGAGAATTTTTGGTAGTTTTGTTAGGTGTATGGTTAGCAATTATGATGACATGAATGTGAATGCAAAAGATTTTCAATTTTTATAAACTAAGGCTGAAGTCTTTGGGGAGCAGTGTTCTAATGTTTTTACCATGCTTCACGAAATAAAAATCAGGTTAAATCAAAAGATTGCTAGATAAACAGAAGACAAAAAATTCAGCAAAATGCCAACAACCATTTAATACAGGTGCAGTGTGTGTGTGTATTAGTCTGTAAAATTATTTTTTCTTTTTATTTATTTTTCATAATACAAATGTGAAAAAATAAGCATACTTAACAAATATGCAAATATACCTCACACACTGTGCTTCCAGTTAATGGTATCTTAATGCCTATGATAATCACTGTCTGAAACATTATTCAGCATTTGCCACTCAGTATTATTCATTTCGCTACTATGTTAAAGTCATGACACTTTCAAATGCACATTTGTGGAGGAACATTCCATTTTTATGTAAAATGGGTGAATTTACTGATGGACAGAAAAGTAATTGCCATGCAGCACATTTTGTAAGAATCCACTCACGGTAAGTGTGTGTATGTAATTTTGTTTGTGAGAGACTGAACACAAGTATAGAGAGATGTGCAGAAATATGTTTGCCAAGAGGGCTATGTGTATCTCTGAGTATTAAATTGCCAGGTGATATTATTTTCTTCTTTGTACATGTCAGCTTAGTTCTATTATTTTTATACACCAAAGTATAATAGAGTAAATAAATACTGACTTTAATCCTATCCTATTTGAGAAATACCTTAACTAGTTGACTAGACATATATTCTGTGTACACGGACATGTATATGAATCTCTTTGTCAAGAAAAATGTAATGGCATTAAGCTATTTTTAGGTTATGCTTGTGCTTATTTCTTTTCCTTTTCCATTTAGGGTAACATCTGGGTATGTGGTTTTGATTTCAAAGAATTTGAAATTCTAAATAATAACTTCCTCTAACTCTGTATATTCTTCTATATCTTAGGAAAAAATTATTCATACATTGTAGGTAGACTAAACCATATGAGAATTAATTCAAACTATTTCATTTTTCAATGAAAATCTCATTGTACTCACTTCAAGTGTCATTAGCAAGGCAAGTGTGTAGATTACAGAGAGCTGACTTTTGATTTTCACCCCTACTTCATGGGAATGAATTCTTCTAACTGATTTGCATGTTTATATATGCACATATAGTTTCCAGATTTGTGCATGCTGTGGTAAAATGGAATCAATTCAATCACATTGCTATATAATGTTTATTTCTTCTCACCATGTTTATTACAGCTATGGAATTTATTCTTAACTTTTCTTTTTTTAAATTAGTTGTATAAAAGAAATAATGCCTTAAAATATTTTTTTATTGCCTATGGTAGCATTAGTTTATAAAATTGGATATGACTTCGAGCTATAGGGTCACAGCTTTATGTGATGTTACTGCATCACACAACCAAGACTCAGAGAGTCTTCTGCCATAGTCCTTGTGTTCTCTCCCCACCTTTTCTTCCCTTTTCCCCCTTGGCTAGTCTCAGTTCTGCAGTCAGATTCCTAGGGTTTGTAATTGGCTTGCTTTTGTCTGACTTTTTGTTTTGTTTCTCTTTATTTCATGTATAAGGGACACCTTCAGGTATTTGTCTCCTTCAGTTCCATCTATGTTGTTGCAAAAGGCAAGAGTTTATTTAAAGCAGTGTAGTATTCCATTGTGTAGATACACATCTTCCTAATATACTTGTCTGTCATTGGTATTTGGGTTGTTTCCATAACATGTGAATATGTGCTTCAAAGAACATAGGAATGCACAAATCCCTTCAAATTAGTGTTTTTCATTCCATGGATAGATATCTTGGAGTGGAATTGCTAGATCATATGGTAGATCTATTTTTAATATATTGAAAAATCTCCAGTGGTCGTGAGGATTCCATGGGGACTACAATAGATGTCAAATATATATTAATTAATTAATTAATAACCAGGAGGGGGCCTCCCTGGTGGCGCAGTGGGTTAAGCAACACGAGATGAAGCAAACCACAGCCACTGCAGCACGAGTTTGATCCCTGCCGCTGGCCAGGGAGGAGACCCACATGGCGCAGCAGACCTCTCCTGCTGTGCCCGCTGTTCCCCTCAGCAGTGTGTTTCAGTCTATCTGCCTGTTCTGTTCCCCACTCTGTCTCTGGTGGATTCTCCCAACCCCTGCACCTCTGACCTGTACCCCAGTGCTTGTATGCATAAATAAATAAATCTTTTTTAAAAAATTTTAAAAAAAGCAGGAGGGAAGAGCACAAGAGCCCTTATGGATACAACATGGAGATTTCTCAATATATTATTAATTTTAATATCTATAACCATATTTATTACCTGTTTACCATGTAAGTGCATTTTTACAGTATATTTAAATATATTTTTAAAAAATAGCAACATGTGATAAGCCAAAGAAGAGCTGTTTCTTGAAGAGGACATCATAACCTTCCCTTTCTTCTTCCTTAGTAGATTAGAAAGTGCTTAATATTGTTCATGTGAATGCATTCAGAGTAGTTTATGCAAAAATGAATGATGACTAATTGATAGTGCTTTTCTCTTTGGTTTGCTTCACTTGCCGTTTAAAGCAAAGCCATTCTCAAGAAAGGATCAGAAAAATATCTTAATAGTGAGTCCTCAATTAAAAATCAAAAATCTAGAATCTAATGTTAATTCTGCTATTAGTTAGCAGGATGATTTCTACAAATTATTTAATTATGTGAGTGTCAATTTTGTAATTGACAACACAAGTGATTTGGACATGGGAATCATAAAGGTTCTTACATGCAAATGTTCAGATCTAGGGGCCTCCCTGGTGGCGCAGTGGGTTAAGCAATGCACTAAGAAGCAAGCCACAGTCACTGCATTATGAGTTTGATTACTGCCGCTGGCCAGGGAGGGGACCCACATCTCCTCCCTTGCCCACTGCTCCCCTCGGCAGTGTGTTCCAGTCAGTCTGCCTGTTCTGCTCCCCACTCTGTCTGGTAAATCCTCTCACCTCCTGTGACTCTGGCCTGTACCCCAGCTCTTGTATGTATAAATAAATAAATCTTTAAAAAAATGTTCAAATCTGGAAACTATGTCTCAGCAGAAGGCAACCCAGTCAAAAAATGGGCAAAAGAGCTAAAAAGGCAATTCTCCAAAGAGGACATGCAAATGGCCAACAGGCATATGAAAAAATGCTCAACTTCTC
>JAGFMF010011717.1:1050604-1067295 GCA_019455555.1 Galemys pyrenaicus | reverse complement strand
TAAGGGAGGAACCATCTGGTATTTTTCTTTTGCCTTCTGACTTACTTCGCTGAGCATAATCCCCTCCAGATCCATCCATGTTCCTATGAATGAGTCTAGATTTTCATTTCTGATTGTTGAGTAGTATTCCATCGTGTATCTGTACCACAGCACCCCAGGTCTGTCTTTCTCCATGACTTAGGTGCAACCAACAAAGGTTACACCTTCTCTCTCAGTTTCTGTGGGAGAATAGGATAAAACTTCAGTGGGTACCTTGATCCAAGTTACAAGACTACCTCTTGAAATAAATTGTTTGTTTTCAATAAACAAAATAATAAATTATTGTTTATTTTGAAATAAATTATTTGTTTGTAAGTTTGTTTCTTTTCTGAATATAGCAAATCAGTTCATACAAATGGTGACTCCAATTACCATGGTAAAATTGAGATGAAACATGTGTGACTTCAAGTTTTCACACATGAGGAACAATTTTTTCTTTATCTTGAAAAGGTAGGTATAATGGATTGTATCTATTTGGGGACAAGATTTCTTTCTATCTTTGCAATCTCTTAACATGCTGTCTACTAATGCACATCCAACCATGACATTATTTCCTTTTTTTAAGGATTTTATTTATTTCTGCATATAAGAGCTGAGGTACAGGCCAGAGATGTGGTGGGTGAGAGGATTCACCAGAGACAGAGTGGGGAGCAGAACAGGCAGACTGACTGAATGAAACACACTGCTGAGGGGAGCAGCAGGTAAGGCAGGAGAGGTCTGCTGCACCATGCGGGTCCCCTTCCTGTCCAGGGATAGAACTTGCACTGCAGTGGCTGTGGAAACCCCACAGTGCAGCGCTCAACCCCTTGTGAGACCAGGGAGGCCCAAAGGTGACATTGTTTTCTTTCTCTACTACCTTTGTGGAGAAAGTGTATAGATTCATAGCTGATTTTGTTTTTCTTTATATTTTCTCAAAACATACCAGCTTGAATCAAAAAATGAACCATCTGAGCCTGGGAAGTACATTCCAAGGTCATATCCCTTTTCTCCCATCCCTCCACACATACCAGCTAGACTCCTTTGATGTCTGTTCCCAACAAACTAAATAGAGCACTTGACTAGATGTGTATTACAATTCTAAGGGAAAGAGACAGAAAAGAGCAAAGTCTAGGTCTGGGCCTGGGGAGTGAGATTTTTACATTACGATTTTCTCTTTATCTCCCAGTATCTTTGTGCAGACAGGCACCTCTCTGATATGTAAACCTTCCATCCCATGGAAAAAACAAAGGTAAGTATTAGATTTCAGTTGTTCAGGGGTTCAGAAATGAACTCTGAGTGCAAAAGTGGAAGTTTCCGGACCTCCAACTTAGACAGGTCCCTTTCAAGATCCTAGAGAGGTGTTTATATGGTCATCATCTTTTGTAAAAATTTGTAAAAGTAAGATTTTTCTGTATTTTTTTCAGAACAAGTACCTAAGAAATGATAAAAGCTTTACATTCCTGCTGTGAAAGGAAAATAGCAAGGAAGCAAGGAAAGGTGGGAGGTTTTCATTGGATTTCTGTATGTTCTGAAGACAGAATTTTTATTAAAAAAAAAAAACAAAACTAGGCAGTTTCTAAAAATAGCTACTATAATTTCTTAGGAAAAAAAATTTAAATTTCTGCCAAGTGATAAGAAATCCAGTTACCCAGTGACCTGAATTCATGACATTCAACTGAAAAACCTGTCAGAAAATAGTTCACCAATGCATCTGTTTTTTCCCCCATAACTTATTTCACACATTTAAATAGTGCCAGCTAAAAGGAAGGGGACATGGTTATTACAATAGTACAATCTTCTGAAAATAGAATGTTTTCAAAAATGGCAAATTTTAGGAGTTTAAATTATGTATTTGCAGGTGAATGCTCCTTTTTGCTTTCATGCACTAAAAGTATTTCAGCAAAAATACACAAATCAATATTGACTTGTGTTTTGTTCATATCATTACAAAAATATTGGGTTTTGTGGCAGAAGGTAATGATGACCCTTTCCTCAAAAGCTCTCTTTCTAAAAGACTCTGAATAAAATAATGACAACATGCATTAAGCACAGTCCCAAGTGGGTCCAGATGTGGGGGGTTCACAAAAGAAGCAATCAGGTAAAGCTAATTTAGATGTTTTGCAATGTGTACAGCCCTCCAATATAAAAAGGAGTGTTCCTCCTCTACACCCAGATCTGTCAAGCATTCTAAGTATGAGTTCTCTTCCTTGGTGAAGGCCAGGGGTTTACTAAAGGTAGAGGAGACTCAGAGATTAGAGAGGGCTCCATTTGGGAGACCAGGCATAAATGGGAGACCGTGTGACCTGCATAGATTTCTCTCGCCACCTCATTCTCCCTCTATAGCCCTTAAACTTTTCAAAGACTCCTCTGTGAGACCAATGGAGAAACTGAAGTTGACTAGAACTTTATTAATCTTTCCTTCATCAGAATACCCCCTGATATTTTCCTAAGTCTTCACACACACAAAAAAAATGTGCTGTAGAAACTGAAAATAATAGGAAACAAAGAAAGGGAAGATTTCTTTTATCTATTATTTTTCAGATTCCAGGTGAGGGACTTTGGCCACCTACATCCTGCCACCTGGAATTCCCATGAGCCTGGATACCAGACAGCAGTCCACAACCCAGACAGAGATTGGAGCAGGGGAACTTTTAGACATGATGTGTGTGAGGCAACAGTAAAGCCAATCCAAACTAGCCAACAATTCCGCTAGGATGTGTATGTGGAGGGTGAAAGACAGAAGAGGATGAGACCTCTACAACTATGTCTTTTAATTGTTATACCCTTTTATAACTAATTGGTAACTTCGTGATTAAACACATTTCAGTACTTATTACAATAAGAGAATTTCCAACTGACTAAATGGTCTAAAAATCTGTCACTCTTTTTGCTACTGTCTTTGAGATGACATATGATGTGATGTGATATATGATATGATATGTGAGTGATTTTGAAATAGCAGTCTGGTAGTATTAGGTAATCTTATAAAGGAATAAAATTCTAAAATTATAATCATAATAATTCTTATTCAAAAATAGAAAGTTCTCATATTATTAGTACTTAGTTAATACATTATATTGGGTAACTGAAGTTTAAACAACCAAGAACTGATATTTTATTAGTAAGAAAATAAACATCATTTTCCTTTTTAGAAATGTTTACATAATGTTTACAAAATGCAAATAAAATATTTTCTTGATCTCTAAAGAATATGACAGAGGTGTTTTTTTTTTAATTTTTAAAAGACAATTTAGTCATTATACGAGTTTAAGTGTTGAGGTTATCCATTAGACATCTGTGATGACAGCAAGAATGGGAATGACTTCATCAAATTTAAAACAATTTTTCCATGGGTCTCCCTGGTGGCACAGGGGGTTGAAGCATCCACAGCCACTGCAGTGTGAGTTTGACCACCTTCCAGGGAGGGGCCCCACATGACGCAACAGACCTCTCCGACCTAGCTCACTGCTCCCCTCAGCAGTGTATTTCAGTTGATCTGCCTGTCCTGTTCCCCTCTCTGTCTCTGATGAATCCTCTCTCTCTCTCTCTCTCTCTCTCTCTCTCTCTCTCTCTCTCTCTCTCTCTCTCTCACACACACACACACACACACACACACACCCCTCTGGCCTGTACTTCAGCTCTTGTATGCATAAAAAAAAATAGAATATTTTAAAACAAACAAATAAAAAAAAACCAATTCTTCCAAATACTCAAATCATTTTAAAAGGACAATCTCCTGAGGAATGTACTTAATGAAATGACACACAGATTTAGCAGAGCTTTTGTCTCACATAGGAGGCAACTGAAGCCCAAAGGTCCTTTCCCCCATAAACACCTGAGTAAAGGCTTTTTTTCATAAGCTCTAGAAGTTTCACATTTCTGGAACACCATTTCTAAAAACTATCCAAACCAGAAATTTTGGATTTTTTTTTTTTTCATTTAGTACAAGTTATTTAGAGTGGCCCGTTTTCCTTCAGGGATGATGAGACCATGAGTTCTTGAGATGGTAACAAATTTGACCCAGTAGTAAGTGGAGACAGCTGATTACCACAGTTCATAGAGCGCTGTTAAATTCAGTTAATCAAACTATGCCTCTTCAAAGACTTTTACAACAAAGACTTGTAGTAAGAACAAAATTAAAAATAGTTCTTCAATTTTCACAGCAAATGCTGTCATATGTTGTATACAACATGGCTGTGTTGCTTGACAGACATAAGTGATATGTAGAAAACTAAAAGTTGCTAAATGCATCTCCCATTAACATGAAGAGTTTATATAACACAAAAGAATCTATTATTTGAAAACTTGCTAAAATTGATAAAAATGTGTGCCTTTATTTTAGCACTTCCAAAAATGAACACTTAAAGGTCAGAAAAATGCCAAAACCATGATGAATCACAAAAGAATATGTTTTGAACACTTAACCAGAGTTACTACCTAAATGATAGTAATGACAGGGCACTGAAATAATACATAATAAATCTAGTCATGGAAACTTTTTTTATTTTATAGTATCAAGACATGCAATTTTGCACAGGAAAACAGTGAACCTTAACTCAAAATAGTTTAGAATATATATTTTCCTAAATAATTTTTATCTCAAACTTTTTCCTTTTGTATACTCAAAAAAAGAAAAATATCAAATGGTTTTGTAACAGGGTGGTCCCCAGGAAAGGGGAAAGTTCCAGGGTGCCCCTCTCCCTGCCCTGTAACAGTTTCATTTCTAGGAGGAATATAAGGGAAACAAATAAGGGACCAAGGAAAAGAATAATAGAACAATTAAAAATATCACAATTAAATTAACAATTAAAAAAAATCACAACACAACAAGAACAAAAAAAACAAGGACAAATAAGAAACACTTTGTAGGGGGTGGGAAATGGGATGAGGGCAGAAAGAGCACAAGGGACTGAGGTGATGGTGCACTGGTGAAATGGTGGTGGGACTTCCATGGAGACTATAATTGATGTCAAATAACTATAAAGAAAGAAAACAAAACAACACCAACAAACAAAAAAAACTACCAAAAATGCAGGAGTATATTTACAAAGAAAACAAGTAGGAAAAAACAAACTCATGATCATTTGTCAGGGTATCATTTAAAAATAAGGTTAAAAACTTAGTTCCCCTCCCCCGCCCCAGCCCAGCAGGCAAGTTTGGGAGACTTGGATAAGGGAAGCAATACAGCTGCCATAGGAACAAGGCCATAAAGACCCACCACCAAGACCAAAAAAACCAACCCAGCTCCAGGAATGCAGAAGCATGGCCAGGACACAGTCTGTGTCAAGGGCCACTGAGGAGACCAGATATCCCAGGAAATATTTGGTGCAAACTAACCTGTGGGGGGGTTAAAAGGAAGGGTGGGCTGGGAGGAGACGCTGGAAAGGATGCTGGAAGAAGGAAGGAAGGACAGAGAGCCAGGAGACCTGGAGGAGGCACAGGGAACAGAGAGACATGTAAAGAAGCTGTGCTTGCTTCTCAGCCTTGGACTTGTACCAGGGACTTGGGGGACATGGAAGGTGAGACACCCAAAAAACACACGGGTGAGGGACCTGCAGGAAGGTTAAAAGATGTCAGCATTTACCTTGATTTTGCTTTTGCTTTTTCTTCCACACCTGTCTGGTTCTTTATGACCCTCTTTTATGGGTCCCCACCGGAATGTGCTTTAGACTTGTGGCAGCTTTCAGGCCTCAGTGGCCCTGCTTTGGGCCAACCATGTTTGGCTGGGCATTTACCCACAAGGGGATAGGCAACTTTGGGAGCTTGATTTAAAAGCTATTCTTTTTCTTCTCTTTGTTGCACACTAACTATAATAATGTTTCTTTTCACTAAAGGTCTATTTTGTCTTGATGCAACAGATGGCAGAACCTATTTAGAGTGGGCAGGTTGGGGATTCTAGGGTGCCCCTCACTCTGCCCTGTAACACTATTATTCATTCTGTAAATGACAAGCATTGAGTTGCTCTTGGGTTCTTGACAGTGGCTTTGCCACGCTTCCTTTGTCTTCCTTCTTAGCACTACTGCATACATTTTGGTTGGGTAATTCTTAGGTGTGAGAGTCTGTGCTGAACTGTTACCTTCCACCACATTCTTGGTCTCTTCCCACTAGCTACCAGTAAGACCTCTCAGTTGCGATGCTCCCCAAATGTCTCCAGATAATAAAAAATGTGTGTTGTGTGTGTGTGTGTGGGGGGGTAATGGTGGTGGTAAATTATCTCCATTTGAAAGCACCAAACTGTAGTTATTAGGATTTTTTGAAATTAATATAATAAAAACAGGAATATCTTTTGCTTGGCCTTGGCTGAAAATCCCTTTCAGTTCACGTAGTGTAAGTATGGCATCTTTTTTCCTCTTCTTTTTCCACAGCTGTGAAGTATAGTGAGGAGCGAAGCGAGGATGCTGTTACGGGGGAGGGGCTGGAGCACCGCTAACTCCACCACCTGAACTGTGTGAGGAAACGGCACGGGAATGGTCACTGGGGTGTCCTTTGGGTCTTAGAAAATCTTCATCTCTTACACATATGAATGTAGAAATCGGTAGCTTTCAAGTGAAAAAGAATAAGCTTTGTATAATCCAAAGTGATTTTCAATGAAACAGAACATTTACATTTGTCCTTGCGACTCTCCTGGGGTGTGGCAGGACAGAATCTGCACACCGGGTGAACCTCCCACCGAGGCCTCAGCACACTGGCCGCCTGTCGTCATTTTTGATGTGGGCTTGCAGAGTCCTGCTCAGAGCTGACTTAGCCCTGGGCTGCTCCTTACAGAAAATGTTAACAAGCGCAGGCATTGAGGAAACGGCTCTCCTGCAGGGATTCTGACCCGAGGCCACAGATTCCGTAGTGAGTTTATAGCTTCATAGCATGTTTTTAATTTAGTCACCTCAAAGATTTGTATTCCTCAGACTTGCAAACTGCCCGCCACCTCCTCCCCCTTCCCCCATTCCCAACCCCAGAGGAAGTTTCTCTTGTAAAGAACAGAGAGTCCAGTTAGCGAACTAATGAGCTACATACACTCTGCTTGAGATACAGTTTTTTCCTTCTTCAAAAGACAGCTCATGGGGGTGCTTTGTGTTTGTGCAATACCAAAGTCACCACGGTACCCCCTACTCTGTCACCTCCACCAAATTATTTCTATTTATCCAAGTTGATATCCAAGTTGGTCACTCTGAATAGCTTTTAATCTGGATTTTGATAGTCAAAATTTTAGATACTACTGAAAAGAAAAAGACTTGCTTTTAGAAGTAATTTTTTTTCCACAGAAATGTCACATTCTGACAACTTAAAGTGGCATATTTTGTTCAACCTAAAGTTGATTTTCTCATTATTTATATTTTGGTTGGCTAGTTCTTTGTTTGTGTGTGTGTGTGTGTGTGTTGAGGGGTGTTGAGGGGTGGCAGTTGTCTTTCCTGGGATGTGGGATATTCAGTCAGTGGTATCTCCATCAGCTCCAGAGTGATGTCAGATGTCTCTGGACTTTGACAAATGTTCCTGGAGGGTAACTTGCCCCCATTAAGAACCACTGCACTAACATAGCACAAAGTGCTTGTCATTTGGGTGTATGCTGGAACTTTCAGATTGTTGCATATTTACTATTAAAAACAATTATAGCTACAAAATTAGAAGGCTTTTCCATTTTATCCCCCAAAATAAAACTGTGTAGACTTAATATAAAATTTTGTCAAATACTTTGATAAGTAGGAGACAAAAAAATCATTCAGTAGGGAGAATATGGTGTTTCATTTTTTTATCAATGGTTCAAGTAATACAGTAAGTGGGTTTGATCATAGTCAAGAGGAAAATGACAATTCTTTTGGGTAGTTTTACACTTGGTGCCAAGGGGTCACCCATTTTTCCTCTATCAGGTCTAGAACCTGTGTTGCAATGTCCAATGAAAGCTGAGCTAGGGTGAGCCTGCAGTGACTGAAGAGTAAGAAGACAACTGACAGTGATTTAGAAGAGAATTTTGCTAATGCAACAATTATAATTCTTCAAAATTAAATCAGTGTGGTTTCTGCATCACTAGTAATGTAAGCTACATTCAAAAATTTTCTTCTAATTAAGTGCATTTTGATTTTATAAGATGGTTTAGCATTAGATACAGGTCAAAGTAAAGCACAATTAGATATTGATGCACTTAATTAACTTCCGATTTAATTCACAAAACTAAAACAGAGCTTAGTATTATACTGTACAAGCTATATAAACTTTATATATATATAATTTAACATATAAACTTTATTTTTCTAAAGACTTATTTATTTACACATAGAAAAACTGGGGTACAGGCAGAGTTGTGGGAGGTGATAGGATTCACCAGAGACAGAGTGGGGAGCAGAACAGGCAGATCGACTGAAACACACTGCTGAGGGGAGCAGTGGGCAAGGCAGGAGAGGTCTGCTGTGCCATGTGGGTCAGCTCGCTGCTGGCTGGGGATTGAATTCATGCTGTGCTGCAGTGGCTGCAGAGGCTTCATAGTGTGGTGCTTAACCCCATGTGCCACCAGGGAGGCCCCGACATATAAACTTTAAATAAGTGTCATTTGCTGTAAGAAAACCTATGGTGGGAAGAGCAGGACTTGTAACAAGTTGAATAATCATAAAAATGGGAAAATATAGAAGCACAAAAAATTATGACACATTAAAACACAATGACATTTTATATTTAATAGTTTTACATTATAAAGACCAATCTTGCTATTACACAATACAGTGTAAAATATTTAATAGCAAGATACCAGTGGACAAAAGTCAGGTTGTTTAAATTATTATTACTAAGATCAAGGACCAGGTACAGAGTATGAATTATATGCAGTAATAAATAAAATAGGATGAAGGGTTTCTGAGTCACATTGGGTGAATTCTTCCAGGTCACATCAAAAACAAATGTCGGTCTCTGTAAAACCACTCTTATTGTGCAGATTTAAAAAGGAAAGCAAGTTTGCTTACAGGAACTATATCACCAGCAATTGCAGTGGGAGACTGTTGCCTACATAAACGAGGTGCCAAACATGAACAGAAAAAAATAGGACTCTAACATTAGAGCTCAGGGTTAATTAGAACATTGTGCCTTAAATGGCTTTCAGTGTAGTAAGTGTGGAGAGACATGGGATGTTTTAACTAGTGTGTCAATTTTGAGGTAAATCACTATTCACATGACTTGCTATGACATAGCATGAGAAACAAAACAGGATAAGTCACAAAAGATGAACAGAGAGATGTCAGAAGAAGAAAAGCATCATACAAAAACAGGAACAAAATAATTGCATCTATTGCTTCTGACAAATTCCCATTTAGCATCTAGTGAGAATAATTGGAAACTTAAATAGAAAAATTATTGTGAATTTTTCTTACTACTTGCAGATATGCACTGATGCTTAGACTAAACCATTCAGTAAACTAAAATAACCATTTTGTGGTAGAGATTTCTTTCTGTTTGACTATTTTAATAAAATGGTGGAACTAAATAATATTTTTGATGGACTTTTGATGTGTGTAGTTGGAAGATGATATAAAATAACAGAATAGAAAAGTAGCCTATTGTATATGTTTTCAAATACATTATCTCAGCATTAATATGGCTTTAGTCTGTCAATACTATTTTGTCTCAAAACCTATGTGATCCCATTATGTAAATAACATCACAAAGGAGCCACTGGATTATCTTTCCCATGAAAGAGAAGAAATTGTTCAGCGTTCCAACTGTAAGTCTTTTTTGTACTATGATAATAACCTACAATCTATCATTCATTCTTTCATCTTATAGTATATAACTGTATATACACATGCACATGTAATTGACAAAGTCTTATTTGCTAAATATAGGAAGTGAAGAAACACTTTCTTAAAAAGTTCTTGGTGGAGTGGGGTGTGGTTCATATTAACGAATTTGACAGTTGTGAAATGGGAAGGTCACTAAGAGTTTTAAGGGTATAATGACATAATATGACTTATATTTTTGAATTTCCTTCAACTACTCTGCAAACACTGAACTATAGGGAACACAGAATGTAGTGAGGAAACCGACTTTGAAGCTATTTGCAGTGGTTAAAATGAGAAATGATGATGCCTGAAAATAAGGATGGTTTCTATTAATATGGGTTTTGACAAATTTTAGATACCTCTGAGGAAGAGAAGACTTACTCTTAGAATTAACTTAATTCATGGAAATCTCACATAAGCATGAGGTGGAGAGAAACTGACAATTTACATGTTAGAATTTTGAGGTAAATCACTATTCACATGACTTGCTGTGATATAGCATGAGAAACAAAACAGGATAAGTCACAAAAGATGAACAGAGAGATGTCAGAAGAAGAAAATCAAATTGAAATGTTACAAATTGAAATGTTAACAAATACAAACTTTGAGGTAGAAAAGACAGGACTTGATCCCACCATTTTCAATATGGTTGTAGAAATGGGTTATGTTGAGCTTTGAATTTAGAAAGGGTCAAAATGGGAAGGTTATTTGTAATGGAAAGAAAAGTTAATTTCTCAATGATTTAATACAGGAACCAAAAAAAAAAAAATATCAAAACCTGAAAGACCGAACTAATAGTCCTGATGTTATAATTTGTTGAATCTTGGCTTAGAGAATACTTGTGACAGTGAAACAGATGAATAGAGTAAATTCTAGGGTTGAAGAAGTAAGTTATTTTTGAATCCTTTAATATTGGATGAGAGAGAAATAGTGGTTATAGCTGGTCAAGCCATGCAATAACTTAACTCCGCTACCCCTTTCACCACCCGCAACAGATTTTGAAAAGTCAGGTACTTCCTTTTCAACCTCCCTTGTAGATGGTCTTGCAATGTGAACTTGATATCACCAATAAGAGGACTGTGCAAACACAGCACTGTAATATTGGCTCCTAGAAAGGTTGTTTCTTACCAGACAGGAAAGAGTCAGATGAGATCTCTCACTCTTCATCTACATATCAGCTTTGTTTCTCTTGTTCTTCATTAAATACCCCTTTTCCTATCTACGTGACCTTGGTTGTGTGAGCTGGGAACAGCCATCTATTTTAACAATGTGGTATAGTTGCCTCTACTCAAGTGATTGCCCTGCTATTATCCTTGCTTGGATCAATGAAAGACCAATAGAAGTAATGCATCATTTCTGGACAGCAGCACTGAGAAGCCCTACATAATCATAAAATAGCAACCCAGGATTTTGATGAGTCAACAATGAAATCACCTACTCCAGGCATCTTGTTTTGAAAATAATAAATATCTGTAATAAACAAATTCCTCTTGTTGGAAGGCAAAAGAGTGACAATTTAGGCAGGAAAATAAAGGCAGAATAGGTAAGTTATGAATGTAGGAATACGTGTTAACTGAAATCTTGTGATGAGATAAACAATGTATTGTTAGTAATTTTTAGTTTAGAATATTTTCTGTCATAAGCAAGACAGTTTGTGTAATGGACTAGGATTTTCAAACAGGGAAATAATTCAAAAATTTGCTTAACTATATTTTAGCTTTGTGAGTTTTGGCAAAGCTATCTATCTTTACATACCTCTCTTTCCATATCACAAATAGTTATCTAGATATCTAAGGTTGCTGTGAAAATTCAGAGCTGTAATGCATATAAAATATGTGCTTCACAGACCCTGGTTGCTATATGGTATGTAGTCGGTAAGCAGTTTCTGAGCATGAAATTCCTCAAGACAAAGTCACAGGCTTGAAGTGAGAATCAAATGATAACATAAATCAAAGGTCCAACAGAGAAAACTCATTAAATATCCATCACTCCATTTCTAGAATAATCACCAAAAATCACTGCAAGAAGGTAAAATATGCTCAGATATTACTGCTTTTATATATAGGTTCTGGTGGAGATATAGTCAAATAAAATGCCCATTATTGTAATATCTTAAAGTAATTTGAAAAGTATCGGAATTTACTTAGCTTTAAGTTCTTTGTTGTCAAGAACCTAAATATGAAAAGACTATAAAGAACTTGACATTCTGTGAAATTAACCCTTGAATAAATATCAGGTGGGAGAGCAGATGAGCCTCAAAAAACTTGTAAATTACCATTCTCGATGCTCTAGACGGCCTCTGATATCTACTTATATATTCTATTGCAGCTCAGAAGCTTGAACTAATCCCATTTATATCTCACTTTGGGTTCTCCCTCCTTAGAATGCTTTCCTGACCTGAGTTCCTGGCCTTGGGTCATTAAACCTGCAGCTGTTATAGTCCCAAATGTTGGCAGCCGTGATTCTAACCATGGCCTGTAACCCAGTCATGAACCCTGAGAACTACCATCTGGTTTAATGATGTGGTTTTGCTGTTCTCTACTCACATCTAAATAGTTCCACTATCATATTGCTTGGCCCAATAAAATGTGATTGGAAATGACGTGTGACTTCTGGGTGGCAGCATTAAGAGCCAGGGCATGAGTCACTGAGTTACCTATTCCCTGTCACATGATCCTGGAGGCAGGTCCATGGTTGATTTCTGAGTGACTATAATGGGTGTAGAGAGTAAGCTCCCCTTTCAACTTAATTGTTCCATTAAGTCTCTAAGATGCTGAAATTGTTGGCTTCTACTTAATCTAACCTGATTAAAAACCTCATTAGAGGAAGTTCCTATCCTACTTAACTATATTAGTTATCCTGGGAGTGCTTAATAAAGATCCCACACTGAACTCAACTTGTCCAACAACAAAGTAAGTTTTGAAAACCCAATATTTTAATCACATTATTTGATTATTGAGTTCAAGGTAAAAATAGAGGCTGTGTAAGGATTTTCAGAGAAACAGAACTATTATGATATATATATATAAATACATTAATAGGATATACCCAATAAAAAGAGATGAAATGATAGATGAATAGGTAGATGATAGATAGGTAGATTTATTATAAGATAAGGGTTCACAGAGTTATGGAGGTCCAAAAATCTCACGATCTTATCTGCCTTCAATAAGGTGCAGATGCAGAAAAGTTAGTGGTGTAATTCAATTTGATTCTGAAGGTTGAGAATAGGGAAGTTGATGATGTAAATCTTAGCCAGATGATAGAAAAGATAAGATGAAATATCCTTGCTTAACAGTAAAACAAATAGTGGTTAATTCCTCCTTCTTCTGTCTTTTCTTCTATTTAGGTTCTCAGTGGATCAGCTGATGTTCACACACATTGGCTAGCACAATCTGTTTTACTAATCCCAGTTGGAAATATCTTCACAGATACACTCCAAAAAAAGTTTAATCCAAGCTCTCCATGACCAACTATCTTGACACATAAAATTAACTGTCACAGAGGGTAACATTTTAAAAATACTAAAAATTAGAGTACTAACAAAGTAGGGGAGATGTCCTTATGAGACTTAACCTCTTCACTCTTGACTGAGAAGAGTTAAGTAGCTATCCTTTAAAACACTGGGTCAAATCACCCTTCTTGATTTCAAAAATGGAAGATTTATGGTTGAGAACAATATATTTTCCCCATTTCTCCCTCCATTCACTTTCCAGTCAAATAATTTGAGCTTTTCCTTGATAAGGTTGGGAAGATGGCAGTCAAGTGGACACCTTAGTTCCTTACATCTTTCTGCAAGAGCTGCCCTCCTGTGTGAAGATGTTTCAGCCACGTGATATGAATGATTCCTCCCTCTTTCTTGAAATAAGTTTTATGCTTGACTTTCAGGATTCCCTGCTTTCCCAGTTTTTTTTTTAAGTATTTTTTTTTCACATCAATTGTAATCCCCGTGTATTCCCCATCACCATATCACCAGTGCACCATCACCTCAGTCCCCTGTGCTCCCATTTGCCCTCAACCCTCCCCCTCCCCCCTCCCCACCAAGTGTCCCAAATTTGTCCTTGTCTTTTCATTTTTGGTTTTGTGTCTTTATTGTTATTATTATTGTTCTTATTCCTTTCCTTGATCCTTATTTGGTTCCCTTATATTCCTCCTGGGGGAAGAACCATCTGGTATTTTTCTTTTGCCTTCTGACTTATTTCGTTGAGCATCATCCCTTCCAGTTTTTGCTCCATCTCACAGGCTGCTTCTTGGTCTCTTGCAGATTCAACCTCTGTTTAAAACACTTTGTATTTCTTGAAGCATCAACCTTCCCAGTGTTCCTTATACAACACCTTATATATGCTGATGATCTAGAATATCACTTAGTCCTTCGATGAATTCCATACTTAAATAGCCACCTGCCTACCTGATATTTCCATTCATATCTTAAACTTAATTCTCTCTATCAAAACCCTTCTCTCCATCCCTATCAGCTAATAAATGAGACCACTATTTACCCCAATATTTAGGTTTATAACTTTACTCATTTCTTTTTCTCATATCCAATATTAAATCCATCATGGTTTGTCAACATCTTCTTTAAGATATCATTTACCACTATTTCACATGCTATTGCCCATATCCAAACTACATTTCATTCTTGACCCATTACAATCAATTTTCTACACAGCATCTAGGGCTATCCTTTAAATGTCCATTACTTTTTAACATGCAGCCTTACCAAAAGCTTTAAAATGCCTTCTCATCACATTTAGAATAAAATCCAAATTTCTTCCCTACTAAGAGGCTGATATTATTTAGCATCTAACTCTCTCCAGTTTTATCTTCATCCAGGTCAACTGTCTTAAATTGCATTGACCTCCATAGTGTGTGTTGGCAAACCAACCATATGCCCATAATTGTTCTTAAATTTGTTTATCTCTGACTCAAATGTTCTCAAACTAGACTTGAGGCTCACTCCTTTAATTCCTTCAGTGTCTCTTCAATTTAACCATTTCTAGGGGGACCTGAGCAATCCATTCAAATCTAACTCTATAACTCTCTGCTCTATTTTTCTTCATAGTCACCACAAAAGAGGCAACATAGATGAAGCAATGATATCTAAAGTGTTGGACATCAGGAACAGAGAGTAGAAACAAAGTACTAAATTTCTGACTCAGTCTAATGACTTGGATAAGATTCCAGGCCATAAATCAGGGAAGAGGATCACCTGGGGGATCCAAGGACCTAGAAAACTTCCTGAGTTGAAGAGACAGAACCAAATTTCTACAGAATCAACACAGATAGAATTTGTGGGACTGACTACAACAAAATAGAAAACTTTACAGAAAGAAAAAATTCCAGAGACCTTCAGAAGGTCCTCCTGAGTACTCAGCAAAAACTCTCACATAATTAGCACATCCATGTGAGAAAACACTCCAATGCTAAAGAAAGAACCACTCAAAAGGATTAGAGGACGTAGTACCTGCCCTTAATACGTGCTGGAAATAGTGCCTGGTCCTATTGGATAATATTGTAATTGGCAGGATATTGAGAGTACTTAGAAGAGTCTTGCCTTAGTAGTAGAGAATAATTAGTCCTACATTAAATACTGATCTGGTCCCACACAGCAATTCTTAAAAGCAACTATACTATAAAATTGTTGCTAAGTAAATGTATCCTACAACAAAGCTCAATAATTTGTAGGAATACAAATATCCAGTGCCAACAGGCAAATTCAAAATGTCTTGCATTAAACCAAAGATTACCATAGATGAAAAGAAAGAGGAAAATAGCACTGATAATTAAACATAAATGTCAATCAGTTGAAACTGAGGTAGAACTTTATATAATAGTATTAGCAGACAAGAGAATTAAAATAGTTATTTAATTGCATTCTAATTATTCAAAAAGTTAAGTAGACCTACATAATGTAATAAGACCCAAATCAAATGTCCAAATGCCTAAATGACCTAAAAGATTAAAACTATAATGTGTGCAATAAAAAAGACACTACAGGTGACTAACTGATGCTTAGGCTTTAATGAATTACAACACATAACAGTTATACTATTCAAAAAGTATACTGGGAAGTGAGAAAATGGGGAGATGATAGTCAAAGGGTACAAACTTCTTAGGAATAAGTCCCAGAGAAATAAAATACATCTAGATGAGTAGCATTAGCAATACTGGATTGTATACTTGAAGTTTCTCTGGCAATAGAATTTTTAGATATTCTCACCATAAGAACAATAGAAATAAAATGGTATTATTTGAGGTGAAATATGTATTAATTAACATTATTAAGGTAGACGGTTTGGCACATGTAAGTGGATCAAATCACCACATGTATATCTTAAATTTATGGAAAGTAATATATCATTTATATAATAGTAAACCTGGAAAATGCAAATTAGATTTCTTAGAGTTATTCCACAATTCATATATACAATATTTATTTTAAATTGTGTTTTTCTCTTGGTTGATAGTTTTGTCCTTTCAGCACTTTAAATATATCATCTCACTTGACTTATAAGGTTTCTGCTGAGAAATTCACTGGTAGCCTTATGGTATTTTCTCTGCTAAAAGACAAGCTTCTTTTCTCTTGTGGTTTCCAAGATTATTTTTCTGTCTTTGATAGTTAATATTACAATATGTTTTGGAGAAGATCTCTTTGCGTTGATGATCTCTTTGTGAAACTGAATTTCAGGACTTGAAATCCTGGTTTGTATCTTGCCCTAGTTTTGGGAAGTTCTCAGCCATTATATCTTTAAAAATGTTTTCTTTTAGGTACCACTTCACACCGGTAAGAATGGCACACATTAAAAACAACAACAACAACAACAAATACTGGCGAGGATGTGGAGAAAAAGGAACCCTGGTACACTGCTGGTGGGAATGCAAGCTAATCCAACCATTATGGAAGGCCGTATG
>JAGFMF010011717.1:1026521-1050554 GCA_019455555.1 Galemys pyrenaicus | reverse complement strand
TACTCCTGTGTTTATCGCAGCACTATTTGTAATTGCTAAGACCTGGAAACAACCCAAAAGCCCAAAAGTAGAGGACTGGATCAAGAAGATGTGGTACATTACACAATGGAATATTATTCAGCAATCAGAAATGAGAAGCTAGGGGCATTTATAGAAACATGGATGGAGCTAGAAGGAATTATACCCAGAGAAACAAGTCAGAAGGCAAGAGAAAAATATCTGATGGCTTCACTATTAGGAGGAATGTGAAAGAACAACAATAACAATAAAGAATAAGCTCAAGGAATTGGGCAATTATAACCAAAAGTAAACAAAAAAACTCAACAAGACCAAAAAGCCAGGATAAACCAAAGGGACCATGGGGAGGGGGAGAAGAAGGGGGGAGGGCAAAGACAGAGATGAGGCCAGAGGGTGCACAAGGGACTGAGGTGATGGTGCACCGGTGAAATGGTGGTGGGTACTCCCTGGGGACTAAAAATGATGTCAAATATAATAAATAAATAAATAAATAAATAAATAAATAAATAAATAAATAAAAATGCTTTCTTTTTTCCTTTTTTCACTTTAAGTTTCAGTTACACAAAGATTTTCTTACTGGTATCCCATAAGTCCTATAGCATATACAATGGAAAAAGGATAGCCCATTCAATACAATATGTTGGGAAAACTGAATAATCAAATGCATAACAATGAAATTAGATCACTATCTCATGCCATACACAAAAACTAACACAAAATGAGTGAAAGACTTTGATATAAGACCCAAAAACATGAAGTACATACAAAAAAAAATAGGTAAAATACTCCATGATATTAGCTTCAGTGATATCTTTGGGGACTTGACTGCAATGACAAAATAAACAAGCATTTTTGGCAAATGACACTGGAAAAATTAGATCATCATGTGCAAAATATGAACTTTGATCCACCTCACCCTAAACATACAAATTAACTATAAATGGGTCACAGACCTAAATGTTAACTCAAGAACTCTAACATTTTTAGAATAAAATAGGAGAAAATATTTGTAAATGCTGTTAGGGAAAGATTTCGTTGATACAACACTAATTACATATCCATGTAAGAAAAAGTGATAAATTGGACCCCATCAAAATTTAAATTTTCTGACCTTTAGATTGAAAGAAAATATTTGCAAGTGATAGATATAATAAGGAACTTGTATTGGGGATGTTTAAAGAACTCTCAAAACTGAATAAGCGATAAAGCCCATTTTTAATGGGAAAAAACAAATACTTGAAGAGACAAAAAAAGCAAGATGCTTAATTTTATTAGTCATTAGGGAAATTTGAATAGAAACCCCAAGATAACATTACATTTAATAGGATGACTGAAATTAAAAATATTGACTATACTGCGTGCTGCCAAAGATGTGGAACTAATGGAATAATCATACATTAAGGATGGAATTGATAAATGATGTAACCATTTTGCAAAACTGGCATTAAAAAATTTAAATGTGTATAAGTCATACATCCTAACCAGTTCACTCTTTGAGAGGCTTAAAGTGTTCACTGAGCTTTTATTTGCGTTAATCCCCAAATGCAAACAACCCAAATGTCCATTACAGGTGAATAGATAAATTCTGTTATATACATACAATGGAATCCTCAGCAATAGATAAGAATAAATTATTACAAATAATAACATGAATAAATTTTAAAATGAGTTAGTTACATGAATGAAGTCAGGTAAAAAAGGATGTATGGTAAGGGCTCCCTGGTGGCACAGCGGGTTGAGCGCCACATGGTGAAACATCCGCTGCATAGCAGCGCGAGTTGATCCCGGCCAGGGAGGGGACCCACTTGGCACAGCAGACCTCTCCTGCCTTGCCCACTGCTCCCCTCAGCAGCGTATTTCAGTCAATCTGCCTGTTCTAGTCGCCACTCTGTCTCTGGTGACTCCTCTCACCCCGCGGCGACTCTGCTCCCGCGGTACCCGAGCTCTTGTATGCGTAAATAAATCTTTAAAAAAAAAAAGAATGTATGGTATATGATTCTATTAATATAAAACTCTTGAAAATGCAAATGTTCTATTGTAACTGAAAGCAGATAGACAGAAAGGACATAACCAGAGTCAAATAATCTAATCAGATAGTTATCATAGTTGACCTGGAAAGAAATGATACAGCTTGAAGGAAGCTATTAGTAGAGGAGAGAGAAAGGGAATAGAGTTTAATAAATTCTATTTATCTGTTCTGCGGCTATAGAAACCACAGTTCTTAGTGACCAAATGGGTGTAAGAGGAAGTTATAATGAAGGTCCAAAGCTTAGCTCTGACTTGTCTAATTGTGTGCGTGGTTCTGCTCACTGAATGATGGGATACCTTGTGAATACTAAGCTATCACTAAAGATATAATACCTCATTAACTCGGCCATGTCTGCCCTCAAACAGCCCTTAAACAAAATTCTCCCTTCCATCTAGAACTAACTACATAATTTCTGGGGGCCACTGCAAAATGTGTACATGTGTAACCCGCTGCTCAAAATTCTTCAGATTTTCAAGACAGTGAGAGCAGAGCATTAAATCAAGCACACAACTTTTCTAAGCTCTGGGACCTGTGCTACTAAATCAATCTGACCCTGTCTTCATTTCCACCTGGATCTTTCAGGGGAAGGCTAGCTACTGTAATTCCAGAAGCTTGCCACATTTACACAAGAACTCTTTTTAATTACTGGATTTCAAGAATGTTTTCCCATGGTGTATTAGCTTTACAATGCCGATAACTGAGGAACTTTTTTTACTAGGGTCATAACTTCTTAACATGCCTCCACAGCCCATTTTTGTTAGTCTACAAATCTGTCACGTAGAATAAATGCTGTACTTCAAGGATGATTTCAGTTTAAAGGGGCTGTTTTTATTTTCCCCTCAACTCATACTCGCTAGGATCAATTGAGAATGCCTTTTGAAGGTGAGTTTTCCTCTGTGTATCATATTGGTAAATGCGTTTTGGAGAGTTACTTTGATGATGAATGTCCTAGAAGGCATGTTTCAGGACTGCTGTATCGTTAGGGTCCTGTGAATGTTCTGCAAGGCTAAACTCTCTGGGAAGTTTATGGGATAGTCTGTGGTTAGAGACTAAGGCTTTTCTCACCTGAAGACCAGAAGCACAAGTTGTTATTCCAGCATATGTGCTATTGTTTTGTGCCTTTTACCAACCCATTTAGTATTACTTGACACAACTTCTTCATTGATGCTACATGAGGTCTGGATTTAACTTTTTGTGTTATCTTTGCTTTTCCTCCACAAAGCTTCTGAGAAGCTATCATGTCTGGATTTTTGATAATTTACTTTTCATGAAAAGAGCAAGTCAAGCTGAGTAGCATTTGAGCCAATTTCAGTATTTACATACACATGTACTCCACTTATTCTCAATTATATTTCTTGGTATCTATTTCTTTTTCTTCTTTCTAGTTAGAGGAGGAAAAAGCTGTCTACTTTAATGTGAGCATTTTTGCAAAGTGGTCACCTGTTCTGTGTCTGCTGAATGCAGACTGTTCTGTGATGCTAAATGCAACACCCCACCTAGGATGAATAGGAAATTTAGATGTATGATTTCTGAAGTTTGATTTAGCTCTCAAATACTCAATCTAGACATGAATTTTCCATTTCCAGTAAAGCATGCTAAGACCAAAGTGTATAATTTAAGAGCATGAAGATAGTAATTCAATAAAAGAAGAAATTTGCTAATCAAGCAGATTTGTATATGGTTCCCCCAAATGTAATATATTTAATCAGCACCCATCACTAGACAAGAGGATCAATATGGCGTCTAGACTAGTGATTCATACAGCGGAATGTGTTCACCACAGGAGATACTTAAGACCATCCATTGATGTGAAAGAAGAAAATATGATAATATTCAGTTTTAAATAAGAAAGAAGTATTTTACTATTATGGAATGAGAAATTGAACATGACATCTGTCACCATCTGGAAGTGATGGATATTGCAGTACCTGTGACAGTTTCATAACATAAGGTGAACAGAAAAAGTATGTGTTGATTTTCTGCACTATAACATAAATAAAAGAAGTGCTTCTGATTTTTATGCTTTATTTTGTTGCAAATGACTAGGGATCTTTATAAAATTGTAAGCATCCTTTTCTAAATGTAGACTTCCCCAGACAATTTCTACAGATTTTCAAATCATTAAAAAATATATAAAACTTGCGAATCTTTCAATTATTATGCAATAATACCTCATTGGCACTGAAGATGGCAGCAATGAAATAGATAAATTTCAACAGGAACATATGTTTAATTGGTGGGTGAAATTTGATATCATGATTTGTAAAACAAAGTTAATAATGGATTTTTCTTTTGGGTCCATTTGTCAATATATTATAGTTCCCAAAAGGACAACCATTATGATTCTAGGTATTCCTAGTATATTCCTAGGTATTCCATAATTGTTTCATCATAAAATTTGTGGACAAAAGTGAAGATTTCTCTTGTATTTTTAATGTAAAAAGAAAACAGTTTTGATATTTTATATATTAATACTGTTTCAGGGGAATTAAATTATTTGAATCTTGTAAAAATAAAATATATATTATTATTTATTTAATCTTTATATCATACTTTCATTTTTAATTTTAAATTATTTTATTATATATCAGAGCTTTTTAAAATTTAAAAATATATAAGTAAGTAATATTTAAAGATTAGGGTGAAAAACTTAAAATTTTCTATTGATTCTGTGTATTGAAATATATACGCAGTGACAATTCAACTATCTAGCATTTAAGAAACTATTCTTAAACTGCTCTTTGCTTCAAAATTTAAACTATAGATAATTCTTTCTTTTATTATAATACATAATTCAGCAATGCTATTTAGTATCCAATTTAATCACTTCGATTATAGATTATAATCACCCCTCAAAATTACTTTCAGCTTTAAACTAAGAGATAATCATTGCTAGATTCACATCTTTGAAAATAGATTCACATCTTTGAAAAATGTCATTCTTGAATTTGATAAAGGAGAGTGCTATCCATTATGCTTTCTTTTTTGTTAGCTTGCTTACTTTATTTATGTATTTTATATATATTTTGCATTAGTTTACTTTTTGTATGGTGCATGCTTTCTCCTTGAGGTGTAGTCCTTGCAAAATTCCCATCACCATTTCACCCACACACCCTCACCTTAGTCCCTTGTGTAAGAACACATTCCCTCCCCTGTTTTGATCCTTATCAAAAATATAATGTGTTTGTGAAGTAGTCCAATAAAAAAAATCATCATTTTAATTTGTATTTTAGAATAAAACTTAACCAATAAATTCAGGGAATAATTCTGTGGAGCAAAGAATAAAGTATATGTAACTTAATATTCACTAAAATCACTCTGTATTCCAGGAGAACTGAAAAAAAAATAATTTAACTAGAAGCCCTATGACATTAGAGCAAGTTTGGTAATGTGAATAAGTGAGATCTTTTAGTAGTGGCAGCTTGGATTGAATAATATGAAGTTTAAAGTCTTTAACTTAGGAAAGACGTAGATTAATAACTATGGCATATGAAAAATATCAATTATTTTGACTTGGCCATATTTTATATGCAACTAAATGTCTAAGTTTCATTTAATAAGGTTATAAACTAAGTCCCCATTCTTTTCGCAGAAGGAAAAGTTGGGAAGCTTGTATAGGTAGGAGAATGGAAAAATTTGCCATGGGAATTGGGCCTTAAGACCTACCACCAACACTAGAAAACCTAGCCCACTTCCAGGTATGTGGAAACAGGGCCAGGACACATTCTGTATCGAACACCTGTGCCCGAGACCAGACATCCTAGCAAGTAACTGATAAAAACTAGTGCTCTAAGTAAGAAAGTCCAAAAGAACAGAGCGTAAGAGACCCTCAAATCCTTCCAGCCCAGACAACCTCATGTCAACAAATGTTCCTCTCAGCATTATATTAAATAAATCCATTTGTCTCTGGTGAATTCTTTTACTCCTAGGGCCTTTGGCCTCACCTGGATTCTTCTCCCTACACTATTGCTAAGGAACATATTTTAGGAGTATCAGTTTATTGTGGATGCCATTTTTCTACGTAAGAAATGTGCAGTAAAGTGATGTCTGAATAGAGAACAGAGCCCTTGATTTTCTTCTCAGTCTGGCTAAAGTAACTGAGTTTTCTAAAATAACTACTCATTAATGTTTTAGTGATTGGTCAAGAAAAGTCCCTAGAAAAGGAGGGAAGAGGAAAACATTTAAAATGACTCACTGAATTACACTATAGAAACAGACTATGCAAGTAAATGGGTCCTGGGCCTGAAAGCTCTCAGATCTTGCAAGGGAAGTTGTGGCTTCTTGGGGTTTTACTTGATGATGGACCTTTATGGTATTTTATGTTTGAATATGTGTTACTTGTACATTGTCACCAGCTCTGTGATTACCAAAATCACCCTGACAAATGAATATGAAAAAAGAGGAGTAGCTGAGCAAACAAAGTCAAGCCTCAAAGAAAGATTTTATTTGCTTGTTTTTCTTAAAGATTTATTTATTTATGCGTATAAGAGCTGGGGTATAGGCCAGAGTCATGGGAGGTGAGGGGAGTCACCAGAAACAGAGCGGGAAGCAGAACAGGCAGATCAACTGAAATACACTGCTGAGGGGAGCAGCAGGTGAGACAGGAGAGATCTGCTGAGCCATTTGGGTCACCTACCTGGCCAGGGTGAACTCCTTCTGCAGTGGCTGTGGATGCCTCATAGTGTGGTGCTTAACCCTTTGCACCACCAGGGAGGCCCTCAAAGAAAGATTTTAGTGCCAGCAACATCCTATTCTGTGCTCTCTCTTTGATCATAATCTGCTTTTCAGGATCATCTAAGTTCTTTCACTTAGTCTAATTCCATTTCTATTAAGTAGAATATATAGAACTTGCAAATTGTAATTTAAGCCCTAATTTCCAACACCTCTTCCTCATTCATCTGAAACATTTATCTGTGAAGGTTTAGTTCACTTGTTGATTCCTGTGAAAACATCCCTGATAAATATAGAATATTTTATGCAATACTATCAGCTGATTATCATCAATTTGCTTTAAATCCTGTATTTTAACTGGACAATGAATTACTTCAGACAAAGCATGCATCTTATGAATAAGGTGCACTGCAAAAAAAACAGAACAGGTTGTTAATAGGCGAAGGGAGAGAAGTGAGAGGGGAGCCAAAGAGGAAGATGAAAGGATAAATGATAAATGGAGAAATGAATGAACAAACGGTGTACAGAGGAGGGATTGGATGTGTCACAAGTATTTATTAGAGTTATAGTACATTAGCAGACATATTAGAATTATAGATGAGAATAATATATTTCTCATTTATTATTCCCTGCTAGGCAAGCAACAGACTCAATACTGAAACTTGGAAGGAGTGAAAGTCCAAGGGTTTAATGTTGGAGCTAAAAGGTAGATTGCAATAAAAAGTTAACATTTAATTTAAATATTAAATGATCAACCCTGGTGGCGCAGCGGGTTGAGAGATGCACTATGAAGCATCCGCTGCACAGCAGCGCGAGTTCAATCCCCTGCCAGGGAGGGGATACACATAGTGCAGCAGACCTCTCCTACCTCACCCGCTGCTCCCCTCAGCAGTGTCCTTAGGTCAATCTGCCTGTTATGCTCCCCACTCTGTCTCCTGTGAATCCACTCACCTCCCAGGACTCTGGCCTGTACCCCAGCTCTTGTACACATAAATAAATAAGTAAATATTTTTTTTAAAAATAACTGGATAGAGCATTAAAATAAGGGTATCAATTCAAAGAGTCTGAGCAAAAAAATCAGAGTCCAAATCTAAAAGCAAAGGAACAGAACCAAGGAGCACTAGATGAAAGAAGAGAAGCAGAATCCAAAGAAATACCAAAGGCAAAACCAGGAATTACTAAAAAGCTTTGTGTACTACTAATATATGATCTTAGCATTCCATAGTGATGGATAGTTAGACCTTGCAACAGACTGCCTGAATACAGGTTTCCTAACTCGAATTCCTAACTTTTGCATGACACTTTCCTCATTTGTAAACCTTGAAGGATGATAATACCTATAGCATAGGTGAGAATTAAATAAAATGTCTGCAAAGCATTTAACATTCTTCCTAATAATGTTAGAAACTTCTTAATTTTGCTAGATATTTTTAGGAATTTTTCAGTCAATTTGGACAGATAAGGTAAGATATATATATATAAAGAGACATATATATAGCTATCTATATATTTGTATCTATTTACAAAAGTAAAGTCAACCACACTCTGAAACTAACATAAATTCATGAATACAACCAACAATAATGTCAGGCAGGAGAAAAACAAGTTATAAACAGACCCTTAAAATAATCATTAATAAGCCCACTTATTTCAACTAAATTCCATATTTGGATTTCATGTACGTGAGATGAATATTCTGCTGTAGAATTTATAAGTGATTACAAACAAGTAATTTCCTCCACTAGAACCTGATTTTTAAAAATCACTCACACAGAGCTACCCCATGGTACAAAACCCCACGCAGACATTGTGTGTATGTTCACTCCCTGTTTGTGTTCGTGTGATAGTGTTGCTTAAATAGTTACCATCACAATTATTAAACATACAAAATACTTTTTGCGTTTCTAAAACTTGTCACGATGGTATCTTATGGACACTGTCAAAATCTTTGGCCAAATCTAGGGTTCTTTGCTATAACAGAGGTCAGTGGTACAGACTATGAAATTCTGGATTCAATCACAAATGGGCCATTAAAAGCTAACTTTATAAAAAATAAATAAATAAAGCCACCAATCTGTTGGCTGAGTTTTACCAGTGCATCTAGAACTGAACCTCACCAGTCCACTATAATCAAGACTGTAAACTGCCTGTTATTAAATTGTTTTTCCTGTGGGAAGCGAACAAAGATACATTGAGGTCAGGCAGGTAACAGCATTAGCTCCGGGTCCTTTCTCCAGACTTTATGGAGCCGGCTTTCTGTTGCCAATCAATACGGGGCTGCACTGTTGTTTTTAAATGTCTTGCCACAGGAATTGGCTCTCAGCCACCATAGTAAGGTGGTGAAAAGGAGGCCGATACTGGAGGATGGGATCAAATGCTCTTACCTCTCTGGAGTCTGTTTACTAGTATATTTTGGTATACAATAGGTATTTTAAAAGAGATCTACAAATTTAGATCCTCTAAGTCAGAACTCCTGAAATACAGTTTTAGTCCAGAGAAGACAATTCTTTTTTTTTTTTAATTTTTGCTGTGCTTTATTTTTATGTATGTGACAATTTTTCTGAAGGACCATTGGTTTACAGCACTGTGTGATTTCGTGGAATAGGTTCACACCTCCTCATATATATGTTACCAAACCACACCCACCACCCAAGTACCCATGATTCTCCACCACAAGACACTGGGACAGCTCCCTCATTTGTTGCCCACCACCGTCCTCCCTCTCTACGGCTCACAAGTCTGCAGGCATATTTCTATTTCCTAAGTTTGTTTTGGTTTCAATGTGTCTGTTCCTTTGTTTTGTTTCTTCATCGGAGCAGTGTCTGGTTAGCTCTTCTGCCCATTTTTTTTTTTTAAGATTTATTTAATTATATTTGACATCATTTGTAGTCCCCAGGGAATTCCCACCACCATTTCACCCGTGCACCCTCACTTCAGTCCCTTGTGCTCTTTCTGACCTCACCCCCGTCTCTAAAGGCCCCTCCTCCCCTTAAACCCCCCTCCTCCCCCACCCCCTCCCCTGCCCTCTCCCCTCCTCTAGCCCTCCCCCTCCCCCCTCCCCTTCCCTCTCCCCCCCTGCCTGCCACCCACTGATCCCTTTGGTTTGTCTTTGTCCTTTTGCAGAAAAGACAATTCTGATATAAAACTCTCGTTTGAAATTTTGAATCTTCCATGTGTCCATCCTAAGCACCAAGGGTCAGGGACTTGTGAGTGATTGATAACATTTTAAACATTTGGTTCACTGATTTTAATTTTTATTGTATTCTACAGTTTTGGAATTCTGGGCAACTTTGCAACTTCACGGTATGTGCGATATATCCAGAAAAGATGCAGTTTTTAGAAATCAAAATCCAAGGAACAAGATAATTTAAACTAAGGAAAATATATAATTTCATGTGCAACATGTAGTGTCCAAACTGTACATTTAAACTCACTTTCTTGACAAATACATGTGTTTTAGGTGCTCATAAGAATACAGGACTCTTGCTATTTTACAGTGATTTTTTTTCTACAAATAAATTAAAACAGATTGTTTAGATTTTTTTGGTAATGGAAGAAAATATTTATGAAAGGTCATTACGAGTAGCAATAGGAAGTAGAGCATTTGTGTATTATATTTGGAGCTAATTTTAAAGCAGAAAGTCATATTTTTTAAAAATTATATTCCCCTATAAATAATAAATTTCCTTTCTCTTTCTACCATGTAAAATGGGGGTGGAGGGGAAATCCTCCAGTAACACAATCAAAATATGCACTAATATTTCTCAGATTACATTTTTTTCCCCTTTTCATTATGACTCAAACCTCTGAATGTTGGAGCAGGTGTATTTAGGAGTCGAGTAACATGAAACTTTCATACTTCTTCTCATTCTGGACATATAAGCATTTATTAATTTTTTCTCTCTAGGGAACATTATATCCTTCCAATATCTGCAATAAATGTCATAGTTATCCCCAGTAAGTACGTTAGTTGTTAGATGAAGGGGAGCGTGGTTATATATCTAGCTGAGTTAGGAAGAGTGTCTAAGTTGTAAAATGTCTGAAAAGCATGTCCAGATGTTACACATCTCTGATAACCCTTGGAGTTAGGGTATTGACTGGCAGATTTGCACTGGAGCTATAGGTTGCTTTAATAGAGATGGTGCTTTTGGTTTCACCCACTGATCGATAAATAGCGACACTGTCAAGTCCTGCACTGAATTACCATTGGGAAAAGCTGTTTGGCTCATCTACAACCTCTGGACACATTGGTGGGAGGTAAGTTGGTCTAAGCTGGAGGATAAGATATGGGGTATTTTCTGGAGTGGCAATTTTCCTTCAGAGAGAAGAAGAGTCAATTTAAAGCAAATCAGCTGGCAAATTATTTTAACAGATAACATTCCAGCAGACAAGTAATGGCATAATATACTAAATTTGCATAAATCTTAAGATAATGTTATGATACATGAACTTTGGCTCTTAGTAGAAACTATGCTTCAGAAGGAGATGGTTGGCTATTGCATCCCCTACCACCCAGGCTGGCAGATTTTCCTGCTTTAGGAGTACTTGGCAGGGAAAATGGGAGACAGGGATGAGGAAGAGCAACTTGGAACATGGTCATAAAGACGCAGTGAAATCCTGTTCAAGGTTGATATAAAAAAGTCAAAACATTATCATCACCAAACCAATAGATATTTTAAAAGAACAAAATATGATCAGGTACATAAAAGCCCCTTTTATTTTATTTTATTTTATTTTTTTAAAGATTTATTCATTTATGCATACAAGCACTGGGGTACAGGCCAGAGGTGTGGGGGGTGAGAGAATTCACCAGACAGAGTGGGGAGCAGAACAGGCAGATCAGCCATAATACACTGCTGAGGGGAGCAGCGGGCGAGGCAGGCGAGGTCTGCTGTGCCATGTGGGTCCCCTCCCCAGCCGGTGGCAGGGTTCGAACTTGTGCTGCAGTGGCTGCGGTTTGCTCCACAGCGCATTGCTTAACCCACTGCGCCACCAGGGAGGGCCCATAAAAGTCCCTTTTAATTAGAAAAGAAGGAATAACTAGATTTATCTATTCTTTTATTCAGCAGACACTTATTAAGCCCTCCTGTGTGATCTGACACCCAGTAGGAGTGGTTTTTCTCTTCAAGAAGGCTGCAGCCTGAAAGAGATGATGAGTGACTCAACTTCACCGCACACATTGAGGTTGGTGATGAGTTTAATGCTAACACTGAGGAAGCCCAGAAGGTATGAAGGAATGAAGTAGAGAAGCTAGCTCAGGACAGAGCAGTCTAGGCAGGGGGGACACTTATTTGTCAGAAAGAAGCCATTTTTGAGGAATAGCATTTCTAGAAGTACATGTTTTTCCAGCAATATTTAACATACAATAGAAAGTTCGACTTTTAATGTGTAAGTCTTCACCAGGTGACTACAAGAAAGGCTTTGAATGTATAAGCAATTAAATGACTTTATGGGAGGATCAGGGAATCTGAAGGAGAGAAGACATGTGATAAATAATAGACCAGGGGTCTGTTTATACATGGGAGTGGGCCGAGTGAGACGCTAAAACATTCAGAACATCGAAGGATGTATCAGGCAAACATGGAGCTAAAAGTCAAGGGGAAAATCCTGTTACAGAGCCACATGTAGAATGTCGCTCAGTTTTATAAAACTAAATACTTGGAAGAATCCCCAACAAAATATTAATAGTGGTTACTGCAACATGACAGAATTATGAGCCAGTTTTATTTTATTTTCCTTGTCTTCTGTATTTTCCAAATTTTCTCCACTGAATATATATTGCTTTTGTAATTGAGAGAAAATTAAAAACACATGCAGTAGCCCAAAAATATGGGAGTAAGACCAAGCATGTCATTAAAGACAATCATTCCCAGACCCTAAGAAATGGGGAGTGACATTTGGTGAGCAGGAAGCATCGCACAGACCACATTTACTGTACTTCCTTCACATCTCCACCCTGCACCCTGGCTCCTTTTCTCACCCGGAAACGCACAGCGAAACTCACACACATAGTGAGAAACTCACACGCCAGCACACACACACACTCACTTCTGCACTTCCTTTTTCTTTAGATGACAGGAAGCCCTAAATGCCATTAACAATGCAACCCCACCCAGTGCCTCTGAGTACTTCTGCATGGCTGTGGAGAGCTCTGCCTGGGTGCAGTGCTGTCACAGTAAGTTTTGGCAAAGGTTAGTGTATTGGGAACATGGATCTAAGTCAAGAAAATTCCCAGTTGAGGAATCCTAGTGTCTCTCTCTTTCCTCCACCTTTCCATTCTCTTCTTCACTGGTGAAAAGACACGCTGATAGAGATAAGTTTATTCCGAGTCTAGTCCTGGAGATGTGGTGTGTCCAAAGAACAACGGTCAACCCCGTAACCGAATTCCAGTGATTTTTCTCCGAGTAATGTACTGATGTCACCATCTGGGCAACTGGAAATTTCTCTCCCAAAGACTATCCTCGCGAAATCTTTCCACTTATAGTCCACCAGCTATCCCCTTATCTTCAAGTGAATATGCACAATTTCAGTCCCACGTCCACTGCATTATCACATATGGAACTATCTATAAATTTTTATTTGAAATTCAATTCAGAGAAGTGGGAATATCTATTTATATCTATTTATTTATATATATTATATAATGTATATAATATATATATCATGCAATCTTTTGGATGAACTTCTTTTTTTTTCATTTCCTTTACCTTCTCTCATCTCAGCTCTTTAAGTTCCCTTCTTTTTTTTTTGCTTAGTTTATTCTGCCCCAGCCACAGGCTAAGCTTTTCCCTTCAGTCTTATGTTGGTCCTTGGAAAGGCAAAATTGTTTAAGTTGTAGATTTCAGTGTTAATTTAGGTGTTAGGTTAGGTTAATTTCAGTGTTAGGTTAGGCTGGGTGTACCTTATACTCAACTAGATGGTATCTCCTTAGATTTGTGCATAAATGTTTTTGAACCAAATTGGGAAATTTCACCTTCCTAAACTTTTCAGCTTTAACTTTGTGGTCACTTGCATTACTCATTCTGGAAAATGCAGTTCTTACGAGTTCAGAAAGTATTTGACACCTTAAAAGCTACCAAGACAGTTTGCACAGAGAAGCGTCCGCTCACACGGGTGATTCACCTGGGTCAGACAGGCCTGGGTTCAAATTTCTCTAGTGTTATTTTTTTTTTTTCAGCTGTATGACTTTTAATTACCTAACTTATTTTAGTATTAACTTTCTCAACTAAAAAGAAGGTTTGGTCACCTAACACAATTATTTGAAACTTTCAGGAATTAACATGCACACAGCTCCTATCACAGTGACTGGCAATATGTCATAATTGCTTCATCCCCTCTGTGCCTTGCATTTGGGAGCGACTTGTCTTTTCATCTGTCAGATGTCAGCCATTTTAACCTATGGTAAAGTGAACAAGTCCCAAAAGCAAATGCTTTGAGAAAGAAATATTGTCGCTTCTAAGGATTCAGATGAGGCGTGTGGAGGGATGGCCCACCAGTCCCACAGCACCCAAATTTCTGAGGACAGTTTCGAATATCCAGAATCAGCCTGATTTTCTTGAATGAGAAAGAAGCTCCTTAGGGCCTTGCAAGTCCAGCTAAGACTCCAAGCACGCCCAGCCCGGGGCGGGGGAATACAAATGTAAGAAAGGAAAAGGAAACATAACTAGCTGAATCCCCTGGAGGAGAGGGAAAAAGGAATTCGGTTAATGTTTATTATCTTCTGGTGCTCTGAAATCCTGTAAAACCTGCAGAGACAGAAATTTCTCTAACAACAACAAAAATTTCTAATATTTAAGTTAAACTTCAGCAGTTTTCAAAGACTTCAAACTTAAAATATTCTGATTAATAAAAAGAATCAGAAACACATTTGTTTAATGTGAACTCTCTTTCCTCTTCTCTTTGACCACTCTTCTCCAACTTTCTTTTTCCTTAAATTAAGAAAGTAAGACCTCCGGAAAGAAAACAGATAGAAACTGCCTTCCAGCTAAACTGGTATAAGTAAGAAATCAAGGAAGGCTATAAAAGGGAACAAACTTGTCTCTGCATATACTGCTTTTCTGATTCACTGGTTTAGAGCACACTCTGGTCTCTTTCAGGACTCAGTTTTTCAATTTGGGTGTACAATTCCAGATTGAGTGAGGACAGGGTACCTTGTGCTTCAATCGTCCGGACTACAACCACAGTAAGGATAGAAAGAACAAAAAGAAAGTAAAGAGAAATTAAAGTTCTTTCTGACAACAGACCTTAGCAGTTGCCAAGGAACTAGGATTGTGAAAATGAAACTCATCGATGTCTATACCGCATTCAGGAAGTATGTTTCCCTTTTATTAAATATATTGCTTTCCTTAATAAATCCAAATTCTGAAAACAAAAGCAGAAGGGAGAAAGGGCAGAGGTTAAGCTTTTGAGTATTTCTTGGCCAAATCTAATGCTAGAAACTTCAGGCAGAATAGTGTAGCAACCCTTTGGAGTCAGATGGGGGTTTTTCACTTTTTAATGGGGAGCGCAAAGGTGTGAGTGACTTGAACCCAGATAGTCTGACTCTGGAGTTCGTGCTTGGAGACTCAAGTTTATATTGCTTCCTCACCCTACCCCTGCCCCCCATGTCTAAAATCTCTTTGCCCTTCCACTCCCCACCCCTTAATCTCAGAGTCCTCAAGATGTTTATTGATGTCCACTAGTTTTTGAAAGAGTTTGTACCTTGTTGTTTCAGCTGTTACACGACTGTCCAATCTCTTTTGTTAATCATTCTGACTTACTTAATGTAACTGAGATTACTTAATGTAACAGAGAACATTCTACAGCACAGACTAAAATCCCCAAGTTGGTCCTGAGACTGTTAGGGAGAGGGTAGTTCCTAGCGCAGGTAAGGACCCAGTCAACAAAACCACACGGTTCTTATGAATTCTTCAGGTTATTGGACTGGGCCACCTGCAATCCCAGCATTCTATGTTAGATAAGTGCTTACTAGTCCATAACAGCAGTGCCAGGACTTTGTGTCCTAGTGAAAGGGGGGCAGGGGGTGAAGGTGGAGCATCAAAGGCAGGTACAACCTTTGTATCTTATAATTGAAATCATGGCCCTGTTCACTCATATTCTTAACACCTAGAATAGTGCCTGTCAACTAGTAATGATACTTGTTTAACGATGAATGCTGTGCTTACACAGTGCTGGACACTAAGCTTAACTACATTTTGTACATCACTGCATTTAATTTATAAGCTTAGAGTTATCCTACAGGGTATTAGGGAATAGTCTCCCAGTTTTATAGATAAGGTGAACCTCAGAAAGGTTAAACAATTTGACCAAACTAAAAAGAGCCCAGCAGGTTCTCAAACCCCGATAGCTGTGCACTGTCATGCCATTCATGATCAGTCTCAGCGTCAAGGATCATCAAGAAACTATTTATAGTGTCCTTAATGTCAATAAATAATTACCGCAAACTAGTCTAGAAACTAGTTTGGGACACTTTCAAGAAAATTAAACTTTCCTATGTTTAGTCACCGATTCAAGCAACAAATGTTTAGTAAGTGCCACTGCCAAATGCCAAGGAGATTGCCAGAGTGTGTCCTTAGAAAGCTGGAAGGGCCCACAGAGAAGAGGAAAAACAAATACATAGGACCGAGCACCATTTCAGAGACATGCAGGCAGTATGACGGGCATGCTGAAGAAAAGACATATGTCCCTTTCCCCCAAATATGTCAAACAAGGGTCTCCCTGGTGGCGTACGGGGTTGAGCAACGTACTGTGGGACTTCCACAGGAGTTCGATCCCAGGCCAGAGAGGGGACACACTTGGCACAGCAGACCTCTCTTGTCTTGATGGCTGCTCCCCTCAGCAGTGTATTTCAGTTGATCTGCCTGTTCTGCTCTCCACTTTGTCTCTGGTGAATCCTCACACTCCCCATGTCACTGGCCTGTACCCCAACTCTTGTATGCATGAACGGGAGTACAAGACTAGAAGTTCCTTGGTGGATTTTCAGGCTGAGATTATCATGTCATGTTACCTGTATTCATGTGTTACATTACTGCCTCAGTTTCATTTGTCATTCCCAATTTTGGTAAACAATCACTCATCCCTTTTCCAATTTAAACTCTGGGTTTTCTCCTTCTCTGCTTTAAGAGCTCTGTGTTAAAACTCTCAGATATTTCATTTTCTAATCATTTGATCATTTTTGCTCCTCTTCCTATATTCCTGATTAGATACAGTCTGCTTAAAAACAGTGGGACAAGGGACTATGCTCAGTGAAATAAGTCAAAAGAAAAAAGGAAAATACCAGATGGTTTCACTTATAGGAAAAATATAGGAGATCAAGGGGTTAAAACAACAACAAAACCACAACAAAACAAAACAAAAATAAGCAGACAACTATAAATCAGAGACATTCTACAGGGGAGGGGATGGAAGAGGTATCAAAATGAGGGCAGGATGAGCACAAGGGACTGCGGTGATGGCGCATGGTAGATTGGTGGTGGAAATCCTATAGGGACTACACTTAGAAAAGAAAACAAACATTGTAAGAAAAATTAATTAATTGATTAATAAAAAAAATTGGAACAATTATACATATCACATGAAAGAAAAACTCTCCTGTTCTATTCTTGTTTATATATCTCAGTATTATATGGAAAGATTTCTCTTCATGCACACAAGCGATTCTTGAATAGCATATTCTTTTTAAAGATTTATCTATTTATGCATATAAGAACTGGAGTACAGGCCAGAGGTGCTGGGGGTGAGAAAATTCACCACAGAGTGGCAGATCAGTGAAATACACTGCTGAGGGGAGCAGTGGGCAAGGCAGGAGAGGTCTGCTGCACTATGTGGGTCAGCTCCCTGGCCGGGGATTGAACTTGTGCTGCAGTGGCTATGGATGCTTTAAGTGAGGTGCTTAACCCCTTTTGCTACTAGGGAGGACTTGCATATGATATTCTTGATGCCTTATGTCAATTATACCTAGTCAATTTTCCTATTCCCGCCCCCCATTTTTTTTTTTCTAATCACTGTTCTTTAGTTTCACATAGTTTTTGGATTTTACTTGACCTTAAAAAGTACATATGTTATAGGTTTATTCTAATCAAATTAAAAGTAATTTAAGAGAAGCTAACAAAAGCAAGCACACAGAATCAGATTTTAATTAAGCAAGTCATGAATTCCTGTATAATTTCTTCATATTTATTTTTTATTTACATAAACAATGAAGGACTTTTTTCTATTTAAACCAAAATACCAGTCCTATCTGCTGCCTAGGGTCCTTTACTTCACAGCAATCACAAAGCAAGAATGCTACTATTTTGTACAAGACAGTTCTAGAATCTGGGCTTTTTTTGGGGGGTGGGGGGGAGGGATGCCTGACATTCATCAATCTCAAGATTTAAAGTCGTGACTAGATTTAGCTAATATATATCAGTTTACATACTAATGCAAGTATTTTATGTCTAATTTGAATTTAAAAGGTGCATTCTGAGCCTAAGGTAAGAATTAAATATTACCTATAGTTGAAAAAACTTTCTTCATGCAGATGAACCCATCCTCTCCTAACCGATTGGTTCTATTCTACATCAGGCCCTCTCTTCTCCCTTCTCCCCTCTCCTCTCCTTCTCTCCTCTCTCTTTGGGTGTACAGCTCCCTTGCCCTATTTTTCCAGTCAACACTTCTTTCTTTGCGTGAATTCCTAACGCAAATATCTTCTTGAACTTCAAATTGTTCTTGCGAGCTCCTGACATCATTGAATGTGCTCCGTGATAATGCTCTCTTAGATCTGGTATAATCTAGTGCTTCTTTGACAAAGGAGAGATGGCATCTTTGGAGGCAAAGTCAGAGAACTATCCTAGAACAATAAAGAGTGGTTGGGGACAAGACTTATACCAGGAAAAGGTTATGCTAGGCAACACTTTCTGTAGGCCTGCTTCTTGGAACTTTCTCTTTGACAACTTATCCCACTTTCATTAAAATTTTCTGAATATTCTTCAGGGTGATCACTGATTAGTTTATGTGTGTTCCTTCTTTCCTTCTCCCACATACTCATAAAGGGGAACTAGGATAAAGAGGGAATTTTTGGTAGCCCTCAAATATACAAAAGATCCTCAAAAGGCAATCTCGGGGGAGGGTGAAGGGAAAGAGGAACACCACCCCCTCTTTGCCTCCCTGACAAGTTTTAATGAGGGAGGTTATGGGCAGATGGTGTGCAAAATAGTCTCAGTTCTCTATATAACAAGCTGGGAAACACCCTCTGCTCCCCAATCTCATGATGTCCTAAGTCACCCAGGAGTAATTATTACCTCAACTAAGCACATGGGCCCCCAGGGACTGCCTCATCATTCACAATGGTTCCAGCACTACAGTATGTCAATCTCATCTGATCAAGGGACCATCTTCGGGTCTACGCATGTTCAGATTCCATCTCAAGATTACTTGCTGTTACTTCTTCATGTTGATAAGGGTAGAAGTCAGGGAATGGATGAGTCCAGTGGCTATTAGTGGTGGATAGCTACAAAAAAGTTTAGATACACTCCCTGCATCCAACTACTCCCACCACATAAAAACAATCCAACTTATCTGCAAAATACCCAGTATTTTCCATACAAATTCATGAGCATTTGATCCCTCAATCTCTCAAGATTAAGTTCATATCATAGTTATTAAGTATAAAAATATTAAGCATCAAATCCTGTTCTTTGCCCTAAAAGAAACAAATCTCTAGTTCCTGGGCCTCAATTTCTTCATGTATAAAATGGGCAAATTTATGTTTGTCTTAGCTTGTTCTATTATTATAAGATCCAAATAATACATATGAAAGTTCTTAACAAAGCATCAAGTATTATATTAATATATCATTGTTGTGTGAAGTGTTCTGCTTTGCTACATAGACAGCTGCAGTTTCCAGTAACACTGTGACCTTTATGGAGTTCAATTCAAATAATTTGCATCACAAAAAGTACTGTGAAGGATATACTGATTTTCTAAAACCTATAACCTCTACATTGATCTTATAATATGTCCAATAAAAAATGCATTTTTCTAACATTTATTTTCCCTTGATGATATAAAGCTACATCAAGGGTCAAATCTCAACATAAGTCTATTACTACATTGATATTAAAAACGAACTTTGAGTGACTTGTTACTCCACCATCTTGCTTAAGCTTCAAAAAACCAAGAAAGTCTAATGAACTAATGATCAACAGAAAAACAGAATAAGGCAAATTTTCCAGGCAAGCAAGAATATTTCCCAATCGTTCAACTCCCCTTCCCCATTTACCACCAGGCATGTGATAGTTGCTTAAAAGCCAGAAACCACTAGAATACCCAGATATTGTTTCCTTTTGTTTCATTCGCCAGTCTTCCTTAGTGAAGAAAGTTTTCTATAAATGAATTCAAATAAACCAAATTTTGTAGGACTTCTAAAGATTTTCATTCATACTTTAACTTAGTGAACCATGGACTTCAGGACTTAAGATTACTTTCTAAGATACAAGTGAACCCCAGGACTACCAGTAAGTCTACTTACTGCTGTCGGTGTTATTCCCTTCATCCTACCATAATTCCAACAACTGTTACTAGTAGTTACCTTTCATTGAGAAATTTCTATATGCCAGCAATTATAGTAGATATCTATTATTTATTACCTGTGATGCTTCCAACTAAACAAATGAGGGTATCTAGAACAAATCACAGATGAAGAAACAAGCTCAGCCAAGGTAAGCAGCATTTTAGAGATTAGATGACTCATATTGGGTAGAGTTGAAAACTAACCCTAGTTTTAGCATCCACTGTGGCTTCCACCATTACTGTGATTACCCAGATGGGTTATATGGTCTATGTGGGGTTTCCTTCTTGTTTATTTGCCCGGCTAAAGAGGTGATTGGGCCTGAAAGCTTAAGAAGACTTGTGTTTATAATTATACTGAGATTGGTTAAGAAAGAGTTTAAAGTCTTTGGTGGTGCTTCTCACAGGCTGTTAGAAGAGTTGACGAGTTGCTACATGGTCAACATGAATAATTGGGGTGTTTAACTCCAGTTCTTTCAGTCTTCACAGCCTCAATAATAACTTTCTTTGGTTTTCCAGATCATAATGTCAAGCAAGTGATTTTAGTCTGTAGTGTTGACCCAGAATAAAATACTACCCAGTTCATCAGGATGCAATACAAAATCACTGCCATACTGGCATTACATACAAAGTTAGGGGGGTTATGGAATACTTTTTGATATGATCTCTGTTCTACCAAATTGTTACCTATTAGCCAACATTTACTGATCCCTTCTACATAACAGGTGTTTGTTTTTTCCATAACTGATGGCATTTAATCCTCATATCAAACTCATTTATAGCATATTACGACTTAGTGGCAAGAATGTTTGACACCAGTGTCTTGGTCTCTAGATTCCAGTACTGAACCAATCCTAACGTCTCAGGGCCAAGCTTCCCTGAGATCAGTCTTTTGGGAGCAATAACAGATGAAATACAAATTCTAATAACTCTTCATTTTACCTTATCCAAGATTTTTGACTTTGGAATTGCAAATCTGTTAAAAGAATTCTGAAACAAAAAGCTTAAAACATAACCTAGAATAAGGAAGTTCACTGAAATCTGTCTTTTTTAAATTTATGATGCACTTCAAACACAGGGGGCCAGAAAGTATCTTTGAAAAAAAAGCTTTGTTTTTTTCAGTCACTTCTGGATTACTGTTTAAATTCATTTATGGTTTATGTTTGAATTGCCTGATAGTAGTAATTCTTGCTTAAAAACAGAGTTTAGCTATGTCTTTTAGCTAAAGCAAATCACATTTTTTCATAAATCAAAATCCATAGAGGCTGGCAACCAAAATAGCCCAAAAATAAGATCTTTTAAATTTTGTACGGCTCACAAAATAATTTTTCAGATAATAATTTCACAAGTCATTCTTAAGCTACAGACGTTCCTCTTGAAAACAAACCGCTACTTGATATAATGCATTTGACTTTTAATAAGTAGGGTCTAGGGACTCCCTTATGGTGCAAAGGGCTGAGCTCCACACTGTGGAGCTTCTGCAGCCACTGCAGCACAAGTTCGATCCCCGGCCAGGGAGGGGACCCACATGGCGCAGCAGATCTTTCCTGCTTCACCCACTGCTCCCCTCAGCAGTGTACCTCAGTCAATCTGCCTGTTCTGTTCCCCACTCTGTCTCTGGTGAGTCCTCTCACACCGGTGCCCCTGGTCTGTACCCCAGCTCTTGCATACATAAAAATATTTTTTTTTAAAAAAAAGTAGGATCTAATAAAGTTAAGAAAAGTGAGTTTTGCATCTTAGAAGGAAAAGTTATAAGGACATTGTAGTTTTTTTTTTTTAATTTCAGTATATAATTTAAAAAAATGTAATACTAGCCTGTGCTGAACACAATTTTAAGTACTTTCTAACAATAACACTTAATCTTCACAGCAATACTGTAAGGAAGTGATAGGGGGTAGGGAGGAAGGGAAGGGCACTGTTCCTGGAATAGAATCTGTGCGTATAAGCCAGCATAGGCTGCACACACAATACATCATTAATGACCTATTTACTTTAAAAAAGATTTATTTATACATACAAGGACTGCGGTACAGGCCAGATGTGTGGGGGTAAGGGGATTCACCAGAGACAGAGCGGGGAACAGAACAGGCAGATCGCCTGAAATACCCTGCTGAGGGGAACAGCGGGCGAGGCAGGAGAGGTCCGTGGCGCCAAGTGGATGCCCTCCCTAACCCGGGATCGAACTCCTTCTGCAGTGGCTGCGGAAGCTTCACAGTGCGGTGCCTGACCCCTTATGCCAACACAGAGACCCTAAACGGAAACTCTTGTTTTGAACTGAGATTCCTGCCACGATGATGCCTGAATGAGTGCTGGACCTTGACACCATCAGAAATGAACCAAGCAGGCCAGTATGTAGCAAGGTCAAGATAACGAGGAGGTTGGTAGCAAACTCTGGAGGTTGAACGTGACGATACGAAAAACATCAACTATAACAGGCTCTTCTGATAAACCCATCCAACTATGATGGGCTGTTCTGATGGGCTATTTGCTGATGACTGTTTTTGTTTAATTCATAATATGGCCAGCTCGAGGTGAGATGGCCGCTTCAAGGAGCTTGCCCTCAGTTCTCTCAATTCAGTGGCCGGAAATCTGAAGAATAAAAGAGCTTGTTTTGGTGGTGACAGGCAGCAGAAGCCAGGGCTATTCGCAGTGATGGAAAGGACTGGTCTTCCCTTTCACTTTCCACGTGAAGAGACTAGGCTTCCCTTTCACTTTCCACGTGAATAACTGAGGTACACAACTTAAAAAAGGGTTGAGCTGACTGAGACTCAGACCTGAGTGATTTGACTCCAACTCCTTCACTTGTTTGATGTTGTTTTGCCAGTAAAAATGCAAAATCCTAGCTAGAAAGTGAGGATACGGAAATTAAGAAATAATGACTTGCCCAATAATTTTGAATTATAATGTAGTTCAGTTTAAATCTAGTTATATATACTCATAAAAACTAGTTACATATAGAAAAATTTAAAATTTGTTTCCCGGTGGGGAAGGGGGGAGGGCGAAACAACAAAAACGTTGATTCAACTAGGTAATTATAATAAACTTGCTCACTCTCTCTCCTTTTCTCCCTCTTCCTTCTTTCTTTCCTTCCTTATTTCCTTACTCATTAATCATTAGGTATAAAATATTCACAGGACAGGGAGAAAAGAGGAAGCATGACTGTAAATGTACTTTAAAGACTTTTCTCTCAGACCTTCTACATGCAAATGTTCATATTTATTACTAGATGGTTTAGTTGCAGTGACCATACTCTCTGAGTGTGGTAAGGATCTGCCTGTCACCCCGAATAGAGGGGGTAATCATTATAAGGCCTTAAACTGAATAATGACATTGTCCTAGATCCTTTATTGAGATTATTCTCACTGTTGTCTACTCAACAGATGATGGTGACTTGACCAGTGTGGCAAGAAGGAGGTGATGAGAAGCCAGACTCTGATTTACTGAAGACTTGACTATGGAAAAAGAATGTCTCTACTTTGAGCAGATGCATGAATGGAGTCTCTAATTTCCTAGGTGAAGGGAAATGGAAGAGGAACAGGTTTCTGGTTAAGACATATTAAGTCCAACATCCCTTTTCAACATCTATGAATTATGAGCCCATTACTCAGGGGAGACATACAAATCAGAGACCTAATGTGTCAGTCATCAGTACAGAGGTGGTTTAACCTCATGAGCCAGGATGAGATCATATGAGAAGTAAATGTAGATTTTAAAAAAGGAAGTGGTCAAAATACAGGTCCCGGGCAAAGCCAAAATCCCAGGTCCCG
>JAGFMF010011717.1:974385-1026470 GCA_019455555.1 Galemys pyrenaicus | reverse complement strand
AGAGAAAGAGAGAGAGAGAGAGAGAGAGAGAGAGAGAGAGAGAGAGAGAGAGAGAGAGAGAGAGAGGAAAGGGGCCTTTTAAGTGTTTCAACGAGGAGTGATGGAAATTCCAGAAACACCTATACATGTCTTTTAAACCATCACAGTGTATTCAGGATTGGATCTTCCATTTTTCCAATAAACACCAGGATGCTGCAGTGTAATTTTTAGTAAAAATATGTAGCATAATAGAGAACTTAGGATTTGCAGGTAATTACACCAAATCTCTCAACAACTTCCTTAGACTAGAATTAATCAAAATTTTCAAGGCATCCATCTAAAGAATCATCTGAATATTCCACAGAATCTTGCAGAGACAGGAAGTGATTAAATGCTATAAAAGGAGCATACCACTAAAAAGTGACAACATTCTCTCACTGGTATGGAAATAATAAAACATGTCTTTCTTTATTATGGCAAAATGCCATCCCTCTATCATTTTCTCAATGCAGTATTTCATCTGCATTTGGAGCGACAGTTTACCTTCCACAGACCCCTATAGTTTACCTTCTATTACAGATTTTGATATGAGACTTCAAGTAGAAGGCAAGAACAGGAAGCCTTACTTAATCATCAGGTAATTCAGCACAGCACAGGTATTATGCACTTTTATTAAGTGTATAAATGTCATCTTTTTGAGTAGCTCAACAAAAAACAGAAGGAAGATGTGAAGCATTCTTGAAGAAAAACAGAAAGATGAAAATTCTATATAATTTAATTCTGAGGACAGACAATAATAGACTAGACTAAGAAATTTTTATAATCTTGTCATAGCTAGAAATAGTTTCAACTCTAGCATGTTTAATTAAAACATTTGCACCTGAGGCCTCCCTGGTGGCGCAGTGGGTTAAGCAACACACTATGAAGCAAACCGCAGCCACTGCAGCACGAGTTTGATCCCTGCCACTAGCCAGGGAAGGAACCCACATGGTGTAGCAGACCTTTCCTGCCTCTCCCGCCACTCCCCTCAGCAGTGTATTTCAGTTCATCTGCCTGTTCTGCTCCCCGCTCTGTCTCTGGTGAATCCTCTCACCTCTCATGACTCTGGCCTGTACCCCAGCTTTTGTGTGCATAAATAAATAAATCTTTAAAAAAAAATTTGCACCCGCATTACCTTTCTGTCACAATAATTGCTAAACATATACTTGTTCTGACATAAGAAGTGCTCTATTTCTCAAAACGACAGTTTGAAATACAGCTGAAACTTCTAGAAACAATGAATAGGGTTCTTTGTTGCATTTCATCTGCAAGTGTCAATGTAATTTTTTAAAAAAAAATTTGAGGGTAAGTAAATCATCATCTTTATCATCAAGGAATTTGTAAGTTGCTAGTGAAAAAGGGCAACTTAAGCTTAGAAAATATCCTTTGACAGGTATGCATTATCTACCACGTTACAGATGAAGAAAGAAGGTGATGGTTGCTCTGGGAGGATGTATAAAGTTTTCTCCTTTAAAAAAGACACTGGAAATAGGCGTTGAATGATTTATTCTCTAGGCAAGTAAAAGTAAGTCCAGGCAAAGAAAGAGTCTCAACATGACCTAGAGGAGTGTGTCTGGAGGTGAGGAGATAGTGCTGAGTGTGGTGAAGGAGCTGCAGAGAGGCAGAGGGGAAGAAGAAAGTTAAGAAGGAGAGACAGGAAAAAGCAGTCAATTTCCTATCTAGTGATAGAGATAAGAAAATAGAAGATGAACAATATTCGACGTTATTTTATGTCTTAATCCTCAGATATAGGGATTAAGTGAAATGCCCTGTAGACACACATGGACCAAGACTTAGAGTTTTGATTAAAGATTGAGAAAATTTTTTAAAGATTTATTTATTTATGCATACAAGAGCTTGGGTACATGCCAAAGTCGTGGGAGGTGAGAGAACAGGCAGAGCTACTGAAATACACTGCTGTGGGGAGCAGCGGGTGAAGCAGGAGAGGTCTGCTGAGCCATGTGGGTCCTCTACCTGGCCTAGGACTGAACTCATGCTGCTATGCAGCTGATGCTTCACAGTGGAGTGCGCTCAACCCACTGCGCCACCAGAGAGGCCCAAAGCATCCACCTAGACTGACAGTTTGAAATACCTAGAAGCTCCAGGTCTTCAGGAAACAAGGAATTGATTTAGTTTTCATTGTTATTTGGATTCAAGGGCAAACCCAATGTGGGCTAAAGGAGGAAGGATAACATGACTAGCTGAAATATGCAGAGGTGATGATGAAATGGGTATTAAGAGGAAGTTTGAGCAGAAATGAAACTTCAAACAAAAGAAGCCAGAGAAAATGCATATTGAACACTGGCTAAATTTATAATCATGGCTATTCAAAACATTCAATGTTAACTTTACAAATAAGGGAAGCAAAGATAAGAGGCATTTCATTATTATACTTTCACATTCAAAATTTTTTTTCCAGAATATAGATTTTATTTTTAAGATTTTGTTAATTTTATTAACTTTTTTTGGCATTTGTATGAATAAGAAACAGAATATTTGAAAATGAGAATCAAGACAGATTTTAATATATGCAAGGACTCATTCTCATACTTCCTTTTTGTAAATGGTGACAATGAATAATATATCCATTTTTCTATCTCATCTGAGAAACAAGTAACTTCACCCTCTTGAATTTTTTTTAAGATTTATTTATTATTTATGCATACAAGAACCGGGGTACAGGTCAGAGATGTAGGGGGTGAGAAAAATCACCAGAGACAGAGCAGGGAGTAGAACAGGCAGACTGACTGAAACACACTGCTGAGGGGAGCAGCGGGCAAGGCAGGAGAGGTCTGATGTGCCATATGAGTCTGCTCCCTGGCCGGTGGCAGGGATAGAACTCTTGCTGCAGTGGCTGCATTTTGCTTCACAGTACATTGCTTAACCCATTGTGCCACCAGGGAGGTCCCTGGATTTTGTTTTTAAAGATTTATTTCTTTATGCATACAAGAGCTGGGGTGTAGGTCAGCGGTGGGGAATAGGGGTGATGATGGTGAGAGGAGTCACCAAAGACAGAGTTGGGAGAACAGGCTGACTGAAATACACTGCTGAGGGGAGCAGTGGGTGAGACAGGAGAGGTCTGCTGTGCCATGTGGGTTAGTTTCCTGGTCAGGGATCAAGCTTGTGTATTTTTATCAAAATATATAAGTACTTGAGTTAGCATTGAAAACAATGATAGATAATAAGAGCACAAAGTAATATATAAATAATAATGTTGTAGTGCTGATACTGTATTTCTTATATGGAGCACATAGAAATCATCAATGTTAAATGACTTATATCACTCAAATTAAAGAAAATTATTTATTTGGTTTAAATTTTAGTTATAAAATAAATTAATAAAATGGGATATAATAATCAGTAAGAACAGAACAAGTGGTCCCAAATAAACAGAACAGGAAGAATTGTAGTTGTCTAAAATGAACATTCTTGAGGAGAAACCCTCAGTAAACAAGAGGGTCAGGGTTGTCATATTTTATTTTGTTTTGACTTTTTTTTGTTTTCAGTTACCTGAGTACTAAGCATTTTCATCATTCCATATTTGAGTAGTGTTTTATACAGTATAAAATTGCAAATACTATCCTTTTATCCCTGTTAATATTTTTCATTAAGAAAAAAATATGAAGGAAATTCTTCCCAGGAAGACAGAGCATTGTGCAGGAGGAAGGTGACTGACCTTAAAATTAATTTAGTCCTTCCTCTTAGGAGCCACTTAACTTTGGGTTTTCACTCAGGTTTTCTGACCAGTTTCCTAAGCAGTGGACTTTCTTATTTTATGTGAGTTCTCATCTATTGATAAATGTGGTGTGATACGTGATAACAATAACCCATGACCTGGACTACTATGAGAATTAAATGAGTTAATGAATGGAAATATGCATTATAATTATAATGTAGGAGACCAAATTTTAGAGCATAGTTGATATTCTATTAGGGAATAGAAAAAGAAATATTTGTCTATTAAAGCCTCGATGATACAAAATATTTAAAAGACAAATGCAAAATGCAGGCTTTTAGCAGACAGAAATGTTTTAAGTATGATTATCCTTAAAATGGCAAATTTTATAAATAAAAAGTCATGTCAGGAATCAGTTTCTATTTTCAAGTGTTTTGCTTGGCCCCAGGTTTGACCAACAACTCCACCACCAACTCTCCTTGATTTATCTTCTCATTTGTTTTGCAATTTAGATCATACACTGCTCAGCATGGTTTTACTTCCACAAAAGACATTGGTAAAATAATTTTAAACCTATACAATCATAGGCCTGTAATTATTTTTTTCACCCAGATTCCAGGTTGAGATGAGACACCTTCTTGCCATTTTTCTGTTTATAAGGACATTTTTCTATCTCTCCTTTTCACAGACTGGTCAATCTTTTGAGAGGTCAAGGGAGACCGGAATCCATTATCAATCCCTACTTTGAGTTTTGTGCAAAGTCTTTTTCTTCCGCGTAAGCAGAGACTTCTTCTAGATAGTCGATAGTCTACTTTGCATCATTTTGTCAAGAGGGATGGTGCAATGTGCTATTTTTTTGTGCGAGGATAAAAGACTTGCATTTTAAACAGGAAGAAAAGGAAGCCTTCTGCCATCAAATTAAAAATTATCTGCACTATATCAAAATAAGAAGATCTGATTAAAATCTTCTGCCTTTGAGATTTTCACTGCAAGTCACAGGTGTCTAGAAAGGGACTATCAATATTGCTATATTAGTAGCAATTAGCAGTGGTTGACAGTTCAGTTTCAATTGTACATCTTGGTTACTCAGAAGCTTTTTTTTACTATTATCATGGTTTGTACAGGATTCTGAAAGGAGTTTGAGAACTTTGCTAAAGTAAAATTTAATCAGGGCATTACTGAGTTCTGAATGTTTGGATTTGTTTATGATACAATTTGTTCCAGTGCAAATGATTAATATACATTATCTTTTGGCACATAATGATATCAAACATCCATTATATTTCATATGATGTGTATTTTTTGTCTGAAAGTTTAAAATTTGCTAAGATGACTTAGAACACATATATTCATATTCTATTACTTATGCAAAATAATTTTAATTGGAAAAATGTAGCATGCAGGAAAGGATCAGGATTAGGCTATGGAAGTGCTTATTGAAGACTGGGAAAACCTTTGGTGAAAGGTTGGTGAAAATGTAAGTGCTTTGCTCAAATTGTGGCAAAGTGTTATCTTTCTCTGAGCTTTTAGGAGACATTCAGTCTTTCTATACTAATATGAAGAATCATCTTTCTCATGAATTTCTTCCTGTTTAATCCTTTCCATCTGAGTTAATCTTCTATAAATCACGGGTGGCTCTTGTTCAAGGAGAAGCAAGCAGGAGCTATTCAATAAATACTGCCGGTACAAGATTAAAGCAAAGGCCTTCCTGGTGGCGCAGCAGGTTGAGCGCTGCACTGTGAAGTATCCGCTGCACAGCAGCGTGAGTTCGATCCCTTGCCAGGGAGGGGACCCACAGGGCACAGCAGACTTCCTCTGCCTTGCAGGTTGCTCCCCTCAGCAGTGTATTTCAGTCGCTCTGCCTTTTCTGCTCCCCACTCTGTCTCTGGTGAATCCTCTCACCTCTGGCCTGTACCCCAGCTTTTGTATATATAAATAAACCTTAAAAAAAAAGATTAAAGCAAGTTTCTTATGATCTCCACATAACTATTCACAGAAATAAATGATCTCCACTCCCTCAGTTAGCAAGAAAGTGCTAACCTGTAGTTAAGACAGGCTGAACTTGATAATAAACTAGTCTTCACACTTCTGTTTCACGCTACTGTTGCTAAAAGCCGAATTGTATATTCACCAAGAGTCATGTTGGTGTTCATGTCTGTTCACTCCAGTTGTACTAATGATTGTAATCATGTAATAAAATTAAATTTTACAAATTAATTAAAGATGGGTGCCAAAAAACAAGAAAGCTGTTCCCATGAAAAAAATCTGTTCCTTTTGGAAAGATTTGCAAAAGATAGTGTGCTCATAATGTGTGACATGGCCATGAATGACGAGACAGCTCTAAATTATGAGGGGGAAATTATCCTTGAAAGAGTTACTTCTCAGGTGGTTTTATAATTATCTTTAAATTGGTGCACCTACTTAAAGAAATTGAACCTAGCATTTATAAGTGAGTCAATAGAAGCACAGTTTATGAAAGCAATAATTTGTGAAAATCCAATATGAAGATCATTTCAGAGGAGGGCAATTTTGGCCATAAGTCAAAAGATTAGCTTTTCATTTCAAGTAAAAATTTGGGATACATTTAATTAACTCTCCACTGTGACAGATATTCTCATTTGTCTAATCAGTACTGGATTTAATTACCAAGCAAGATGGATGGGAGTGGACTATATTTGGAGAACACCCCATACAAGCACTAAGAAAAATGCATATTTAGATGATTTTAAATTGACCTCGAGGTCTGAAGTTATAATTTCCCTTAAAATTGATTTAGTTGTCATACTAATATCTCTTGGAACTCCAGGGTATCACATTACTAGAGAGCAACTTAATACTCCCAAGAAATTTCTTCATTACTGCTACCTTAGGACTAGAAAAAGAAAATACTAGAGCCTCAGTTTACCTTCTGCACACAAAGCCTTCCTAGTAAAAGGTCAATTTGCCCCACACAGGTAATTGAATCACTAGAAACAAATGAAGATAAAGGAAAAAAAAAAAAATGAAGAACAAAGGCTGTGCACAGAGAAAAAAGAAAGAGTTTGTAACTTGAGAGAAAAGACTCAGTGACCATACCAGTATTTCTTGGAAGAAGAGGTTAGTTAATGTTTCAAAAGATATCTTACTCATTTTTATAAGCAGGTTCAAGACCCCATTAAAATCTCCTCATTTCATAAAGAACAGAAGTGACAGAAATGATAAGGTCTTAGCTTCGTCATATCCACAACTCGTTTTTCTGGATTCCAACTAAGCTCTCTTGGACACAGCAGTTGGCCTGACCAGGCCAGTTTGGAACCAACCGCTGTGTTTAGAAATCACTGTTGACACAACAATCTGAGTTATGTGGTGACTTCCAAAAGGTTAAATAGGCCTGTTCCTCCCTAGATTTCACGGAAGTTACCTGACTTGAAGCAGGCTGCCATGACGAGCCAGTCTCAGGGGATTCACCAGCTCCTACAGGCTGAAAAAAGGGCTAAGGACAAGCTAGAGGACGCCAAGAAGAGTAAGTCTCCAGTCCCTCTGCCCTGTGAGGGGGTTGGTACAAAACGGGTGAGGCAGGTGGGTGGGATGAGCATGGACCTCAGGAACAGGCAGACTCTTGTTCAAAAGGTGGTTCTTTCACATGCGTGTGAGAACTGAGTTCAATAAGACTTCCCAGTCAAATGTTTCCCATTGCTAGTGTGAGGAAGCTGTTCCCTTGAGAGTCATGGGTTAATGAAAAGATTCTGGATGTGGAAGTTACAGATTTAAGCCTTGCAACTTCCATGTCTCAGTTTCTCAATCTTGTAAAATGGTTACAAGAGAGACAACCTGTGGGTGATACCTTCTTACTAGTGAGTGCACTTGAGCAATTACTGACCCTCTTCTGAGCATTGACTTCTGTTTCTGTAAAACTGGGATAAGAACAAGTAAAATTTTATTCACATCCCTCTCTTGACTGCTTTTTGTTTCCAGATATTTTCATTTGTGATATTTCATATTTTCAATTTCTAACATTATCCTTTTTTATCCTATGTTTATACATAGAATATACTCAATAAACTTCAACTCCCTGTTCTATTTGAGGTTCACAGCAACCATTTTAATTAGGCATTGTTATTATTATTCCCATTTTACGTATGTAAATAGAGTCCATAATTTCTCCAAGATAATATAAAAAAAAAATAGAAGACACTGTGCTAGGCACCTTGTTCCATGCTTATTTTTTTATTCCTCACACCAGCTCTTTTTGCAAAGGGAAAAGTGATGCTTAGAGAGATTATTCAACTTGCCCAAAGCCACCAACACCTGGTGGTGCAGCAGGTTGAGCGCCGTACTGTGAAGCATCAGTGGCACAGCAGCGTGAGTTGGATCACCGGCTAGGGAGGGGACCCACATGGCGCAGCAGATCTCTCCTGTCTTGCCCGCTGCTCCCCTCAACAGTGTATTGGGGTATAGCTCAGTGGTAGAGCATTTGACTGAAACTTGCCGGCATGTCACACAGAGGATAAATGGTAGAAATAGGATTTGGAGAAGGGTCTTATTCCCAATTCAAAAATCTTAACAACCTACACTATACAAAGTACACATAAATTATTAGAAAATAAATTAATATTACAGAAATATCTCAAACTCAGCTTCCTTGAGATAATACTCTATCCCATTTATATCATACCATAACTTTAATAATTTTTGTCATTTACCTTCATCCTAATTATATGCCCTGACTCTGCTATTATTTGCAAAGTCTAGCAAGACAGGGGCCATATTTTTAAAATACTGCTTATGTGCTTCTCTGGATGAATGCAGTAATAGGAATGGGTAGGTAGTGGTAGATGCTTATTTAAATGTATTGAGTCAGATACAGGAATTGTACATCATAATATCAAAGAGGAAGCCAGGGGTGAGGCATTGCTCAGTTGACTGGAGTTTTCAACCACAGGTGAAACTAAGTTCCTTACTTAAGATAAATTGATTTCCAGAACACTCAGCAATATGGGTGCTAACAACAGAAAAAGGAGAAAACTTCATGTGGAGGGATAGAAAAAGAAATGAACAAGGATAATGAAGGAAACATCCATTTCTTTCTCTGCAACAAACCATGCAAATGATTTTAAAATGATTTTTAATATGATTATAACATTGCATAAATGTAGTGCAATTTTATAGAAAACAAAGCAGTGCCCAACCCACTGGTTGAAACAGTCTAGAAACTTCCTCACCTTTCATTCAAATTTCTTTAACCACATTTCAAACTTCCAAAACAGATGTGACGATTATGTTACCTTTGCTTCCTCATTACAGAAACAACGAAAAGAAAGTACTAAGCCCATATATAATCAATATTATGGTATAACTCAAATGATTTTCACCAACAATCTCTTCTTTCTCAAAGTCATCAGGAAAGAAAATAGTGTAAGTCATGCTGGGTGGAGCCACTGAGGATAATCTAGCTTCAGATTTCATAGCAAAAGTCAAATTTATTTTCATTTACTCTTGTGAAGATGCTATGCTTGGATAATCTTTTCTCAGAAGTTAGTGTTGGAAAATATACATTGTATGATATATAGGTAAGATGTTCATTTTATTTGCTAGTAACTTAAGGTATTTGTGTATTTTTCTTCTTGGACTTTGCTCATAAATATTCAAGAATATATGTGGAGAATGAGAACCAACAAGAAACATGTCAACCATTGTAGAAAAATACAACCTTAACAAATTGGTAATATTTATGTATTGTTTTGTAAAAATATTAATATATTCCACTAAGGAGTACTGCCTCAGATCCTAGTGAAGTTGTTATATAATAACGTATATAAAGTTAAGTGATACAGATAAGAGGTTGTAGATCTGTATATCAAGAATTCTCTTGAAGGCTATTAAATCTGTGCAAATGAAAGGTACATGTCTCATAAGTGTCAAGAACCTCACCAGTTACTGAGAAAGATAATGTTGGAGCAAGAGCCAGATTGTGAACAGGGTTGAAAAGCTGGCATGTGATGCCACAAAGTACACAAAGCTTGTGTTGAAAACTTATGTTTCTTTGTACAAGTTATTTAACCTCTCTGGATATAAATTCTTTAAAAATATATGTATACATATATATGCACAGAAAAATACATATCTTCGTACACACAAAAAAAACCACCAAGGTGTTTTAAAGATCAGAACACTATATCTAAGATAGTAAGGAAGATAGTAAGAGGAATACAAACTAAATCATTATTTAATGTTTATTTTATATATTTGTATATGATTACTACTATTAAGAACAGAAGACTAGAAAAGAACAATCTTTTCTTCTTCTTCTTCTTTTTTTTTTTTTAACCACTGCCACAAGTTTTAGGTTAACTTTTCCTCTGATGGGGAAACCTGAAGTGCTACTAGGAAGATGAATAGAAATATTCAGCTATTTTGCCTCTATTCACTAATTATAAATTAAATTATATTATTAGTGGGCCCGCCCTGGTGGCGCAGTGGGTTAAGCAACGCACTATGAAGCAAACCGCAGCCACTGCAGCACGAGTTCGATCCCTGCCGCCGGCCAGGGAGGTGACTCACATGGCGTAGCAGACCTTTCCTGCCTCGCCCACTGCTCCCCTCAGCAGTGTGTTTCTGTCAATCTGCCTGTTCTGTGTCCTGCTCTGTCTGGTGGATTCTCTCACCACCCCCACATCTCTGGCCTGTACCCCAGTGCTTGTATGCATAAATAAATAAATCTTTAAAAAAAAATTATATTATTAGTTAAGAGATTCTCATTCAAATGTTTATAGGTAAAATAGCCTTACTGATAGAATAGATTCTATCTATTTAAATAGAATCTCAATAGGTTGACACTATTTTAAATTATCTTACTTCAAGTTAGTACCTTTTGCTTTAAAAAACAGGTGATTAATCTAAATGTAAAAGTGGATGTGTTGACCCAAGCCAAGTTACATTTGCACAAGAAAGCATCAGACCCATCAGAACTCCAGTTTGGGATATTGATCAGAATTAGATCAGAAACTCTAGGTCCTGTCATCAACAGTAGGAAAAGAAATGTTGTATTTCTTTGAAATAGATAATTTGTTAACTTTTAGTTAGGCTCTTCCATGAGAGTAGCAGTTCTTTTTTCATTTATACCCATAGCAAATTTGGAAAACCATAGCTCTGCATTAACACTGTTCTTTGAATGCTCACCTGCGTGAGACTCAGTGTCACATAAAGAACCCATATTCCAGAACCACACCCAAGTGTGCACTGTAGCCACTGCCCCAATTAAAATGTGTCCAAATCGCCAGCTTTATAAGTGTGTATGTTTAGCCCAAAATTATAAGTTTCACCATGAAATATTGATCAAAGGACGTGATAAGCAATGTAAATGCTCAATATGTAATAGAAATACTGAACAAGCAAATATAGTAAAAATGTTTTTAAAAGTGATAAATAACTTTATAAAAAGTGAGGACACACCCTCAAGTTTTCTTTTTTTTTTAAAGCTTTATTTATTTATGCATACAAGAGCTGGGGTATAGGCCAGAGTCCAGGGAAGTGAGAGGATTCACCAGAGACAGAGTGGGGAGCAGAACAGGCAGATGAACTGAAACACACTGCTGAGGGGAGCAGTGGGCTAGGCAGGAGAGGTCTGCTGTGCCATGTGGGTCCCCTCCCTGTCTGGCAGCAGGGATCGAACTCGTGCTGCAGTTTGCTTCATAGTGCATTGCTTAACCCACTGTGCCACTAGGGAGGCCCCTACCCTCAAGTTTTCTACAACATAATGTGGACACCCTACAAATGCTCAGGAATTAGTATTTGCTTACTACCTGATAAGTGCAATTCTGTTGAAGAGAATAGCAAAATAGTAGACTCCCTCTGATCTCTTAATCATGATTTTTTAGAAGTCCCTACTGAATTATACATTAGTGCAAATAAATACTTAAGATATTTTTTACTTTCTACTTAGAGAACATGGGGAAACCAGAATGCAGATTAGTTTTTTTAGCTATACAGATAACAACCATCATTATTATTTTAATCAGCTAATTGCCTATTTGTTTTCAAATATACTTGAAACAAGCACCTTGATTTAATAAATTCTTCACTATGCAAGTGATGTTTTGGTTTGTGAAGACAACTTTTAATAAACTAATGAAAGAAAAGTTGCTGTATTAGAATTTCATGACCCTGTCTTGGTGTTTTGTAGGCCTGTAAATACTTCCTTATTCTTTATAGTCCACAGGCTAATGGGGCATTTGTAAGTATATTGGGCTTTCATTTCTTTGAATAAGTAACATTAAAATAAAAACTACAGAACATTCTCATGAAGGCTGGTTATATCCAACCCAGGATCTGAAGACATTTATTTAAAAGGGAAAACATAGGTAAAAAGCTATGCAAAGCTATGAAAAACTCAGGTAATGAAAGTATGAAATGAAATAGATTGCAGTGAGAAGAGTTCTGGAACAAATACCAAACAAGAGGTTGCTTCTTAGTTTTCCTTATGGCTTACTACTTCGATTAATGTTTGTTGTAGGTGAGAAAAATAATAACTCTTTGACCCAGGTTAGTTTTTATCATAATACTAACAACCTCAAAACACCAAGAAGGGGTTTGTTTTCTTCTTCATGGTAGAACAGAATAGAAATGGTTATTAGTAACAGATAGAAATCTGGAACATTCGCAGTGTCTTGTTTGCATAGCAATCCAGATCACCTTTATTCTTCTGAGGTTCATTTTTCGGTCAGTGACGCATTTATGTGGATACCTACTCATTGCCCCCACACTCAGATGTCTGATTTTGCTTTCCACGCTCAGCTGTTATTTCTGTGTTTCTCCTCCAGCCTCTGTAATAGTTTCCTAGGACTGCTGCAACAAATTATCATAAACAGGGTGGTTTAAGACCACAGAAATGTATTGTCATATGATTCTGGAGGTCAGATTTTAAGTCGCAATCTGCCCCTGGGCTGCTTCCTTCTGGAGGCGCTGAGGGATAACCTGTTCCTGCCTCTCTGTTGGATCTCATGGCTGCCAGCAATGGGTGGCTTCCTCACCTCAGAGCTGCATCATTTTATCTCTGCTGCTGTGATCATATGACCTCGTTCCCTGTGTCTCTAAGTCTTTGTATCCAACTCTCCCAATCCTTATAGAGACCACATTCATCAATTGAGGGCCCATCTTAATCCATATGACCTCATCTTAACTCAATTATATCTGCAAAGACCTATTCCTGATGAGGTTGATCACATTCACAGGTCTGAGGGGGTTAACATTTAAATCTATCTTTAAATTCAGCATACAACATCTTATAATTATTAAATCCACTGGTCCTATCTTCTTTGCCCCCCTTTGTGAATGAAAACTTCTCAGAGAAATTGACTGTATTCCCTGTGTCTACATTTTTCACTCCGTATCTCCTGAGCCCATGTCAGTCAGACTCTTCCCCTAAACTCCACCAAAGAAAACTTGAGTGTAGGCCAGAGGAGTTGGTGCAGGGGGGGAAAGCAGGTGGTAAGGTGGGATGGAGCAGGGAGAAGAGAGGACTCACCGAGATAGAGAACAGTACAAGTGGATTTATTGACATACACTGAGGGAGCAGTGGGTGAGATGGAAGAGGTCTGCTGTGCCATATGTGGGTCAGTTTCCTGGCCAGGAATTGAACTCAGGCCAAGGTGGTCATAGAGCTGAGAATTAACCCCTAGGTCACCAAGGAGGCACTGGATCTGTTTTCTTAATAATGTAGAAATTCTTGAATATTCTTTGTCAAGTAATCCATACTTTCTTTCCTATTCCTTCTAATGAACCTTTCAGTAGATGATTAATCTGTTTTAAAGAAAACTTGACTCTGAACACCTAAATAACCTGTTCAAGAACACAAAGATTCTGAAATCCTTTTGTAGTGATCCTAGTGTATGACACTGATTCCCTCCTGAGACCATAAATAAAATCTCATCTTCCCCATCACAAAAACTCAGAGAACCAACAAATGAACCTCAAGAGTTCGTTTGTACCTTGGGAAACTCAGTCCACTTAGGCCTCCTGGCCAAGAAGCCAGAAAGAGCCCATCTTTGAGTTCTGCCCTCTATCTCCCATACAGAATTTGTTTTTTAATTGCCTAAAATAGATTTTTAAAAATCTTTTCTCCATAAACCCCTTGGATATCAATCCAAATACTATCTTCCTCTGACAAAACAGGCTATGGAATATGTCTGAATAATGGCTCGTTGCATATAGAATCTGAAAAATAAGCCAAATGTGTAAAAGTGAATGACTTTATTGAGGTGAAATCATTTACAAAAATATCTTTAAAAATATATTCTTATTTTTTTTTCTGATCACTCAAATGGACTGTCCATTCTTTTTGCTGTCCTAACTGTAAAGTCTATTTACCTCATTGACTTCTCCTAACAAGTCTTTTTCAAGTAGCTCTGGGAGTCTTCTCTGAGTCTCCATTCCACATATCTGGGTCTAGTTATTTATATTTTGACTTCGCCAGTAGAAGACATGATATGACTATTGGGATGGAGGGGAAACACAGATTCTCTAGAACTTTCCTAGCAAATGTGAATTTTGTCACAAAACAAATGGAATAATGATTCACAGTCTATTGATTTTCAGTTGATTTGTGTATTCTTTACAATTTTATGTATTTTATAATTTTCCACTTGGAAGTCAGAAGAGCATATACACATTTCTAAAAAACTCTGTTTATGTCCACTGGAGGCAAAGACCATGTGATATTACTTCTCCATCCTCTCTGTCTAGCCCTATGCGTTATATACAGTAGGTGTTCAATAAATATTGGATGAATGATGGATAAATAGATGAAGACCATGCTTAGCTGTTCTACTCTACAGCAACTGCTTTAGTGGCATTTAAAACCATGATGCATGAGATAACCACATTTTCTAAACCAAAACCAGAACATTCATCCTGACAAGCCTGTTTAAACTTGTAGGAAATTAAGGATCAAATATTTGCTAGTCATAATGAAAATCTTGACTATCACATATGGTCACCCTATGTTTGATACAGAAAGTATGGAGAAATAAGAACCCTTCTGGTTCACAATACCTATGTTTTTAAAGCTTAAGAAGAGAGAAGTAAGATTTTAAAATTCAGAAACCTTCACACACAGAGAAGCAAGCTAGAGGTTAATACCAGTGGATTTGATGCATGCATTCTGCTTCACCTCTAGCAAAACAGCAGGCTTTAGGCTCCAGTTTTTGCCACTGGATTAAATCAGGTGTAGCATATGCAGGCTCTCACACAGAGGCAGCTGCTGAGTCTATCCAGAAAATTGCTGTGCCAGCAGCGATTTCCCTGTGGCTCTCCTATTTAATTGAATGAGAACCAGCAGGTGACTGGTGCCATGACGGGAGAATCACAGACACACTCTGAGCCTGTCACTGTGTGATGGAGCTAATATACAGCCTCTTAGTGGAGCACTGGATTCTGCTCAGGGCTAGGGCACACAGAGCTTTTTCTGTTATTATTATTATTATTTTTATGTGCTAGAGTCATGACTTTGAAACTAATCTTGTTACATGTTATGTAATTAGGGTGGAACGTAATGCTGTTCTATGTGATTTACTTTATAAAATAATTATGTGTCCTCTAACCCATTATTACTAAAAAAAAAGTTGATACATCTTAAACATGTTTTTGTTCTAATGTTAATGACAAGCAGTGATAAGAAATTGGTGTAATTTTCCCTACCAACGTATCAATTTGTTCTGTGAATAGTATGTACTTGGTTGCCACAAATGGTTATAGCTGTAGAGAATGAAGCAATCAGTATATACAAAATAGTAATGAGCATTAATTAAGTCAGAAAATGGTAAGCATTGCCGTTAATGTTCCATGAAGATGCAAGCATCAGGAGAGTGTTGCTTTTCACCAGACCTTGGATTTTAAAAGAGTAAAAGACAGAACTAATTATGTATTTTGAATGAGACTTTTTCAGTTCTATTCAAGGGTAATAGGCATTAAAAGAGATATACTTCAGTTTGTTAGTCAGTGAATCTGTCTTGATTCCATATTGAATATATAGAGAGACTAGCAAAGCAACTCAGACCTAGCAGGAGAGAAATTTGTATATCATCTACACTCAAATGCTATGAAGGTTTAAAAAAAAAAGAAAGAAAAATGCCAGAGACATAAAAATATAGTAAACTATGTTAAGTACTATAGTAACTATGTTAAGATCTTCTTTGCGGCTACATAATGGGAGCACACTTATTTAGTTGAAAGTCTGCACAATACAAACAACCATTGGCAAAAATTATCAGAAGTTTGTTATGTCAGAGAATAAATGGGCAAGACAATGAAGGCATTTAACTGAAATTGAAAGACAATAGATTCAAAGGGAAGGAAAATTTAATACTGTTAAATGTCTTTAAAATTTTAATTATTGCAAAATTTGAATTCCTAACCCCATAAAGGTAGTGGACAGTGGGGGCATAGCAGCAATTAATGTTAGTCTGTAGCCCCCCAAACTTACTCTGGTTGTCAAAAAAGTCATGTGCTTAGCTAATGATCCCCAAACATTGTTCTTGTCTAAAACTTTCATCTACATTGCTGTCTGCTGGCTTAAGGCTTACACCTTTGCTCTTAAAAGAAAAGAGAGCTACTTAACTAAATCTCCCAACCATTAAAAACAATTGGTTTTACAACCACTTTCAAGTCCCCCTCTGAGAAAGCTACTACAAAAAAATATCTACTTTGATGTGCTGTGGGGCTTAATCAGACATTCTAAAGTCAACAAATAGTAAGAAAACAATCCCAATAAAATGCTTTAAAAAATTGTAGGTCAGTTTGATAGAGTCTGAGTTGCATGTTTGTAGCGCCTTTGGAGATCTGCCAGTGTTAAATAGGATCCAGTTGGTGAGAACTGAAGGATTCCTGGCAACAAATCAGGACAGAAAATTTGACTAAATAATGTCTTTGCGAGGAAGTGACAGCTAAAATCTGTTCTTTGGCTGTTACTGCTGTGCATGAATAGGCAGCTATTTTATTTAAACATGTAAGTGTGAAAGAAAGTTGCCATTTCCATGTTCGAGGGAATCTAATTGAAAAAATAAATAAGGAAATTTAGAGCATTTTTTTTTTAATGAAGACTGCCACTCTAGATAAAATATTGAGAAAATATTGTAGCCCTCATCCATATTTTTTAAAATCACATCTGAATCCATACATATTACAAGAAATATTCCTTCCATGCTACTGTTAATTTTCAGGAAAAGTAAAACGATTGAAGCAAGCAAAGGAAGAAGCAATGGCAGAAATTGACCAATACAGAATGCAGAAAGATAAGGAATTTCGACTGAAACAATCAAAGGTAAATCACAAAGTCAGCACATAATGGTGTAATGGAGGAGGAGGGTGGTGATAGTAGATTGAGCAGCTACAATTCAACCAAGGCTAAATACCAAACTAAATCTTGAATATAGAGAATTACTGATTTGACATCTTCAATTTCAAGACCTTTTGGTTTGTCACATAAAATGTCCATCAACAGTTAACATCTAATATATTGTCATATACTACTTAGTGCAGGAATTTAATGGTTATCAGCTGGGAGGGGAGATGGAGAAAAGGCTGAAGAAGAGGTAGAGGGTTATGAAGAGTGGACAAGTGGAACATGGGTACATATGGAGGTGCAAAAATGTCACCCATCTTAAAATAAAAATGAAAGAAATTTAAAAATTCATGTTCTCAAATATAGAAATTGAAGGGATCAGTTGAAGTTCCTTCAACAGATTGTTGACCAACACACTTGAGTGAGAAAAAATTTCAAAAGACATTGTTTCTCTTAATGTTTACTAATACAATCAGGAAAAAGTGTTGTACACTGTTACAGAATGGGTGCATTAGGCCAGATTTCTTGGTGAAATCAAGATTTCCAATTGACCAAAGTAGATATTGCTGTATATTGCTGAGAAGTCTAGGATCTCCTTATAATTTGTTTTTCAACTCTCGCTCATTCAATAAATCACTTAATAAATCTTTCAGAACAATAAAAGAAATTTTTTTGCCCACGCTAGCAGCTTATAGTAAAAAAGAAGTACTTGGAATTTTCAAGCTGATAGCTTCCTTTCCATGTTACAACATGAACCTAAAGAAATAATTAAATTTCATGTATCATAAGTAAATTTTATATGATATTTTCTTTTTGTCGCAGGAAAAACATAGAACGCTGTGCAAAAGTCTGACATTGCAAAATAAAGTACAAGCAGTTTAAAAATCTGTTTACAACTTCTATTTTAGTGGGGGTAGCTACAAAGCAGGTGTCGGATCAAGTAAATTGGACCCCATGCTAAGAAAATATTTTCCAGTGAGTAGGATGCTTTTTACAATAAAAAAGTACCGCCTAAAATAAAGTGAGCCACTCAGCAAAACAAATTCTTCCTATCAATATTTGGGAAAATCCATACATGTAATACATCTTCTGTGACTGGTTGCCAGCTAGATCTCTAGTCTGTCAGCTCTGAAAATTTCATGCATTTACTTTTACAGTAAATTACAGACATTTTTTAAATAGTGCAGAATGAAGCATTTGTATATTTTCATAAAAGATTTATTAAATGTAGTCAGTGAATTGAAAAGGAAATTATAAAAAAATACCAGGTTTTATAGCAATAGATATCAATAACTGCTTTAGTTTTTGTAATAATTTCTATTTTCTTTGTCTCTTCTTATTCTAGTTTAGCCACATTGGTTTTCCTGTTTTTTTTTTTTTTTCTAAAACAGACTGAACATGTCACTGCCACAGGGCCTTTGCATATGTTATATCTGCCTTTTACTTTTATATCTGCCACTCAATTACTATTCAGGAGTTCCTCTATTATCTAAAATTTTATCTTTCATTTAAAAAAGTAATCTCCTATTATAATGATAGAAGTTATCACTACCTGATATTTAATACAATTACACATTTTTACTTATTGATTGTTTTTCCCTACGAACCAAATGGTAGGTTCTTTTTTACTTCAGTCTCTGTTGTTTTCCTCAACACTGAAATGCCTGCTCCATAGTAAACACAGAACACATATTCACTGAAATACGTGATTAAGCATTTCTTATGTCCCTTCATTTTTGCCATTGAGTTCTATCATAATTTGACATATTAGGGCCTGCCTGAGAAAATTATCCTTAATACCAATTAGTTTTTATTATCCTATGTAGGCTATTTCAGATATATTTTTTTCTATTTTTTAAGTAATAACAAAACTGATCAGAATTTTAGGAAATGGTTGGGTTAAATCTCTTGAAACATTATTTCTCCAGAAGAATTCACAAGCTGTAAATCATGTTCAGGATATTTCTTTGCTGCTTTGGAGAATAATTAAAACTCTTCATCATTCGCATAATTAGAGCTCTAAGCCAATTTTACAGCTAGTTGATTTAAAGCTCACATGGAAAGGTCAGCATCTTTGGTCTCCACTACTTCAAGCATATTGCATAACCATTAGCCAGATCTTCTTCCCTTGGCATGACCTCCATGTCTCAGACATATTACTATTCCAGTTAAATCTCATCATCATTAACCCAGGACAAGTAGGAGATCTAGAAAAAAACCAAGAAGCCATTTTTCTGCCTGCTGTGGGAGTTACACCACAGTGTTACTTTTCGTTGCTTTTTAGCACTTATTAATGTATGTGTTTTTTCAAGTCTGCTGACTTATCAATAGAAGCAGGTATCCTGATGTGGGTAGTATAACAACAAATAATGTTACAGCAAATATTTACTTATCCCTTGATGATCATCATTACCCTATGTAACATCTTCTACTGAAGAGACTATTATGTTGCTGAAAGAAATCTGGACTGCAGTGGGAAAAATTAAATCTATTGCTTATGCAAGGAAGTAGGATGGTTAATGAATCTAAACTAGACTTGAATCTTAAACCAAAGACTAAACCAAAGCAAAAATCTAAACCAATATGCCTTGGACATATTGAAGATGTTTATATCTTTTATCTTTCTTCCTGAATTCCTATTATGAAATTACCTTGTTTTCCTGCAGACTCAAAAATTGAGGATGTAAAACTGTGTTTTGCTTATGATACAGTGAGACCTAAAAAAACCTCTACTTTACCTTAAAATGGAACATTTGAACATCCTATAAAAAATGTATTGAATGGTGATAGATTTCATCATACCATTATAATCTAGAACTACATACATTAGTAATAACATTGAAATTTTGTAAGATAACATGGAGTAGTCCCAATATGGCACTTCTTGATCACGTGCATCATTATTTGCTACAGAATTATCAACTTCTTATTTATACAGTGTCCCAAACATTCAGGATGCAAGCTACTGCCAACAAGAGCAACACAACACAAGTAATAAGATTTTAATACTAGGGGTTGCATCATTCCATTGATTTCAACAAATATGTTGCCAACATATTCCATGACCAGGTGGTATTTAAAGCACTTAGAATACATCAGCATAACAAGATAACATTGATCTTTGCTTTTGTGGAACTTACATTTATTCACTTAAATACCTCCCTGGCTCTTCCTGCAGAGATAAAGGCTATTTAAAATAGTGTAAGATTAGTCATTGGCATTAGTATTCACTAGGAAGTGTTGTAGAAACTCAAATTACTGCACATTGAGCAAATTCAGAAATAGTACATTTAATTATGCCAGGTGAAATATAGGATAATGGACTGTTTACAAGGGTATTCCAATGTTCCTGAAAGCACAAGAGGGTTTAGAAAAAATAAAAAAGTAGAAGGAACAGAGAAAAAAAATCACATTAATAATCAATAATGCTAAGCAGCATCTTTATTATAAACATCTTCATGAAATGATGTTGTCGTAACAAAGCACATTATGGGTACAACTAATAGGAAGAGCTGCCATTTATTGCTTTATACCTGCCTTGTCAAATATGGTGGCCATTTCACATGTGGCTACTAAGTACTTAAAAAGTAGCTAACCCAAATTAAGATGTCCCATAAATGCAAAATGCATACTAATTATAAAGGCTTAGTCTGTAAAACAATAATATAGCATTATGCTGACTGTACATCAAAATAATAATATTATGGACATTTTGAATTAAACAAACCATATGATTAAAATTAATTTTAGCTACTTTTACCCTTTTAATGTGACTCTAGATTATTTATGTGACTTGCTTTTTGCTTGATATTAGACAGCAGTGCTTTGAGTACTTGGTACTCATGATCTGGTTGACATTTTACAAATAGATGATGCTATCCCCATTTAAAAAATCAAAAACTTAAGATAAGATGAACTTTTCCAAAATCCTACAGGATATATGTATTAATGCACCCTAATAATAACTATTTTTAACAATGCTGCAAGGAAAAAAATGGATAATAGTTTTATAAAAGTTTTCCTTTTAAATATTTCACCATTCAAGATACTGCATTTAAATTTATTTTTCAGTTTGGTAGACTTTCACTTAAGATATTAGATTTAGAGGGAAAACATTGATTTTGGAGCAACTCTCGTGGTAAGTAGTTCTCTTCTATTTTTAGATTTAGCAAAGGAAATTTAGTCCAGATGTCTTTCTTACATATTGACTTCCCAGGATATTATTTTATGAATTATTGATGCCTTAAAAGATACAGCTCTTCAAAATTATTATATTTTGGGGGAGCCCCTGCTGCCTGGACTGTAACAAACAAAAAAACTTGAACATGAGATAGCCTCAATCACATTCAATTTCAAGTTTAAAACCCAGAAAGGTTATGCAGAATGGTTTAACAATCCTAAAGTAGAATGCAATCATTAGAGGAGTTCCTTGGTATTGTCCCTAAATACTCACCTAACAAGAAAAATAAACATAGCATGCCCTGACAATGCCATGCTTCAGAAAAGCTGTGTGTACAAAGGAGATGAATTCGAAACTGCTTGCTTTAGCAAAGAATTGTTTAGCAGAGGGTTTCACTGCTGAGTCCCTTTACACTGACTGTTCTCCTGGCAGAATCATATTTTGTTAAATCACTCCTTGATAGAGGAGATAAAAGGAAACACTGAGGATCACTGCCAATGAAAGCATAATCAGAAAGCAATATTAAACTGTGTCTAAAACTTAATGTAACTAAATGAGTAAGTAGATTTCAATTTGTAATATATTTAATTTACTCTAAAAAATTTAAGGCTAACCTACCACCCAAAATATATGCCTACCATGTAAAAGTATTTTATTGAGCAATATTGTGCCTGCATCTTCTGAAATACAGATTTAATCAATGCAGATAATGCATTTTAAAAAAATGACAAACCAGTTATTTGCTCTTTAAAAGCCAGCAACAAATAATTGAATGTTATCTTTTGACTTTATTTTTCAGACTTTTCATTCAGAAAGTAAGCAATAGGAGAGACTGAGTGGAAACTACTATAGGTACATGATAAAGTGATGGAAAATTTCTGACATGGTATAGTGACTGTGAACTTGCAATGAATTTGTACCATGAGCTGGTCAACCTTGATGTGGAAGTAACATGCCTTGCCAGTTTCAATTTTTAGGAAAGTTTATTCCCCTCCCCACACTCATGCTATTGGTTTTCTTATCCACCATCTAAGAAAAATATATATTAATCTTATACTGATCAATAGACATATATAGACTATAAAACAGTGATTGATAAAGAGACCATGACAAATATAACTTCCACAACAATTACACTTTGGTATGATGTCATGTAGTGAATCTATTTTATTTTCGCTAGATAATGGGCTCTCAGAGTAACCTCTCAGAAGAAATAGAAGAACAAACACTAGGGAAGATAAAAGAACTGAATGGAAGCTACAACAAGTACATGGAAAATGTGATGAAACAGCTTTTGAACGTTGTCTGTGATGTGAAACCGGAAATCCATGTGAATTACAGAGCTACCAACTAATCTTCAACTTACTATTCAATAAATGGTGTATGCATTTCACCTGCTTGCCTGTGGTTTCCTGTTTATATTTGGAAGTTTGAAATGTCCATTTAAAATGTACTAGATGTCTATGGACTTCAATGTGACATAATTTATACTTGGGCACTGATTTTAAAAACAAGTAGTCAAAAATTGTTTCTTTCCTGCTCTTAAGAATGACCATGTTATTTAACTTGAATCAAGCCAAGAATGCACAGTAACATTTTTTCAGACTTGACAGAAAAACAAAGACCAAATCATTTTTATTGGGTGTGAATTTTTAATTTTTGTTCCTTTCATAATCTAGAAAATGTGTTCTTAGTTGCAGTTCTTAAAAGTTAATTTTTAAAGGCGGATATAATCATGACTCTCATACAAATATAAAATTAACATATGTCAAAGGTTTTATTTAACTCATGAATCAATGAGGAAGCCAGCAGATATTACTTCTAGCTCAGTGCATAATACTAAGAACTACATAGATAATAGATGATAGGATAGTTGATAGATGATAGCTAGATAGAGAATGTCACTATTCCTTTTTGAAAAACTAATCTTCAACTAACCAGATTTTCTGTTTTTCAACATTAATTTTCAAAAAAAAAAAGAAGCAAAATGTAATTTAAAGAACTGTTAGCCTATATGTTTAAGCTTAAAAAAAAAAAAACCACCCTTCCAGGAGACATAGTAGGTTGGAGTGTGTTATGAATTGAATGTTGGTGTACACCAAAAATTCACAGGGTGAAATCTAATCCCCAATGTCATGGTATTTGGAGAATAATTAAGTCATGAAGGTAGAGGCTCATGAATGAGATTAAGTTCTTTAGAAAAAAAAAAGATTTATTTATTTATGCATACAAGAGTTGGGATACAGGCCAGAGTTCAGAGTCATGGGAGGTGGGAGGATTCACCAGAGACAGAGAGTGGAACAGAACAGGCAGATGGACTGAAATACACTGCTGAGGGGAGCAGCGGATGAGGCAGGAGAGGTCTGCTATGTCGTGTGGGTCCCCTCTGTGGCCAGGGATCCAACTTGTGCTGCTCTGTCCCGGATGCTTCACAGTGCGGCGCTCAACCTGCCCGCTCAACCTGCCCGCTCAACCTGCCGCACTACCAGAAGGCCCGAGATTAATGTTCTTAATAACAGAGTCCTGAGAGCTAGCTCCCTTTCTTTCTACCCTGTGGGTAGTTGCAGTCTGCAACTCAAAAGAAGGCTCTCACCAGGGCTTAACCATGCTGACACCCTGGTTTCAGACTTCCAGCCTTTAAAACTGTGGAAAAATAAATTTCTGTTATTTATTTAGAAGCCACCCCATCTGACCCTTTGTTATAGCAACCTACCCCCCCCCCCCCAAACAAAAACAACATGCCTTAAGATCAGTGNGTGGAAAAATAAATTTCTGTTATTTATTTAGAAGCCCCCCCATCTGACCCTTTGTTATAGCAACCTACCCCCCCCCCCCCAAACAAAAACAACATGCCTTAAGATCAGTGGTCTAGACAATAATGGGTAAATATTGTTAAGTACTGGGTACTTTGTAAACATGGTGTGTAAATTATCTTTATCCTATGTGGCAGGTGGTATAAACAGCCCCATTTTACAAAATGGGAAGCAGATTTAAGAACTTGCCCAGAGTTGCTTGAGTAACAAAGGGGTTACTGGCTTCTAGTCTATCACTATGGTTTCAATATCCCTGTTCTTCAATATCCCAGCTCTGATGATGCTGCATCCCAGAAAGATTCCTTCGTATATCATTAAGAACCCAGGGGATTTCCCAACAATATACACAGAAAATGTTTCGTTCTAGTCCAGACCAAGTTCAGTTAGTAAACATTAGTTGTTACCAAGCTATTCATATATTCAACTCCAAATATAAACTGATATGATTCTAATTGATCATTGGTTTAGATTACTAACATCGTTTATATTTAGTGAACAAAGACAAAATTTTATCACATAGTCTTACATCGTAGAAACATTCAATTTTACAGTTATTAGGTAAATGGGGGAAAATTTGAATTCCATTTGTTTATTTCCCCAAGTTTTCAGGCAAGGAAAACCAAGCAAGTTAATGGATTTTTGTGTGTGTGTGTGGCAGTTGTCTTCATTTACAGAAAGACAAAATTTGGGGGAGGGGATGGCCAAGGTGAAGGCATTAAGTAAAGATGCCTTCCTAAAATGAGAACAGCTATGGAGAATTCCACTTCAACACAGATTTGGGGAATCTGAGAACATTGAGAATTTGAGGGTTTGGATAATTTCAATATTCAGTTGTGTATTGTTGAAATATAGTAAACAATCAAGTTATCACGTGAAAATATACTTATGAAAAATAGTCTTGTGGTTCACCTTATAGATCTTATCTTGTGAAAAATATACCTTGAATATCTTATTAAAAACCATCAAGATGTCAATTTTCTGAATGTAAAAAGCTTAACTATACTGTGTTGGAACACTCAAGGTAATGATACATTCATGAGCCTGCAAAGGAGATGGGATGACTAAAATCAGTTCAGGATTTTTTTCTCAGCAACAAAGTAGCTACCACACCCAGATAACAGTGATAAAGTTTAGGGGTCAACAGCTTTTGTGTCTGGTCCTGACTGTGCCCCAAACTCTTTATGTCCCATTGGCTACTCAGACAACCTCTCTGGGTTTCACATTCTTCTATTAAATGTCTTGATAGACAAAATGAAGGTGAACTCTATGCTCTCCAGATGTCTTTCAACATTTCATCCTACATACTAACTCAGATCAGAATCAAAGAGCAGCATTTACTGCTTAGAGTTTTCTCTTCCGCTTCAGCAGAATTGGTAAATTTTTCAATGACTTCACTTCTATTCTAAACACTATACTGGGGCCTCCCTGCTGACGCAGTGGGTTAAGCAACGCACTATGAAGCAAACCGCAGCCACTGCAGCACAAGTTCAATCCCTGCCGCCGGCCAGGGAGGGGACCCACATGGCGCGGCAGACCTCTCCTGCTGTGCCCGCTGCTCCCCTCAGCAGTGTACTTCCATTGATCTGCTGTTCTGCTCCCTGCTCTCTGTGGTGAATCCTCTCACCCCCCCACACACACACCTCTGGCCTGTACCCCAGTGCTTGTATGCATAAATAAATAAATCTTTAAAAAAAATAAAATAAACACTATATTGGCAGGAGTATGTGCTGATCCAGCATCCTTGATTCTCTGTAGCTCACATATTTTACATTCAAATATGATTTCATACATTTGCCTAAGTGAGTGAGTCATTTTCCAAGAACTCACACCCTCACAGATGGTGGGACTGCCAGGTTTTGCTTTATTCACACATGAGAAAAATTTTACATGATTCAGAGATAACTCACCGTTTGTAGCTTTCTTAGTCACTATAAGTTGATTGCTTTGCACAAGTACTTGCCCTAAATGCCTTTTCTGTTTACACAGGTCATTCATGCAGAAATGAAATAACCTAATAAGGATGTTTTTAACCTTCCTCTACTCTTGTTTTCGTTTTTTGCACAATTAAAAATGAATAATGAAAAATGAATCCATTAAATTCTTACTCACGGGCCTCCCTGGTGGCCCAATGGGTTAAGCATCACACTATGAAGCAGACCGCAGTCACTGCAGCACGAGTTCGATCCCTGCCTCCGGCCAGGGAGAGAACCCACATGGCGCAGCAGACCTCTCCTGCCTCGCCTGCTGCTCCCCTCAGCAGTGTGTTTCAGTCAGTCTGCCTGTTCTGCTCCCCACTCTGTCTCTGGTGAATCCTCTCACTGCCCTGGACTCTGGCCTGTACCCCAGCTCTAGTATGCATAAATAATCTTTTTAAAAAATTCTTACTCATTTCTATTGTACCTGAAAACAGCACATGTAATTTACAGAAGTTTAGAGGAATAAGGTTTCTTATTTCCCCCTTTATGTTAGCATACAGAAACACAGAGAGTCAAGAACTGCTGTCAGAATTCAACATTATGGCTTTTTTTTTAGATAGACAAAGCTAACAGAACAGAATTGGTCAGACTATACAAATATGCCTATCTGAAATACTCAGAGAAGGCCACCCACAGCCATCTCCGCCTCGAAAGGGTCAGCAGTCACCTTACAACTGGCCATACACAAGAGTAAGAAGAGGCTGTATTAAACATCCAAAGTTCCACAGACCTACGAGAATCACACATTGCATTTTAAGTCACTGAGTTTTGGGGTGATTTGTCATGAAGCAACAGCTAGCTGATACGTCATTTGCTCTGACTATAAAAAAGAGGAGTTGATTGCTACAAAGCATTCATATGAAACGAGATATAGGTGGCTGCTGCATTTAGATATATAGAAAAGGAGTTTGAGGAGAGAATGTGGTAAGAAAGTAAGAGCTACTTGCTACAGATAATCATAAAACTGTAGGAAGATTCAAAGAAAAGTTGTAGGTTAGGGACATATGTGTCAAGTGTGTGGGAGCATATTCAAAGGCCAATTGAAGTTCTACAGAAGAAAATATCTCTAGGAAAACTTAAGAGAACCATTGCAGAAGTAAAATCTCTAAGAATGTGAGAAGCACAGGATTCACAAGAGTCAGCCTTAGCTAAGAGTAGGAACACAGGAACACAGCTGTTGGCATGTAAGTTTAGTGGTAGAAAGATGGGAAAGTGCTGGTCTGGTTATTGCTGTTCTCAAAATAAAAGAGAGACATGATAGTCTACGGGTGACTAGACAAGGACAGGGGTAAAATGGAGGTTGCAGAAAGATGACGACTGAAGGGAAGTATATTGCAGGACCAACCACCAGCCAGTGCTAATGACCAAATGAGCTGCACTGTCATACTCTAACAATGGTGCATGTCAGTGGCCTGCTTTCTTCTGAAGTGGTGAGCTGCGCAGGCGCCTGCAGACACAGGGCGAACCGTCTAATTTCACCATTAAACTCTATAGCAAAACTTAAGATCAGTTCTTTCACCTTGCTTCCCTAATTCTAAAGTTGACCTAAGGCAAGTCTCTTTAAAATGGCTAGTATAACCCTAAAATTAAGGAAAACAAAATATCAGAAGAAAGGAATACAGAAGAACCTAAGCGCATTAGAATCTAAGCACATAGGTTGTTAAGCATTTAATTATTCTGATTTCTATGTTGCTCTCCTATTTCCTATTTTCCTCCCATCTCCACTTTCTGGAGTCGGCTGGATGTTGGTGCTAAGAGAGGTACTAATACAATGAGTTTTGCTATTCATGTCTAAGAATGGGCTAAAGGAGCTACCTGCTAATGACAATGAGTGGATCTTGCATCCTGTGCAACGTTAGTCATTCACTTACCTATTCAATTATTCAACCAAGATTGTTGAATGCTACTGAATCATACATTCGGCACTGGTATCAGTACCACAATCACAGCTATAAATCAACAATTCCAATTTTCTTACTCCTATCATCGCGGCTATAATGACGATGGTTCTCACTTCCAGTTCAAGACGAGGTACGTTTGAAATGCATGAAATTCCCTGTGCCCTCAAATCAATTAAATCCCTGCTATGACACTGAGAAAAGAAACCTATTTACTATTACTGCTATTAAAGGGGCAGGAGAGCATAAGATTAAGAGATTATCCCTGGAGCCAGACTCTTCTGATTTATATCAGATTATCTCTGTGACCTAGATAATTATTCTAGTAAATGTTCAGAATGTTACCTGGCACAGGAAGAGTGTTAAGTATTTATAATAATGGTAACCAGCATTATTATAGTTGAAAAACAGGCCAAGTTTTGTAAGAATCAGAGTGTGGAAGGGGGTGTGTGGAATGATGGACGACCGCTGTAATTCACTCTTGAAGCCAAATTTAAATAGACTCTTAGGGAATTATCTCATTTTGGAAGTAGATTAAACTGTTTCTCTTCAGTTTAGTAGAAAGCAAGAGAACAGAAGTTTGAGCGTCTGTTTTATCATGTTAGCACTTCCATTGAGAAAGCATCTACAACTGTTAACTTGTTACCATTTTTATTAATGTGTAATCAATTAATAAGAACATATGTGTTCCACAGACAAATCCCAAAGATATTTAAATAGAGTTTACAGTGAACATGAGAACCTTGCCAATATTCCAAAGACCTGTTTCCTAGTGGATTTCACAGTTTGTAGTCACAGTTCAGAAAGATGCTTTCTTAAGCAAAAAATGTAAATATGTCCAAACACCCCAAATAAAACTCCCGGCACAGAATGATTCGTACATGCAAGTCTGCACGAGAGATGAGAAACTTCACATGTTGATGAGACAGGAGTCAGCGAGGTTTGAAAGAACTGTGATTTTGCTGAATGAGCCGGCATAGACCGTCATTTATGGAAGAACTTTCAAGATTGTCTGTGACCACGCAGAAAGGAAAGAGGAACGCCAGGTGCAATAAACATACATCAGCACAATACGCTGCCTGCCCCACTGTGTTTAAAGACTGTGTTCTTTAAAATTAACCAGCCATTCTCTTTCACTCAATTTGGCTTTGCTATGGTGAGAAAGTAAAAACAACACTGTTAGCGACTGCATTAATATCTGAAATAATTATACTAAAGCTGGTTATTTTAGTCCCCCCCAGTGGTGCAAGGGGTTGAGTGCCAAACTGTGGGGCTTCTGCAGCCACTGTAGCACAAGTTCAATCCCAGGCCAGGGAGGGGACCCACAGCAGACCTCTCCTGCCTTGCCTGCTGATCCCCTCAGCAGTGTTCTTCAGTGAATCTGCCTGTTCTGCTCCCTGCTCTGTCTCTGGTGACTCCTCACCCCCACCCCACACCTCTAGCCTGTACCCCAGCTCTTATATGTATAAATAAATCTTTAAAAAATATAAAGCTGGTTGCTTTAAGAATATACTATCCTCTTTGCCTACAATTGCACTTCTATCCGTCCCTACCTGTAAAAATCCACATGCTTTTCAAGGTGGTAATTAAAAGTTTGTCTAATTTGCAAAGTCTTACTCAGTTCCCTTGAAAAGGTGTCTATTACCTCCTTGGTGACATGCAGCTCTGCCATATTGTATGACATTTAGTCTCATTTATTTCAGCCCTGGACTGTGATTCTTCAAGGACAGAAGCTGTTTCTTGCTCATTTTTATCTTCTAAAGGCTAACTCAATACTTGGCCCATCGTATTGGTTAATGATTAATAAACAAATGTGTTCTTAGTAGTAGTTCTTGTATACAAAATAATTTCTCATGAACACTGCAACAGGAATCACATAGAATGTCTTCAGATCTCCTCTTGAAGGAGATTAAGCCAGAAAGATAAAGCCAAAAACATGATGCTGACTCGCCTGATGAACATGGAGTGGGGGGAGGATACTACAACTAGAAAGAAAAACACACAAAGACCCAGAGTTGGAAGCGAATATGACGCAGCTGGAGAATTGCATTTAGGGAGAAGAAGGCTTTGCTACTGGAGAGGTTAGAAGGGCAGTTTTAAAGGGTCTTTTAAGTCTTGCTACATAGTTTATTCTATAACAGGAATGGATGAGGAGCCTTGAGGAGCTGGAAGCAGCCGGGTTATACAATAAGAATTGTTAACGCCTTGATGAGAGTGCACCCCTGAATTATAAAGAGGGGCATGACTGGGGACCATGGCAAGTGAGGAGGCCTTTGTAGTAATCTAAGTGGGTGATAACTAGGTCCTTACCGTCAGCAGTAGGAGGATAGATAGATAATAAAGAGGTAGAACTGACCTGACTGAGAAATGACTATATATGAAAAGGAAAGAGAGAATATGCTCGAATACCGAAGAACATAACATTTAAAAAAGAATTCAAGGGAAAATAAGACTGTGAGCATTGAGAGGAAACAGTCCTGAGGAAAGGGGGAGAACCTGAAGAGGTGGAGCGAGCATGCATCCCATCAGGTTCATGGCAGACATTTGTCCATTTGTATGTTTGCCAATTCTTTGTTCCTTTTTTTTTTTAATCAAACTTTATTGATTTACAGAACTACATAATCTGTGGAGTATACCTTCACCTCTTCACAAGTTCACCATTCCCTGTTCCACCACCAAAGCTATCATGCCAAAACCCCTAAATCCCTCCTCCCTCTCTGCAATCCCCCGCTCTGGTAACGGCCATATTTTTCAGTCTCAGAGTGATTTGTGTTATGTTTTGTCAGTTTGTTTTCTTTGGTTACTTATATTCTATAAATGTGACCAGCATTCATTGTCCTCATTTCTGACTTACTTCACTTAGCAGAATCACCTCAAGTCCTATCCCTATTGTACCAAAAGGCAGAATTTCATCTTCTGTAGTACCCGAGTAGTATTTCATTGAGTATAGACCAATGTCTTGGTTATTGTGATAATGTTTCTATGAACAAAGGGGTGTAAAATTTTCATATTAGCATTTTCATATTCTTCAGATAGATGCCAACACCTGGGTCATATGGTATTTTCATTTTTAATTTTTTAAAAGAATCTCCATGCCATTTTTCACAGAGGCTACACCAATTCACATTCCACCAGGAATGTCATTAATTATTATGAATAGTCTCAGTTGTTATCATTTTTCTTCTTTTTCACAAATCCTTTTCTTCTTTGTGATATATTTGCCAACACTTTTCATCCTCAGTGAGTCCAAAGGCTCTTGCTGTGGTCATTTAAAGGGCTGAGGTAGAGCACTAGGTGCTAAACAGGTGCTCAAGTTGCAAGTCTCTTAGTAGAAATCCCAGCTCTGTCACACTAGGTTAGGCTTTAGCACGTGAGTGAGCCCTGCAAGATCTGGCTACTTCACTTTAAATAATAACGCTGACCTCAGACATTCACTGTAACATTAGATAAAGCAAAAAGTAAATAAAAAACTGAGTATGGAACTGGGTACATAGAAACTGAAAAATTTATTACTTCCACTACATTCATGTTTTGTGTCTCCTCCACCTCAGACATCTGGTTTTAACTGGCATAAGACAGTTCTGCTTTCTCAGAGCTTTATCTCCACAAACCTTTCAAATATCTTTTAAATGTCTTTGTCCTCAAGGCTCACGTACATTTATTTTTAAGTACCAAGTGCCTTGATGGTTCTTTGTGGCTACCCACCCATGTTTGCTGTTTCAAGCCGCCGACTTTCATCCTCCCTCTGCCATCTTTGTTGCCGTGCCCTTTCCTTGGGTCACTGAGTGCCCTTTTCTTTTCAAAACATCCCTTTCTTTTCAACAGCGTAATCTATTTTCACTGGTCATACTACCTAGAAAATGGAATGCATATTTTGACCCTAAGTCTCAGGATCCTAACCTTTCTTAAAGGTGCATCACATGATGTTTGTAGGGTCAGAACTATCAGGTCTTCCCACCCTCCCACCACTGATGATGGACACCTGCGGTGCTGCGAGCATTCCAGGGTGGGCATACACAAGTGGGCGCACCTGTGTTGGACACGGGCCTAAATGGGCGGCGTCATGAGGCCTGACACAGGACTTACCAACAGCAGCAGCAGCAGAGAGAGAGAGAAGAAGCAGCCGAGAGGGTGAGATGCGCCAGAGGCGGGGAGGCCTGCCAGCCTCCCCACCCCCAGCACCCATGCCTGCCATGTACCTGGCCACCGCTGACAATAAAAGCATGAAAAGCCACCAAGGGCTCCAAGACTCCTTTCTTTGACCTGTCTGCCCAGAACCATCCAGAACATACAGTGTGCCGCCTTCCGGCCACTACAATGTTATAAAGCAACAGTGCAATAGTCAAGTTCAGAGCGAGCACTATCTTCTCACTGACGGTCCTTTAGCCATGTTGGACCATCAATCCACTGTCCAGAACAATAGTAGAAGTCACCCACAAAGAATTGGACCGGGAAATTTGTTGCTGAAAAAAAATCTTATTTTATTTTCTAATGATAAAGAATTTCTCTATCACTTGATTTTGTCTTTTTTTTTTTCTTTTTACTTTTACTGTGTCAAATAACAATGTTATATAATATCACCAAGGACAGAAATAATATACTATTTCTTCGCTTCAATTTTCTACTTTTTTGGGGGGTATTTTTTTTTTCTTCATTAACTTAAACAGTAAAAAATCTCAACTAAAAACCTTTACTAGCATAATATTTCCATATGTTCCTTTTCTATGATTTTAATAATCTAACTTTAATGGACAAGGATAACTTGAACAATATTTTCATTTTTCATCATTCATTGTAGTTTTCTTTTAACAGAGTTTCTTTACTTACCTTGACAGCTTTACATGTTGTTCCTCATCTCTTATTTTTGCTGAAGATAGCCTGCATTCAGAAAGTTATTATTCTCTCTATTTTACAGACTAAAAAATCGAGGCTCCGAAAAGTTAAGTAACTTGCCAAGGGTTACAAAGCTATTAAATTTGTAGAACTAGAATTTAAACTCATGTATGTTGATTTTATAACCCAGTCTCTATTCCGTTAGACAGTTTCACAATCTGAAATCTACCTGGAGCAAGCCTGGGGCACATGGAAAAAGAAAATTATTCCCAAGGAGATCTCCTAGGGCATCTGTCGGGCAGTGAAGAATGCGTGCACCTCATCTTAGAGTCATTCATTTACCAAGTTCAGGTAGGTAGCTGGGCACAGCTGTTTTTGTTGATATATTTGAGAAGCAGTTGGAGTTGGCTTAGCTGGAAGGACTAAGTAGCGTTTACAAAGCAGAATAAGAGAGAGGAGGTTGTATTATGAAAACAGTGGTTCTACTGCAAAGGTGAAATTTAAGCAAACTTTAAGAAGGTGATCTTTGGAGTGTGATAGATGGTTTTCTTGTCCAAAATATATCTGACTCTCTTTCTGAGATTATAAATCTCAGCTGACATCAGGACTGCCACGGATTGTTTTAACTAACGACATGTGAGTAGAATAATATGCCCATTTCTGAGAAGGCTTGAGAATCATGTTCATTAATGTTTTCCTTATGTATTTTTTGTTGGTTTGTTTGCTCTGGTATCAGTGATGTCCTCGTAAGGACTGATCTTTCTACTGGGTTTTTCTCTTTAATGTCATTTACTTTCTTCCTTCCTAGAATACTACTTTATAAGGCAGTATTTACCACTTTGTCTGATATCAAGGGAAAATGATAAAGCCAATGAGATCTTTAAATTTATTCCTTTGAATTTTGTTTTTTAACAGAGATGACACTACTCAAGTCCAGAAAGGTTAAGGAATTGTTCATCACAGAAGCAGTAGCTGCTCAAACAGGGACACATATTGAGTGTGTGTGTTCACTGAACTGCCTCATTAGCTATATGGTCTTTTCTCATTTGGAAAGCTGGAACTGCCAGAGGAGTTCCCTCTGACTCCCCACAGTTGGGAAGAGTCAATGTTTGACATTTGCCCAGAGGTAGAATATCCATTCTTCATTCCCATAGTGCCATATACATGCACATCTTGAAAATCCTTTTTCTTGTGATATCTCACCCAGAAGGGACTTCTATTTTTAGCCACTTAGAAATCCTAAATTCAGGACCTACTTCTAAATAAACTTACTCCCTGTATCCATTTTGTGCTGCTTATTGAATTAAGACCATGTTTTTCTGCTTTCAGAATTTTAGAGGCTGTTTCAGTATATTCTACTAATGTATACTAGCTCCATATTTATAAACTGTTAGATTCAATCCTCTGAAGGCTCATTTATTTTCCACTTCTTAAGTGTGAAGCCGTACCCTGGGCCCTGGTTAGAGAGCGCTCCCTTTCTCTTGCTTGGGCCTGAGTCCCATCTACAGAAGGCCTATTATTCTCATTTTCCTTTGCTTTTCCTTTCATTCAATTTTATGTAGCTTTCCTTCCTCTTTACATTTCACCCTGTAACTCAGACAAAGCATCTCTCATGAAGTGCTCTCTCTTCTCATGGGCCATCTTCTCCCTGCTGCTCTCCTAGAACAACCTCCTATTTACCCTCAGCTATTGTATCTACTTCCTTTGTTTTCCTCCCACAACTAGAATTCCATGTTCTTTATTTTTCTCTCTCACTTCAAAAAGTCTCTTGTCCTGCATCCTCCCCCTCCACCACCCATATCTCCCTCCCCACCTCACAGTCCCTGCATTCAGGTGGGTTGATGTAACTTGCTCCAGTGTTTTCAATCAGACCTTAAACAGATCTAGCTGGTTCTGAGTACCCTTTTCTCCTAATAAGCTATGGAAAATTTGTCCTTCTTCACCTTAAAGTTTATAATCAGTATCACTTTGACAAGAGACTCTACAACGTGCTTGCTTTCCACACCTAAGTTGCTCTGTGACAGCTTAGCAACCTGATGATAACCTCATTTGTCCTATGAAAGATAGCTTTCCCTTTTTTTTACTGAAAAGTTACTTGCCATTAGTAAGGGTAGTTGGAACCAACTCTTCTCCTTTAACTGTTGCCATTTTCTCTTCTTTCTTAAGACTTCCCTGTACGCAATGCTTTCTCTTCCATAACTCCCTCAGACCAAGTTCCCTAGGCCATGAAAATGTCTCTATGTTCTCAGACTTGCATTCCTACTGCAAATTTTCCTTCCACAGTCTTAGGTTGCAGCTGCATAGTATATCTAATAGCTATACACTAATGGATATAATCAATCTTGGAGCTTTTGAGGTCTAAAACAGGAACTGGTTTGCCAAATTGTCTCAACTGTACAGAATAAGAAATAAGAATAATAAGAAAGGCTTCACCATCGTGGAACGCGCTTTGAGTCATACAGATGCCATCTTGTCTCTGAACAGTCCGTCATGTGGCGACTTCCAGGTGAAAATGAAACAGCCTGACTGAGCCATTTGTTGATGACATAGACAGCAGGTCCTCTGTTGACCATGACCTCAAGCCACACATCAGAGTCCTGTCCGAACACTTGTCTGCCCATCAACCACTGACAAGTGAACTTCAAACCATTCAAAGGTGTCACCACAACCGACCTAACCTCAGACCATCTCCCTGCTTGATCCTTCAAAACTGCCTGTGTCCTGACCTTGTGCGTAAATATTTTGGGGCTGAATTTTGGTCAAGCATCATGGCTGGTGTCAGGAGCCATATCATCTCTTTCCAGTTTTCTTTCTTCAACCACCACCGTCCCTCACACATAGAAAATTCTCATGCCATCGCAGGAAGGAAGATGAGGAATGGAATGGTCTCCTGCTTTCTGTAGGGCTCGTGCTTGACTCTAAGACACAAAGTTACATAAAGAACAGCGTTGCCTCGGATGGAGACAGCAAGAAAAATGGCCGTGTGTAACACAAGCCGAAAGTATAACTGTGGCAACGTTCCCATCATGGTAGAAAAGATGAGGGACATTTAACCCAGCCTGGTTGGGAAGTGGATGAGAGGCAGGTCTCTGGTATGTTCTAATGCCTCCTATATGAATTGTTAGCATCTTCTGGCTTCTCTTCTCCTTAAAAAAACTTTTGTTTACTATAAAAATATGTGCCACAAGTCAACACTTTAAATGTCACTTGCACTTTCCCAGAATGCAGCTAGAATCTTCATCCTGCCAGTTGATAGAGCTACAGAGAGTGCTTTACCCACCTCTCTGTCAGTAAGTGCATGTATTTCTCTCATTCTCTAAATTTCCCTGGAGAAAAACAGCATTTCTATTTATTTGTCTCCAATATTAGTAATATTTTTGTTGAAGAATGTTAGAACTGAATGTCTATCATCTTCCATCCACCTGACTCCCTACTCACCATTTCATTCCGAGTGATAAATCTAAGTCTTAGATTTACTTATTCTTTAATAAGTATATAGATATATATATTTAAGATGTATTTATTTATGCATACAAGAGCTGGGGTACAGGCCAGACGTGCAGGGGTGAGAGGATTCACCAGAGACAGAGTGAGGAGCAGAACAGGCAGATCGACTGAAATACACTGCTGAGGGGAGCAGCGGGTGAGACAGGAGAGGTCTGCTGTGCCATGTGGGTCTGCTCCCTGGTTAGAGACTGAACTGGTACTGCAATGGCTGCGGATGCTTCATAGTGCAGTGCTTAACCCCTTGTGCCACCAAGGAGGCCCCTCTTTTAATAAATATTTTAACCCCTGTTCTGTACAAAACACATGAAGAACTGAGGGGTGTATTGTGTGGGATCTTGGAGGAACTGCATCCTTTACCTTCAGGAGACTTCCTCAGAGGCAGGAAAGGCTGAGCAAATATGCAGGGTAATTCTAGTCTGTGGTAAGAACTATGCGACTATAAAGCAGCAAGGATAAGTGTGGTGTTGGGAGGAGCTGCTTTTTTATTTTTAGCTAGAGTAGTCAGGAAAACGGACTCCAGAGGTGAGTTCAGATGCACAGACTGAATGGATCTAGCAGGTGGGAACAGAGCAGGAATCCTGGACTCAGGAATAAGACTGCTGTGATTGAGTGGTAGGAACAACTCTGGCTGCTAAGTTTTAGAAGAAGGAGAAGAGGACAAGAGCAAAGAGAGATGACAGGGTGGTGAAAAAGTAGGCAGAGATTAGATCTGTTTTTCACTCCAAATTTAATCATACCATTCTACAATCACTTTATTCACATCTGTGTCCCTGATCCCTAACACCTGCTGTTCAATATTTCATGAGTCATGCAAAGAAACAGATGAACAATCGAATGAATGAATGAACAAATAAATATATGCATGTATGAATAGATGAGATGTACTAAATAGATGAGAGTACTAAATAGCACTGCTTTGTCCCACAGCTAAAACTTAGCACCTGTTCACGTTCCAAGGTAGATTCCTAAGGGTGCCTGCTCGCTTAGTAGCTACCCTTAAACTGTTTCCCTCTCGGAGGAGAATAAACGTCAGTAAAAAAATGACAAGGGGGGCTTCCCTGGTGGCGCAAGGGATTAAGCACTACGCTATTAAGCATCTGCAGCCACTGCAGCATGAGTTCGATCCCCAGCCAGGTTGCTGACCCACATGGCGCAGCAGACCTCTCCTGTCTCACCCGCTGCTCCCCTCAGCAGTATACTTCAGTCGATCTGCCTGTTCTGTCCCCCACTCTGTCTCTGGTGAATCCTCTCACCCCTGCACCTCTGGCATGTACCCCAGCTCTTGTATGCATAAATAAATATCTTTTTCTATTTAAGAGATTTTTTTGTTACTTCTTTATTTATATATATTTGACATCAATTGTGGTCCCCATGGATTTCCCATCACCATTTCACCAGTGCACCATCACCTCAGTCCTTTGTGCTCTTTCTGCCCTTAATCCTCTCCCTCTCTCTTCCCCACCAAGTGTCCCCTATTTGTCCTTGTCATTTTGTTTTTGTTGTGTTTTTATTATTATTATTATAAATACTTTTTTAAAATGATAAGGCACTTAGACAAATTATGTACCCACATCACTTTACCTTACCCCTACCAGAGTTTTGCTATATTTGCTTTATCAATACCAAGATTTTAAGTCATTGAAAGAAAAAAAAAGTGAAAATATAAATATATAATTTAATTCCTTATGTTTGTATAATTCGTTATAACTTCCAAAATATTTTACATTTATGTCTTTATATGAGTCATAGCCATGGAAAATAGTAGCTTTCATGCTCATTTCATTTTACAGAGAGAAAAGCACATTTCCCACCAGCCAGAATGAATATGCACATACACTTACCCCCCAGCTGAATACTGGGCTCCATCCTCCAAGCTCGGAGCTCTGCGCAGAGCACAGCACCATCTGGCCCCTGTCTCAGGGGGAAAGTCACTCCACAAGGAGAGCTTCTTCCTGAAAAGGGCCCAAGTTCACAGGCAACCATGATGCAAGCAGTGGCACTAAAATTCAACATCCCCTTTTGGACAGTTGCCCTCTTCATACTTTTAACACCCCTCTTTAAAGAAAAGATTATCATTGGTTGATTATAATTCAAACCCTTCCATTTCAAAGGTTACTTTTCCTTTTTCTCCTTCCAGTTCTTTCGACAAATGGTTGATATGTGTCATTGTATATGTTTAAGGTATGCAACATGATTCGTATATTGTGAAATGATTATAATAGTTTCAATTAACATCCACCTTTTCATATAGATAATATAAAAAGAAAAGAAGAAAAGAGAAGGAAATTTTTGTCATGAGAATTCTTAGCGTTTATCTACTTAACAACTTTCCTATATATGATACAACATTGCTCCTAACAGGTTTTTTTCTTCAATGAAAATGAGTGCAAAAAAGGAGAAGGAAATTCTGGCTGCTAGGGATGTATGGAAACTTGTCTTAATATGTATGAATGTTCACAAAAAGTATTGAATGGTACATTTTAAAAAGCAGAATATAAGTTGCTAGTGAGTCAAGATACTGGAAAGAATTAGAAATGAGAGAAAAAATGACAAATATCTTATTTGGTCATATATACCTAAGTATGCACTCCTAACAGGTGTAATGGACACTTCAGAAGCAAGCACAAGTGTTATTGTGTCAACAGACCAACAGTAAACTTCATCCTGGATCTATAAGGCCTGCTCCAAATATGTTTCTTCATAGACAGTTCTTATAATTATATTCTCAAACTCACATGTATGGTATTTTTCTAATGTTTGGAGAACTTTTATTATACCTTAGCAACCATATATATATGTTTATATAATATCTAGTTTAATCTTCACCACTATCTTATGAGATAGAAATCATTGATAGTGTCATTTTGTATATTAGGTAATGACAGAACAACAGTTTTAAGAAACTGATCCAAAATTACACAGCCTCAAAATGGAGTCGCTCAAAATGATGATGTCACTGTTTTTTGAACACTCAATGTCCAGAGAGTGTTATCAAGTGAACCTACACATGATACATTTATAAAAGGAGGAACCTCTAGCTCATGCTCCTTCTATAGATAGTACATAGAATTTCAGGTAACAATTTCAGCTCTCAAATGGGCAAAACACCTTTTTTACTACATTTCAATTTAAATCTGATTTGGGTCCCTGTCTTCCTAACAAGACCTTAGTCTCTGTCCATTTGGGGTGCTTGCTTATGTCTGAGCTTAAAACTGAATTTTAGCACTTGTCTAGTGCCAGGAAGCAGGGGAAGGACACCCACCTAAACAACGTTCTCCCCATATATTTCTCAGCAACACACAAGAATTGCTGAGTCATCTATAATGGCAGCATGGAAACGGTCTGCTCCCTCTACACCCTAATAGACTATAGTAAGTAGTATGGTGCTATCTAAGGCCATTTTACATATGCATTTCGAGTGATCCTATATACTCAAGGTATAGATAACTCTATGAATTGACCAAGAATCTGGACATACCCCTGAGGCACACAGAGACTGGGATCTTTTTATACACACAGGATTCCATCTGGGAAGTGAGACACCAAACTCTCTACAGTCAGATCTGAGATATACAGAAGGGAGGGAACTGTGGGGGGAGAGGGGGAGAGTGTCAAAACAGGAGAGAAAGAGTAAAAGAAAATATTAAAGAAAGAGTATCTTTAGATTTCAAATTATCCTATGACAGAGAGATATAGTTGGCCACACTAAACAATATACTAGAGTTTTCAATATCTACTATTTGGAGAAACTAAAATATGTTTATTTTATTTTTTCCTAGAGATACTAAAAGACTGGAATCAATTCCTCTGTGTGTGTGACTATGTGTGTGTGTGTGTGTGTGTGTGTGTGTGTAGAAAAAAGATAAGGTTCCCTCACCACGAAGCAATTCTTGGACATCAGCTGGGTGTCCTATAATTCAATTCAATTCTGACACTTTCTGTTTGAAGGTAATATGAGCTCCCACAGTTTAGGGGTTTAGTCCTGCAAGATTGCTCCCACCACACAATATGCTTCAGACACCAGAGGCAAGTCAAAGTAGTCTCCTGTGCTCCTGAGTTACCAATTATAAAATGGAGCTTCCCAGGACTCCCTTCTTGGGTTCAATTAATTTGCTTTAGAGGCTCACAAAACTCATAGAAACATTTTAATTAATAAACTACCACTCTATTAGGACAGGATATGACTAGGAGCATCCAGATAAAAGAGGTATATATGGCAAGATATGAGGAAAGAATAACGGGTTTCCATGATTCTCTCCAAGAATGGCTCTCTCCCCATATATCCACAACGTCATCAACCTCATCCTTTTAGACTTTTCTGGAGGCTTCATTACACAGGCATGATTGACTAAATTGTTATGCACTGGGGTTAATTCAACCTCCACTCTCCTTTCCCTCCCCAGATGATGGAGTATGTGTATGTGGGTTATACTGAAATTTCTAATGACATCTGTCCTACAATTTCATTTCAAAATTAAATTAGAATGTGGATTTTATAAAGTTCTGTACTGGTGCTTGATAAAAGTTCCACATTCTAATTTAATTTTGAAATGAAATTGTAGGACAGATGTCATTATCCTCATTTATAGTTAAGAAATATGAAGAACAATATCACAGATTCACAATCAGTAAAGAAAAAGTTTTGGAACTCCTATTTTCTAATGCTAACGCTCATGTTCCTTCTTTGTTGAAAAGATGAAAGTCTAAAAAAAAAATGATAAGATGATAAAGAGCATCACTGACCTGATGAAGATATCCTTCCACAATAAGCATCAGTGGGGATATCATGGTGGGATGTGAAAAAGGAAAGTAAGCATAATGTTAATATTTAAGAGGATAAGATACCTTCAACATGAGGTAATCTGCATTGCAGTGCAGCAACTGAAAGAAGACATGGGTCTGAGACAAGGTGATACAAAACTTGGGAAGAGAGGGAGCTGTCAATGACCTTGACCTTGAGAGAGACAATGATTTGCAAAACATGTAGAGTCACCAACAGGTGCTGAGTGACCAAGTTTCCCCCTGAGACCCAGTTGGAGTCTACTGGAACCAGAGTCCTTCCTTAACATCACATCTAGGCTTTTTATTGTTTGTAAAATTTGGAAATATTATGTAGTTTTGTATAGAGCATCTTAATGCACACAATGGAATATTTATGAAACTGTAATCTTAATTAAATATTCATAACCCAACAAAATATTAGGGGTCAGGGCACAAAGGAAGGCATCCTGTATCCCTCTTGGTTCTTCTAATATAACAATCAAACAAACATCACACAGATTAAGAAGGGGGAAAGTCAAAAAAGTTTAATAAAATCTAGTATATGTGATGTACACATGGGGACACCCAGTGTGACTAAGGAACTCCCCACATGGCTTCACACACCATCTTGAACAGCTAGCTGTCTTTCATTTTATTTTACTATCAACTTTAAACTAGGTTTCATTCTGTAGTTAAAGACAATGAAGATAGAGGTAAGAAAGGAGAAGGTCAGTTAGGATGTTTACCAGGAAAGTCACAGTAGCAAAGGTATTCAGACTTAAGTTCTGACTTCCCCACTGAAAAGAGATAAAATGGTTTATATTTAGTAGTTGTTGTTGTTGTTTTTCATCAACCAAGACCTTGCACTCCTAACTCAAAAGCAAGAACAATTCATACATCTTTCAATGGTGAGTGGGTTGAACAAACTCTGGTGCGCCATACCTTGGAAATATTACTCACCAATAAAGAGTAACAATATGCTGATACATGCAACATTCTGGTTGAATCTTTAGAGATCTATGGCAAATAATAAAAGCCATTCTTCAAAGTTTACATACTACATGATTCAATTTATTTGACATGAGGAAAAAATAAAATAAAGAACAGATTAGTAGTTGTCAGGGGTTAAAGGTAAAGAGGGTGGATGAAAAAAGGAAAGAGAGAAGGACCCTGAGGCTTAGAACCTTCTAGGGAGGCTTTTCATGCTCCATACTGGCCTTGCATGTCCATCCCACAATCCATCACTTCTTTCCGATTCACTGCTCAGACATTCTACATATTCTTGTTGAAGAAAGAACAGAGAAAGAGAAGGCACAGTACAGGGAAATCTTTACAGAGAGAAACATATGTAAGTCTCTTGTTCAAAAGCGACCTTCACAGACCCTCCTGTGGAAGCAAACTTTTGCCAAAGAAAACATATTTTAGTTTGGCAAATGTTTGCTCCCCTTCAGTAATATTTTTATATAGTGTTGTCAATTTTTCAATCTGCAATTACAAATGTTTTCAACTCTGACATTTCCATAACGTTGGTTTTCTTTATTTTGCTTTTTAATGTTCTACTGTATTGACCTATCCACACATGTAAACCCAAAACTTTCTTCCAAATCTGCACTGGGAATTAATCTTTCACACACTACTCCTTTTAAACCAAGGATTTTATATGTTTCCATGGATTTTGATAGGAAGAGAACAACTTCTGGATAACAACTTCTTCTCCATAAATCCCTCAGTACAAAACAGAAAGGGAGTGAGGAAAGATAGAGGAAGGAAGGGAGGGAGGGCAAAGAGAAGAGAAAAAGGGCTATCCATTCTGTTCCATTAAACATTTCTTAAACCTACACCAGCTAGGTTTTCATTTGAATGTACTGTTTAATCATTGCATGTCCATTTATTTATAGGCAATACAAGCACACTCAAAAATAAGTTCTTTGAACACAGTTAGAATTGAACCAATGTTAACTTTAAATTTCCTTCAAAAATCATATTTTGTTATCAACTTTTAGATTAGATTTTCATTCTATAGTAAAGGGTACAATAAAAATTATCTCCTAAAAAAAGGCCATATTTTTTGGCCATTTGGACATTCCAAAATATGTTTAAGGAAGTACTTGACAGATGCAGGCATAAAACTTGGTGGGGAGCTTAAGCTGATGCTTAAACACATCACTCATTTACCCTTGCTTTGCTATTTCTAACATATGCTTGATCAATATATAGAATTTCATACTTCCTTTAACATAATTTTGAAAAGTCTCTTTGTTATATTACTGGTGTGTTTTGTAAATTCACTCATTCAACAAAAAACTATCAGCAGACATTGTATGCAGAACTCTGCCTCCAGGTGAGGTAGAGATGTGTGTTTTCCAGTCTACTAACTGAGACCAGAATGACATTAATATAATATAGTTAAATAATATTCAGGGGCCTCTCTGGTGGCACAAGGGGTTAAGCACTGCACTATGAAGTATCTGCAGCCACTGCAGCATGAGTTTGATCTCTGGCCAGGGAAGTGACCCACATGGCACAGCAGACTTCTCCTGCCTCCCCTGCTGCTCCCCTCAGCAGTGTGTTTCAGTAGATCTGCCTGTTCTGTTTCCCGCTCTGACTCTGGTAAATCCTCTCACCCCCCCACACCTCTCACCTGTACCCCCGTTCTTACATGCATAACTAAATAAATATTTAAAGAACATTCAGTGTCAAGGGTGGGTTTCAGTAATGCACTGGAAAATTTCAATGAGGGAGGTTGATATTTTTATAACAGCAAGAAGATACAATTTCTAATAACTCATGGTCTTTGTTCCAGAATTATATTATATTAGCCCTTTCTAAATTGCAGGTTATTTCTATGTTTTTTTCTGGTCGTAACACACTTGGCAGTAGATCGATTTTTCTGGAAGCACAGTCAAGGTATTTTGGGCACTCACTACGAAAGCAAATTTACTCCAAGTTGGTGGACTGAGGTTTTAGGCAAGAAAATGGACAGATCTTGCCTGGACATAAAGTGGACAGACCTCACGTGGCACAAAACATAACAGCTAAGTTAAATGAAATGGATGATAAAAAGTCAGTCCAATGGAAAAGTGTTCTGCTAACTGTGGTGGTAAATGTTTGCTCCCTCCTGGCTGTCAGCTCCTTTTAGAGATGATTTCCACTGGCTTCTCCCATTGTTTAGGTTTTGTGCGGGGATAAATTAATTCATGATTTGTTATTACTAAAGAAACAAAACAAGGCAAAACAAAAAATACCTCTTTCCCCAGTCTTCCTCAGAATACCCACAGGAACCCAAGCAAGAGAATGGCCTGAAACAAAACACTTTTATTCAAAGCCAGTACGGCTGGGAAAGCTGCAAGGTCTGCCCATAGCTACCTGTGTCAGTGCAGCAGCAAAGAAATATGCAAAATGGCAAACTGGATACATTACACTGTTTTACAACAACATGTTTTATTGTTCTCTCTAAGTTCATTGCCAAGGGCAAGGTGCACTGAAGTAGCTAGCGACGCCCAGTTGCAGCTGTCAGCTAGTCTCACCACTGCTGGCACTGCTGCTTTAGCCAAGAGGTACTGAGGTTGCTTACCAGTAAATTGTGATGAGTTGATAATGCAGGTAGACCAAGTCATAAATATTTTAACGTGGAAGCACATTTTCATCCACTGTGACATAATGTTGCAATGGCAAAGGATTGGGTAGATGGGAGCAACTATTTGAACTTTCGTGATTAAAAGGAAACAATTTTTAATTGAGTATGTTGACTAGCTGATCTGTAGTGACTTTAAAAAGCACTGCTTAAAAATAATCCAAGTTGTGAAATATGTTTTTATGTTTAAAAACATATATTATTAAGCATTTTAAAGCAATAATATGTATAAAATACAGTTCTGCTTCCTTAGCAATGCAAAAACCCCAAAGTAAATTATATGAAGTGAATATGCAAAAAAGAAAAGTGGATATATGTGACTGACCGCAATTGAAGAATCTCCACACTAAATTTTTATCAATTCCTCACATCAGTAATTTTCATTTAGTGTTTGATAGCTATTAATATTCTACTTAGGAATTTGTCCTTAAAATTAGATTGTTTACAATATTAGCTATTTTCTCATTCTTTAGGCAACTGTAACTGTGTGGTTCCAAAGTCATATAGTAAAGAAGCATAGTTTTCATAGCTTGACTCTCTTGCACACAGTAACACTCTGTAACAGTCTGTCCTTATCCCTGCACATAATTCTTCCTCCTCTCCCCTATGCCTTTTCAAGTTCTCGAACCTTCACTAAGAAAAAGAGACTCAGGCACTGTCTCTGTGGCAGAACCCTGGAGAGTATCTAACAAGTTCTGAATGCCAGCTCTGCAGCTCTCTCTCAAATGGGGTTAAGAATCCTCAGTGCTGCTGGGAACTGAAATAACGCTTACAAGTGCAGCTGCGTGGAGAAACAGAAAATATCCTATTTCAATTACAGAGAATAAAATGTAAATATATCACATTCTGTGCCTTGATCAGAAATGTTTCCAAATTAAGAAAGCCTTCACTATATTTCCCTCACAAATTTTAAATAAGGGCCTCCCTGGTGGCACAGTGGGTTGAGCGTCACGCTGTGAAGCAGTCACAGCCACTGCAGCGCAAGTTCGATCCCGGGCCAGGGAGGTGAGCATCATGGCGCAGCAGACCTCTCCTGTGTTGCCCACTGCTCCCCTCAGCAGCGTACTTCAGTCAGTCTGCCTGTTCACTTTCTCGCTCTGTCTCTGGTGAATCCTCTCAATCCCCCCACACACACACACACCAGTCCCCATGCCTCTGGCCTGTACCCCAGCTCGTGTATGCATAAATAAATAAATCTTTATTTTTTTTAAAAAAAATAAAGTTCTGAAAGTATCAGTACAGTGTTATACGGAAAGGAAGATAAAGTTTGTTCACTTACTTGCAGTGGAAGCTTAGTAGTTCCCTCATCTCTGAGTTGTTTTTTCTCTTCAGAGAACATTTTCCTCTGTTTTCATTCTGAAGAGATTCAGAGAATATGCGTTTTCAGAAATATATGGAATCAAGTAGTGTTTATCCTCAGACTTCTCAATTTTACCTCATCCTGCTTGGGTGAGCATATATTTAATCTAAGACTGCAGATTGTTTAGTTCAGTTTGTTTTTATTTATGAGCTCATCCCATATATAATATTCTTGAAAGTAAAAGGGTGGACATTTTTGGTTATGATTTGGACAACCTTTTCAGGCTGCATTTTAGTGAGTGATGTCCTCTAGATGTGATGAGACATCAGTACCCAGGTGAGTCTCAGTAATAACCCCAAACAGGGAGTCACAGTCTGACCAGGCAAGTGACTTGTTTAAATGGAGAACTGAGGAAGATGTGTGTTTTTTAAAGCCGGGGGCCCGTTTAACATTTCTCCACCACTGCTGTGATAATTCTGCTCTCTAACACTAGATGGCACTATGAATTCACTTAATTTGGAATCCAACTAGCACATCCATTAATTTCAAAGAGAAAAAAAGATGAAAATTTTCCTTAACTGATTTGATAGTCTGACACATATTCTTTAAGAAATGAATTTATATGATGTAACAGTTATTTCATTAAGTTTCGGGGGGTGGGGTAAAGGATTCTCTTTTGGCAAGAACAATGTGACTGTTGCTACAAACAAATCAGTCAAATAAGCGCTCAAAGTCTAGTCAGAGACAAAAAAAGTCAAATATGCTTGCTGGCTACCTTGACTGTTTTTTGACTGATTTAAATATTTTCTTGACTACTTGACAGTCAAAACGGTGCAGTCTGCTTGTGTGTGTCAACATAGGCTAGAGTTTATATGCTACAAAGTAGCTTTCTCTGTTTGTTAGCTTCCTTTCTGCTGCTTTTGTAGGCTGGCTGGTTAGCTCAGCTGGTCAGGGCAGTCTACTAATGAGCCGAGGTCGGCGTTTCCATCCTTGCCTGGGGGATCCGTTCTCCTCACAGAGAGAAAGGCTGTTCCTTGACTGGGAACTGAGTCCTTAACTCTGGCCACTCATCAGCATCGCCTGATATTGAAAGATTACTGCAGAGGGACCTCTAGATGATCTGAATACTCCATCATTGCAAGTAGATAAAAACAACTCAATGTCTATCCTATTAGCAGATCTGAAATGTCATTCCTCTATAGACAAGGACCAGAATGCTTCTAAAATCAACGTGTTACCTAGAAAAGCCATATTCCTTGGCAGTCAGAGATGTGTTAAGAAGCTCCTCTATGCCAGGCAAGGAGCTGGGCACCAACCAATAGAGAAGAGAGCGAGAACCAGTAAGTATCACAAAGACTTTGCAATCTCATCAGGAAGATAAACAGGCCAGCAAGTCCTATACAATGTGACAGATATCATAGTAGATGAGCACACATATTGCCAAGGAAACTAAAAGAGAGTCTCACTTCTAAGCAATCATATGAGCTAGATCTCAAAGGACTGGCTTGTGTTCAAATATGAAATGTGGATGAGGGTACTGAGGTGAGGAAACAGTCTTTGGAGGCAGATAGGAAATTGAGAGAGATATGCTTGAGAGAGAACATAGAGCATTTCTTGTGCCTCTTGGTACAGGAGCTAAGTCAATAAAATAATACAAGATTTTTAAATAATAATAATAAAATAAATTAGCTATGAAAAACAAACAGTTATGAAACCCAAAGTATTAAATAAGCATCTCAAACAGGGCTCTTGTGGGCCCACAGCCATCCAAGGCCAGAGCCCAAGATAGGGCAGGTCCCATCTGGTGGTTTTTACCCACACAAGTGCAAGACAATTGCTGGCTCAGGGAACAACAACAATGGGGTTTAGTTAACAAACAGGGGAAACAAAAAGTTTCAAAGGTCAAAGCAACCGGCCATCTCACCAAAGAGAGTGTCCAAAAGTCCTCAAAAGGCCACTCATCCAAGATGGCGCTGCAGCATCAACAAGGTGCAGCCTGAGTGCCCAGGGCGGGACCCTCACAGCAGCTCGAGGCACTCATAGGCAGGACGGGCGACCTGACGTGACACCGCAGCAGCCACAGCCACAGCCTGAAGGTCTGGATGGACAGCACCAGTCGGGGGAGCAGACAGCAATGGAACAGCAGCAGAGAGGTGGTGCCAGAAATCCTTAAACAGCTCTGAGGATTCGGCGCCTGGGGGAGGGGCTGCCACAGGTGCAGGCGCGTTTTTCCAAGGTCTTCTCAGCTTATGTGCAGGAGGGAAGAAAGCTAGTCTTGCCCTGAAGTCCATGCTGTGGGGCCCCAGTTTCATATCTATGCGTCCTTATGCATGTAGATAAACAACTTAATAAGTAAATAAGTGGGAACGATGAGACAAATCTGTCTAGAAGACTCCGAAGTAATGGATGTTGATGCTCGCCATTCAAGGAGATGGTGCCATTAACAGAGATAAGTCACATGGAGGTCATCTTATTGCCATCTTCCTCCTCCAAATCCAAACTCCTTCCACACAAGATATCACACAAATCAGGAGGGGCACTGTGCAAAATACCGATTGTCAAGGTTGTGAAAAACAAGGAAACTGACACAGCTAACAAGAGCCTCAGGAGAGGAGAGAGCAAAGTGCTATGTGATCTTAATGGGATACTAGGATAGAAAAAGGATAGTAGGTTAAAACTATGGAACGATGAATAAATGATGGACTTTATGGTGTAATAATATTACCTCATTAATTGTGATAAATGTATCATACCATTATATGATGTTAAAAGTAGGAGACAGTAAGTACAGGATATACAAGATCTCTTTGCACTCCACAATTTTTCTGTAAATATAAAGCTATTCTAAAAAGAAAAGCTTTAAAAATCTGAGTCACATATTATTGTTTTGAATTAAACTAATGTAGGCTGTCCTTAAAAACGGTTTTTATTTTACCATCAGGAAGGAGGGAGGGAGGGAGGAAGTGACAGAGAGAAGGAAGGGAGGAAGGGGGAAAAAAACCCTGCGTTTTGGTTTCAAAGGTATCTATATGAGTGTCAAATATACTGTTTATAAAATAACTGAGGAAAAATAGCCACTGTCAATACCATAAACAATGCACAAATGTGAGGAGTAGATCCACATATTTCTCACAAAACAGGAATTTTGTTTCTCGTACTTCCACCTTGGTATCATAAATGAAACATACCAGTAAAATTCACGTTAAGCATTAAGTTCTTTCTCCAAAATCTTCCTGACACATAAACCAAGGATGCCAACTGAAGTCGTGTTTACACAGCAGATGAAACATGGACACTTCTTTTGGCACCAAGCAGGGAAGGAACATAATAGAAAGGAAAATTGCAAAGGGCCTTAGAGTGATTCCTTCTTCCTTATGAGTTCACATGGCCAGTTATAAAAATAATGACTAAGAACAAGACCATTTCACTCCACCCATTTCCAGGTAAGGAAATGATGGCTTTGCCCCTGGCTCTGCTGAGGTGGAAGAAAGGCAGTCTCAAGCCTTTGTTACAAAATGTTCTCTCTGTGCATGTGCTCAATCCAGGTGTATACTGAGGAATTGAGCCAATAAGTAAATGTACTGGGTCTTTCTAATGATTATAGTCAAGGTTTACATTTCTGGCAGGAATGAAACAGAGTAACAGTGAGTCTTTTTAAAAAAGATTTATTTATGTATGCATGCAAGAGCTGGGGTACAGCCTGGAGTTGCTGGGGTGAGAGGATTCACCAGAGACAAAGTGGGGAGCAGAACAGGCAGATCGACTGAAATACACTACTGAGGGGAGCAGCAGGCGAGGCAGGAGAGGTCTGCTGCGCCATATGGGTGCCTTCCCTGGCTGGGGATCAAACTTGTGCTGCAGTGGCTGCAGATGCTTGCTTCTTCTCAGTGCAGTGCTTAACCTCTTGCGCCACCAGGGAGGCCCTACAGTGAGTTCTTACTGCAGTCTATCTAGGCGTTTAAAGTATCAGTCTGTTTCATCAAGGGTAATATTCACTTTGATCACTTGATTGACGGGGATCTTTCAGTTTTCTTCTTTGGGACGAATATGGATTGAGGTGATATTTTCAGGCTCTATAAATACGCTACTCTTCCTCAATCTTTCAATTTAATTAATTAATATCCATGTGAATTCAGAATTTTTTTAACCCAATTGTTGAAATACCTGTTACAATAAAATCATATGCTCAAATTATTTAAAATTTTGCCAGTGGAATCTCTTCAAGTTAAATCCCTCTGTGTCTTTTTAACATGACTCCACTACTCTTTGAGTACTTTCTTACTTTCTGGCAAAGTCAGATGTTTAGTCATTGCCCCAACTCTGAAATAAGCCATTTCTTTGGGTGCCTTGGAAGATCAAGGCATTTGCAAGTTGACCTCTAGTTGCTGGGTGTGCTGATCTGTGCAGCGTTGCTGCTGTTCTCATTATAAACAGACAAAGCCAGGATCAAGTGTACTGAGTATACTTGTAGATGTGCTTATTACATACAAGTATATATGCTTATGTATGCAAGCATTCACATATCCACACACCTTTATTTTTATTTTTTATCTTTTTAAAGATTTATTTATTTATGCACACAAGAGCTGGGGTACAGGCCAGAGGTGCAGGGGTGAGAGGATTCACCAGAGACAGAGTGGGGAGCAGAACAGGCAGATTGAAATACACTGCTGAGGGGAGCAGCGGGAGGCAGGTTAGGTCTGCTGCGCCATGTGGGTCATTTCCCCACTTGGCGGCAAGGATCGAACTCGTGCTGCAGTGGTTGTGGTTTGCTTCATAGTGCGAAGCTTAACTCATTGCGCCACCAGGGAGGTCCCTCCACATTTATATTTATATTTACTTTTATATTTATATCCACATTTATATTTATATTTACTTCTATATCTAGCGACATACACTAAAAAACCATGAGTTCACATTGATAGTTTCAATACCAAGTCAACATCATCGTGTTGATTTTATATTTTCCTGTCCATTTTCCTAGCTCCTCCATCTCTATTCCTATTTTTCTTAAATTGTTTATTGACTTAATCAAGCTCCTTGATGTAACCAACCTTTCGTTGCCAGCTGTCACCCTGCTGTAGATAGTTTCATTTTCTGAAGTCTAAAGCACATTGCTCCTAGCAGATGTTTGATTTGCAAATATTTCCTTAAATTCTATAGGTTGATTTTTTACATTATTATTAGTTTCCTGGGCCTCCCTGGTGGCGCAGTGGGTTAAGCAACGCACTATGAAGCAAACCGCAACCACTGCAGCACGAGTTCCATCCCTACTGCTGGCCAAGGAGGGGACCCACATGGCGCAGCAGACCTCTCCTGCCTCTCCCACTGCTCCCCTCAGCAGTGTGTTTCAGTCAGTCTCTGGTGAATCCTCTCACCTCCCTGGACTCTGGTCTGTACCCCAGCTCTTGTGTGTATAAATAAATAAATCTTTAAAAAATATATATTGGTTTCCTATGCTGTACCAAAGCATTTTAGTTTGACATAGTCCCACCTGCTTACCTTCGCTTTTTTTCCCCTCTGTTTTTGGTATCAAATCCAAAGCATACATTGTCAAGAATGATGGCTAGGAGCTTCTGTTTTCTTTCAGGACTTCTAGGGTTTCAAGTCTTACGTTAAAATCTTTAATCCATTTTTGGTTTATTTTTGTGTATGTTTTTGATAGGGGTCCGCATTTCCCTCTTTCACATGTGCTGTGCTCCCCAACGCTATTGGAAATGCTCTCCAGTCTCTGAGTCAAGTCAAATGCTTGGTGCCAGCCCCACCACAGGCTCCTCAGTCGTGATGCCCACATGAGCCATTATTACATGGCATCCTTTTGCTCTAATGACACATCCTAATTTTTTTTTACTAATACATTGTATAGTATTATTTTAATGTCTGCATATTATTCCCCATAATTTAATTAATCTCAAAATTGTGGACACTGTGTTTGGGTCTAGTATTCTATTAGAAACATTACCACTTATGCATTTATTGCATATACTTGAGATGATTTCCTTATGACATAAAATTTCTGGAACAAAAAGACAAAACATACTCATAGCATCTTTTTTTTTTCCAGATGAAGTTCTTTTTTTTTATTAATATAAAATATTTTAAAATTTACATATACTTGCCATCAATTGTAATCCCCATGTATTCCCCATCACCATCTCACCAGTGCACCATCAC